>CAXIVR010000003.1:186418838-186435553 GCA_964035755.1 Teleogryllus oceanicus
GAAGGGGGAGGAAGGAGTTTTTGGAAGGAAAATAGCGGTTTTCACTGCAATTTTATATAACTTTCTATACTACGAATGTAGTGTAAAAATGCTGTATTGTGAAGCATCAGTCTTCTTGTGAACTGGCTTTATTCGGAAATACACGGTACACATTTTTAATGAAAAATATTAGTGATAAATTATTGTAATATTATTAGTGATAAATATTTGTTGATTAATAGTTCTGAGTGCATGTAAATTAATTAAACACAGTTCCCTTATTTGAATATAAATGATAGAGACCCCTAACCACACCCATATCAATAACTAACAGCTTATTCAATGAAAGTAGGGGTGTCGAAACCAAACAGCAAGCACATAGCAGTGCGAATGTTCCAATTGCACCGACAGCAGACCTGGAACGGCATTTTATGCACGTGTGTGAAGGCGTTTTTAAACCTATTTAAATATAACTCACCCATACCCGACAGCGGGTCAGAAAACAGGGATTGGTAACGCAATTCAACAGTACCACCAAACCAATGATGGAGAGCAATATTCGCGTTCGTTATTCCCTTTGTGCGTAAATGGTTCAGACAGATTTTTCGATGATGACCTGTGCGGCGCTGGGATGAATTTTATTGTGAGCAGAGGGTGAGGGACAGCGTAATTTTGAGATCAAAAGCAAATCATCTCTCCTCCGATTTCTGATACTTCAACGGCTCTCACAAACGAAATAACCACTTTGTTAGTTGAGCTGCAAAAAAATTAAAAAAATTGCATTTACGAGAAAAAGGAATGTTGAAAAGCTTCTCAGAATTGATATTTAATAAAGAATAGATGCAGCTAAATAATCTACTAATTTCAATATTTGTTGTGTACATTTTATAACTCGATGGCTTCGATACTATTGAATTTTCATTCACTTTATTTGCATTCAATTGAAAAATCGTTTTACTGCATGTGGGTTTCAAATTCGAGGGTGGATCGTTTAGATCCAAATCGTGGATATCTAGAAAAGGAAGTTTTTAACCATTAATATCATGAATGTTATTCAGATATGGATTTTAAGGAAAACGTAAGTCAAACAAGAATGAGGGTAACTACAAAGAAAATAAGAAATAAATACGTAAAAAACATTAAAAATATATGATGAAATTTTGATACAAATGTGGAAATGTTTACGTTCGACCCCAAAAACTCAGTAATTACTTATTTGAAGTCTCAACTTGTCATAACATGTGTTATTCAATAAAAAACATAAAAACAAAAAATGCACCAACAAAACTTTCACATTTATAATATTGACAAAATATCTTCTTTTGCATTTACTTTCTTTCACTACAACCATCATCATCGTAATGATCATCACTAGGGGCAGATTGTGATAAATTAAAACATTACCAAAAATGATCAAATAAATGCACTTCAAAAGTTTTTAAAAACGCCCTAAAAGCAAAGAAAAGTGACCTAAAACAATTGATCAATATTAGTTCATGATTGGTACAGATGAACTACTCAAGCTGTTGGATATATTTATTGACGTAATCGAGGGTTCGTTCTTTCGTCCAAGTGAACTTATCTTGCCAACCTTTACTTTGGACTGGACCTGAAAACTCGTCAGGTGAGAGACAGAAATGTCCAGCGAGAAGAAATACATTTATAAAAAAGAAATATCTGTCCTTCGTTGACACAGAATCCGCCGAACCGACAGCGGTACTGATAGACGTTACATAAACCTTATATTTCATACAACGGTTGAAATTGCAATCTTAGAGCGAAGAAGTAGAATAGGCTACTCGGGAATTCTGTATAAAACATTTATTACAAATCGTAAATATTATTTGCAGCAAGTACCATTAAAATTATATTAAAATCGATGAAATGAGTAAAAAATGCTTTGAAAAGGAGGGAAAAGGTAAAAAAGACTTATTAGTTGAAATCGAAGAAAAATGAAAAAAATCATATATAAAGGGGTGATTTCCTTTTGTCGTAACATAAAATTAATGTCTGTACTAAAAGGCGTTATTCTAATGTGAAAAGAAAAAGAAGGCAATTTCATTAAAATCCGCCCTGTAATCATCACTGTTCATTCTTTAGACAAGATTTTTTCCCTTCATCATGTAAAACGTCACTCAATACTTCTTCTAACAAGGGGCTGAAAATGATAAGGCAACCTCCCTTAGTTTAGTGATCATTACGTAACTGTATGCGCTCGACTTCAGGTGATAAACAGTTCTTACGAAAAGAAAAAAAAAAAATTTTCACCAGAGTTACTGTAAAGGTTTACGTGAACACATGTCAATGTTTACTTATTCTTTGTGTAACGAAAATGTTCAATTGTAGAGTTCATAAATTGTAATTCCGTAAAAGAAGTATCCAACCAAGATTTCTGGAGTTCTTAAAACGCTATTTTATCTATTTTAACATACGAACTGAATTATGAATGGAAGATAGCTACGAGCTTTCTTTGCAGCGCTTCATAATAAGATGTGTTTGCTTGCGTGTAATAGAAATAATTTCAATTGGCAAACTAGATTCGGATTGTTGATCTTGAGTTCTTGGAGAAGGCAAGGTTGCAAATGCCTACCCCGCTGAATACCTGCTGACTACTTTAATACATTTCACAAGCATTAATATTTAAAGGTTGCTAAATATTCAGGTGCACAGAGAAGGGAAAAATATTTAAAAAGGGGGGGAGATTTCTTGAGAAGACTGAGCTGAGCTTTCTCTGCAAAAGAGAAGCTACAATAATCATCCCTAGAATATGGTCTGATGTTATTTGAATGGTCTTGATGTTTTATTGAATTACAAAACTAAAGTCATGTGTTCAGGAGAACAAATCGAAGACTTATACTCCAATTTAAACATAGCTGCACTTTAAGGTCACGAGCTGAAAGGAGAGGGAGACATTGTTATCAAATCGGGAGCTCCAATACCAAAAATGTAAGTCCTAACGAAGCTCGCGATTGGATAATCGTATTCTACTCCTTCCAGCTCGTGATTTTGGAGGGTAGGTATGGTTAAATCGGAGTATAGATCTTTGCCCTTGTATCGCCCGTCTGCTGTCGGCAGCCTGTGCGCCTTTGTCTGTGACTGCAGAAGTCTTCTAAGAGTTCGGGCAAAATAAGCTTATTTTCCTATTATTAATGGATTCTATATTTCTGAAAATACATTGCGCATAGATATTCTTAGAATTCGCAAATAATTCCGAGAAATCTACTATGAACATTCATTTTTATTAGTCATTTGGCATTGGTAATGATCCAATACTTTACTTATTAGTTGAATTATGAATAATGGTAGCCATGAACATTTTTGGAAACATTTAATATCAAGAAATATTCTCTCCTGGTAATAACAATTTTATCCAATACTTTACTCATTGTTTTATTATGTCATACGTTACTGGGTGAAATAACTAACCCCTTCACCTAGCAGGATGGAAGAACAATAAAACGTTACAATGGATTATCTCAGGATTTGCCACATCGGATAAAACGTTACTGGATGAAAAACTTGATCTATGGCTTTCGAGAAGTGGCTTTCAAAAACCTACATCACTTCTCTCTCCTACGCAAAACCGATTATTTGCGTCAGCAATTGGAACAATCCGATGACGAAATTAAAATTGTAAATGGGAAAATACACAATTTACAGGTTAAATCACAACCCTCTATTCTCCATAAAGTCAAGTACAAATAAGTTAAACCGGCTAGCATTATCAAGCAAAAGCGCAAAATTACATATATGACTGCTTGCTCATTTGTATCCACGAGTAAATACATTTTCAACTTGCTCTAACCTTGCTGTACGCGAACAAAGCAATGCATGAGAATGTGAAACTCCGTCAAAATTTAAGCAGCGCTCTCTAAATTCAGGCCGTATTGGAGCAAGTTAAAAAGGTCACCGCTCGTCGATTGTTTTATTTACTTTGGCCGCGAGACAAGTTTGCCGTTACTGCTTCTGACTATGCGGTTTTCAGAATTGCAGATTTTCTGTGGAGAGAAAGTCGCGACTCAATAAACTAGACAAACAGTGCTTAGTGAAGTGCGTGGCGGAAAAGCGGCTTCCAGGGCGGTCGCGACTTTCCCACGAGGATTGGCAACAGGGCACGCAGCACAGAGACGAGAACGCGAAGGCGCGAGGGAACAAAGCACGGTGGTCCCAAGTTTAGTTTCTAGCATAGGGCCTTAAGGGCGTTTACATGAAACCCCCTTTTAATATTTCAAGCGGTTTTGTTTTCGTTCGAGTCGTGTGATCACAACCTCAGAAAATAAATATTATGATATTACAAATACGAAATAATGTTCTACATTTAGTAATCGCACCTGCGAGTGCACATGTGTTTGTCTGTTACTCGCGATCAGGGTTTTTCTGTCCAACATTGACCAAACCGATCTACTGACTGTTCTTTCGGTCCTTTCATAAGATTCTAATAGAATTAGGTTTTCTGAAATGTATGTGCATTGGGAGATTTTCAGGCCTTAAACGCTCTTGTGTATGTGTATATGTGCGTATGTGTGTGTGTGTGGGGAAGAGGACGAAAGTCACGGTCGTTTCTGGCAGGGGCATGGGGGAATCCGTCCCGAGTCCGCCAATATATTCAAGAGCATCTATTGACTTGTTCATCCTTTTCTTTTTTTACTAAAGACGCTTTAGTAAAGCATAACGATCATATTCATCAGTTATATAATATTTAGCCTGTGAAACGATAAAATGATTAGCACAAAAATGTTTACTTCATTTCATTAGAATAAAGTAAGAAGAGCGTGCGAAAGGAATATGATGATGTTTTCTAACTGACGAATAAATGTAGGTCTACCTCAGCGAGCCTGCATATCTGCCGAAGAAGACCCATTAGTACATTACTTGCCACTATTACTTCTCCATCCTCTCCCAATGCCACCTTGACCCTGTGGTTGCCATCGTTTTCTACATGTTTATAATCAACGTGCATTATTGAGTTCATGAGTACATACCTTGTTAACTTCCATAAATAAATAAAAAATGTGTACTTAACGAAAACTCTTCGTATTTGCAGAAACGCGCATTGCTAAATGTAGTTCCACAAATCTGTTATTCGCGAACAAGCGAGCAACTGCTCGCCGAATCCTCAGTAGTGTGGATGGATTTTTCCACTGGCGAGTGACGAACATTCGGTGCTCGCCCTACCCACCACGTGTGGTCTTTAGGGCACATCAAAGAAGCGATCATTCGCCGAACATATCACCTGCTCGGGATTGGGCGAACAGTAGCTCGCTGCTCGGCGTATGCCAAATTTGTGGAACCTATTTAAAGTTCTTGATAAATAATTCATTCAATTCTTCTTGTCAATGCCAATCGATTGGTACTTTCTAGATTGAGAAGGAACAATCCAGGCAACTGTAAAATTAATGTTTATTTATGAACTTGATTAAGTGAAATAAAATTGCCAATGAACTTACCTGTAGAAAGTACTAGGCATAAATAATAATTGACAACATTAACAAACAGTAGCGGGTTGTAGCAAAAATACAGCAAAATAAAAACACACAAAAATGGTTGTCTAAAAGTAGAACGTCACACTGCCCAAGTTCTTATATTTCTCCAAGAGAAAGTTTCAAACTTAGTATGCATTGATCACTTCGTTGTCTGGTTTTGATTTTCTTAATCAAACCTAAAAGGTCACTGATTGAATGAAACATCAGTGTTCAAGAAATCAGAAGAAACTGCACCGGCTGCGAGATTAGATGTTTTCGAGATCTTGTTAGGAAGATCATCAAAGTTATCATTAGATTTTTCCCGTTATCTCTTCGATCCCGTCCGAAGAATCCATCTGTGTCTTCGTCATCCATAATTTTATTTTATATTATTTTTTCTAGGGCTTTATCCAGCCAACAGCCGGTTACCCTTTACGTCCTGATGAGGCGCATATTAGACCATACACTAGACCAACACACTTGCGGGGTTCCTCTGATCTGGGGTCAGCAGAACACGAGACCCTCCGCGACACCACATATAAAGTCAAGGGACAAACAACCAAGCCCAAGACGGACTCGAACCGCGACCCTTCGGACCGAAGCGCTGAGTCAGTACTCGCTCTTAGCCACCTCGGCCATCCCGGTCGGCTAATTTTATTTTCCTGCCTGGAAAAACGGAGGCATTTTGTTGGCAAAAACAGCACCTTACGATCTAGATGTTGTGTACTTTGTCAATAAAGATGTACTACATTGTGTGGTAGAAAAAATCTTACCGAGTTTTTGTACTATTAGGCTATTCAAAGTGAAGAGGAAAAAGGTCACCATAAACTGCTTGATCACCTTGAAGTCGGTAATCAGTAAAAGTATATTCCGTCAAAAACGCTCTCAATTAATGTACGCCCACCACGGACCTAACAGCGCATAAGAACTTCATACGTGTACTGTGGTTCTCCTGCACGCTGCTAGCTTCTGGCGGAATATTTTACGAATCAATTCTCTTAGTAACATGCCAATGACCACGGTGCCTATATCATCATTTTATTTAAATTGTATATTTTATTAATTTGTGTTGAATTAATATTTAGCAAACTTTGCAAGGTCACTGCCACAATTTTGAAGAAGAGCTTGTACAAATTTCGTATCTATTCATCCTTTTGTGGTATCGAGTTGATTGCATGTCGATGAATTCACTTTAATAGTTTAGAAGATGTACAGTACACAGTTCTTTCTTACAAAGATATAGAAACACTTCCTGTTCCATAACGCAAAAGTAACTAACGATTATTAAAAGGAGCGACCTCTTCCTATTCTGCGACTTCTCCGACCGATCCGACCGGTAGCGGTGTCTCAGTGCATCAACTGATGTCACTGCAGCGCTTCTGACCGGAGGTCCTAGGTTCGAGTCCTGATGGTGGCAGGATTTTCGACACTAGCTTTCAGCTAAGTCGAATTCAGTCACAGTCTGGAGGAGAATTCTAGCGCCGGCTGCTCTGAGCGGTAGTTCCCGTGATTTCTCCGATCAACACCAGGCGAATGCCGGAGCAGTACCCTAACAAACGGGCCACGGACGCGCGCGATCTCTCCTTCCCATCCCTTGACCTACCTCACCCTTACACACACTTAACACACACTTACACTATCATGCACCACACTATCACATATTCCTGGAGGCCGGTCGGGAGCTTAAAGATTGTCCTGACTGGGGCGGTGCCCCCGCTGGTGGAGAGTCCTGGTTAAGGAGAAACCCACTCAGCCGACGGTAGGTCGGTGCCGGATCCGCCATCCAGCGGGGAAGATCACCGCCATCTCTCGAGAGAAAAACATGCACTACACTAACGGTACTAATGACAGAAGCAGTTGACGCGTCCGGAAACACGACAAAATCAATCAATCAATCAAAAATCGACCGATCCGACCTATTCCACGTTTTAGATTTACATCTAAGTATTGTTTATATCCGAAGAATGCCAGTATTTTTAAAGGAAGGATAGGATGAGTTGTTATATTTGATCGCACCTCGTCATCATGCGTTTGGAATGTAGAAATTCCGGTTTTTCCTGTACTCTTACTAATAAGACGTGTTTCTCGGATATGCCGATGTAGTCACAATTTACGTCAACTTTAGACACTACCTGTGAAGAACAAGACTGTTACAATTAGCTTCCCTAATGATGAATTTTAGTAGGCACTGGTATTTCAAAGCGTCATTTATGCAATGCTAAGCCTTGTCTCTACAACTACTGTCATGAATAATTTCTAATTCTTCTTGTCATATTGACATATTTCACAGGGGTTAAAACTACCTCAGGAGTTAAAACTACCTGTTTACTTTCCCAATATTTCCCAATATGTTTCAAATATTTTTCTCTCAAAGTGTTTCAGATAACGTAAATATTAACAAGTATAGTTTTATGATTTTAAGAGAAAATTATTGTTACTCTTCTAGTCTTTCCAAGAAGTTTAAATCGCCTCCGGAAGCATTTCTCTACTACTGCTCAACACCACTTTTTAAATTATTTTCGTATAGTTGTATTTAGGAATACAATTAAAGTAGAATCGGATACCTTATCATTTTTTACAGTTTCACTATTTACTTAGTCTAAGATATAAGCTAGAATTAGTGGTGATAGAAATATGTTGAACGAGACATGGAGAGTTGTGCTATGCACAGGGGTCGTGAACAGCCTAATTCGATGTGAAAATATGCAGGGCATTGCCGTGAGTGATACCAATGCCAATTTTTGCCATGATATATTAAAAAATTAGTCTACACTCTTACTTGAACCTCGATATGTTATTTTTTATTGCTATGTCCATTATATTGGTATATCACTATTTCATTTATTTTTCGTCGACTATTCAACTCGTGAATATAACACTGATAGTTTTGAACCGTTATCGAACTTTCACGCTGCGAAACAAATTAAATGGTCGGAGCTTAAATTAAAATTACCTTAGAGAACACACTTCCTTTAATTAGTCCCCCAAATTTTAAGTGCGAAAGAAGTCCATGCCTTCAACATGTTTTTGACAAAAATAGTTTTGATAGACGAATTTCTTTTTTAATTTGCTGGTTCCTATTTCTTTGTTGTTCATTTGTTGAGAGTTATGATAAATACTGTCATATTTGAAAGATTTTAAAGCGAGAAATGAAATTTTGGGGTTAAACGTTAGTTTAGTCAGGTGCTGATTGTTGTCAACACTCAATGAAAATTGCAACAAGAGCTTGGAATGAGATTACAGATCAATTAATTGTTTCAACAGACCGTTTGCTGCATATTAAAAGTAAATTTCAGGTGCAAACGCACCAATAGGCAATACGATTAAGCACATTTTTCGGATAAAAACAAAAGCAATTTAAAAGAGCAATGACGCAAAAAAAATTAAAACAGATATATCAAATTCTCATTTCCTTTACTATCATAATATGCATGCAGCTGATTCTCACTTACAACTGCACCATGGAAGCGAATGCGATTTATTTACGATTTAAATCTTTAGTTCATCTAAATTAAAAAAAAGACAACCGTTGATATCATCAAAAAATTTCATAATTGTTTTTTAAAAACAAAACGTTTTAGTTTTATCGGTAAAAAAAATGTAACATTTTATCTTTTAATGGAAAAAAAACGTGCAATCACATATAAACGGCAAAAACGATTTGTTTCAGTTTAGCATAATATTGATAAAAATTAAATTTCTGAATGTCTTCCCGGTTGGCGTTCGTTGGCTGGCTCTGGGGCCTAGGGGAAAACCCTACTCTGGAATGGGGATTAAACTTGCCCAAATAAAACAAGAGGGGGATACTGAATGTTTGGTTAAAAACTAGGAACAGGGGTCTGAAAGTTCAAGGTCACCACGAGGCTTAGAAATAAGTCCCGCTGTGCGTTTTTAGCCCTTTACAACCTCTGAAAATTTTTTTCTTCTTATTTTTTAGTTATAAAATTGATATTCTACAACATTGTTCTAACACTGTGTTCAAAACTTCGAATATTCTCCTTCTTTTTTATGGCTTTACAGCCAATTCCTTGTATAGAGCATTGATTCACAGAAACCTGGCCAGACGTCCCCATGACAATTTTGGGAGACTTTAAATGTTTGAATGTGGCAGCAAAAAAGAATCATTATCCCTTTCCCAAATCAGCCCATTTGTGAAGGAATTTCTCCGGGACAACTCAAAACGATGACCTAAGGCCTCCCCTCAAAGCCACTTATGGACTCACAACTTGTCTGCAAACACATCCGGCCTTTGGGGGTTCTAGAACTGTATCGATATAATCGCGAATATCCACTATTACTTCTGATTGTAGTGTTTTTATTTTTACACAAAATTTCTTCTATTGAAAACGGGCGCATCAAAATTGAATTCAGGTAAATTTTAAAAAGAACACTTTTAACAAAAATTAAAGGAAGTATTAATACGCATTTTTTAAAAAATATTTGGGCATTATAATTTGAATAATAAATTTTTTTAATATTATTATAAAAGGATTTCCTAGGGGTATTCAATGATCTAAAAAAATTTGAAGGAATAATAATATATTATTATTATAATAGTAATAATAATAGTAGTAGTAAAGTAATGATAATGATAATAAAAAAAAAAAATATTTAAAAATAATAGTAATAATAATGAAATGGTAAGAAGAAGAAGAAGAATTAATAGTTTAGTTAACGTTGATGACTATCTTTGTTTGACCAATTGTTAGTAACCAGTTTCCCATGTTGGGTTTATCAGCAGAAGAAATGAACTGAGTTTTTTCAAAGCTATTTATGTTGTCCCATATAATGATATAAAATCAAGATGACGGTGAAAATATAATATTCCATAAATAAAGAATTTGTAGGCAGGAAATTATTTTATTTGTTATTTAGTTTTTTGGGTTTTTATTTTTAGTACTTGTTTTTTTTTTTACGGACCTTTTTTACCTATATTTTAGATATTTCGTCCACCATCAAAGACGCCACAATCACTATTACATAATTTATCAATGTAGATTAATGTCATTTAGTATCCATTTATATACCATTCACCCCAATGTCAAAATTTTCAGAATCTAAATAGGACGTCACATATTCTCGATATCATTCTCTTTTCATTTGTCGTTTATATCTCATCAAGAATACCACCTTCAATGACTGTTATTCACCACAATTGCGATATTTCAGTAACTCCCATTAAACTATCACCAAATCTACCACCACGACCAATACCAACCTTGTCGTCAGACCACCACGATTATCACAACATATTTCCCATAAGCACAACTACATCACCATCACATCTTCACCGTCACGACCATCACCGTACCAAACCCCAGCAGGCTACCACCATCACCACTACCGCCACTATCCCTTTGCAACTTCAGAGTCGAGGTTGTTGGAATATCTAAAGCGACGCCCAAATGATTTTCAGAGGCTCATTTCTTCTCGTTTCCGGTTACGAAACGCTTTGTTGAAATTTTATCCCCCCTTTTTGCGGCCTGAATTGTTTGAGTCGGCAACGTTTCTGTTTTTAAACAACTCACTTCACGCTTCGATTCAGGGGTTTTCCAACAAACTTTGACAATGAAAAAAAATCAGAGTAATAGGTTAGTAAATTGCTATTAGAAATTATCTGTAATATTCATTTGAAAGTTACTTTAATTGACCGATTTGACCACCTTAGTAGTGTTACGATATTTTGAGAGGGGTGCTATTATAATTGTCTAGTGAGAATTAAAATTTGACTTAAGATCTGGTAAGAGTTTGCACAATAGTTTATTTTCTTATAGATTTGCGACAATGGTGAGTTTTGTAGACAAAATCATTAATTTTCGGGGAAAGAACAAAGTCACAAAAAACAGAAAAATTTTAAAATACGGGAAACTTGATAAGATCTATTCCCTTAGGGGAAACTTTCAGAGGAATTTATATTTGTCGGCAAAAATTTTCTTGTATCCAACTCGACAAATGGACGACATCTGAAAGTCAAAAGGTTTAAATTTTGAATTTTTTGAATGGAAATTATTTGTTAACGAAATCATATTTGTGTACATTTAAGAAAAAATGTTGAGGATTAAATTTTTTAGAACATATGAGAACATGTATTGGGCCCGCAATATCTTCGGAAGGAGGATATATTAAGAACAAAATTTCAAATAAATATATTTAAACTAAAATTTAAAAGGAAAGACAATTCATTCATAACCATAAAAAGTTTTTTAGATTAGAATATAACTCAAAAAATTAATTTTTTTGTATACATAGTAAAAATAATTATACTGAGCGAAAAAATTTTTTTTGGATTTGAATTTTATTTCAAAACTGCTTAGACCCCAAAAATAAGTAAATTAAAAAGTCAAAATGTCACATGTAAAATGTCCAATCAAAGTTTTCACAGATGAGCATACCCAAAATTAATATTGCCAGTGAAGGCAGAACCTGTTACTTCCCCAAAAGATGATTCAATTAATTTTTTTAAAGTCATCAAAGCTAGTCTTGTTTCATTTCACCCTTTTCCAACAAGTTCTTACTTTGATTTATAATATCGGGGACCAGAACATTAACCAAAGCTTTCAAACACGGAAGATATTGAATAAAACCATTTCCACGTTTTCAACTCGGCATTGGAAAAACCATAGAAAAAAAGGTTTATTAGAAATATAACTAAATTTCGTATCTACATTTTTTACGCAAACTTTGCTGGGGTGGAGGGGATTAAATATGCAACGTATAAAAAATATTATAAAAAGAGCCGTCCTAAATCCGAGTGAGATGTTTGAGGTGGGGAATAAATGGCACGTGAACTTAAAGCGCAGATAATAAACCCATTGGCTGCAAGTGAAAGCCATTCCGGGGGCGCAACGCAATAAAGGGTTTTGGGAGGAAAAAGCCTGAACATCTCCGGGCCCAATTTTTTTCTTCATCTGTCTCACACTTCCTTTCTTTTTATCCAGGGGGTTTCACTGATATCGCGATTTCAGGGGAATGTTAAAAAGCAAATTAAAAAAAGGAAAAAAAAAAAGAAAGAGAAAAAAAAAGAGAGAAACCTAGAGAGAGAGAAAGGATAAAGAGAAGGAAAAAGGGGGAGAGAAAAAGAGAGGAGAGAGAGAGAGAGAGAGAGAGAGAGAGAGAGAGAGAGAGAGAGAGAGAGAGAGAGAGAGAGAGAGAACACTGAAATCCTTCGAACAAAACAAGCAGGAGAAGGAGAAAGTCTTTTTGACTAAAGACTTAGCGAAGAACTTTGCTTGAACCCGGAATTATCAATAATACGAAAACTAATAATTGCCTGGAAGACGAAAGTAGTTTGCAAGAAGAGCGTCATGGGAATAAAACAGATGCGTTCACACCTGGGAGCACGTCTTCCAAGGGCTGATTTCGGCTTGAGCGTGTCTCCGGTAGGAACCCAGGTGCCGCTTTGGTAGACGCTGTTTTGGGGGCCACTATTTTGGTCACGTCATGGTCGGGTATAGACTATGGGATAGATTTCGGTCGGACATTTTCGATCGGTTACTCGGGGGCCACCCTACTTAGGTTGCTATTCGCCCCTGAACTCCCGCGTGGTTAGGGGAACTGGGCAACCGCGAACATGGTTAGGGGAAAAAGGGGCCTTTGGGGCCCCGAGCTTCGCCACAAATAAAGACAATTTTTATTATTATTATTATTATTATTATTATTATTATTATTATTATTATTATTTTATTCAGATTATTCCCATTTAAAGAGAGCGTTTGAACTTGAATTTTTTATGATGATTGTTTGTGTTTTCTCGGGGCCCCATTTTCCATGTGTTCAATGTTGTTTCTTCCGCTCGTTCCATTTACATCCTGGCCTCTTTTTGCTTTGGTTTAAATGTATGTTTTGATGGTGTTCTAATTTTTTTCTTTTTTCCCATCATTTATTGTAAGTATTATTATTATTATTATTATTATTATTATTATTATTATAATTTTCCCCCCAGAAATGGAAGATGTTAAGCAAGTAACTCGATCAATTTTTTTTTGAGTTCTTTTTTTGATCCAGGGGTTTTCATTCTTTCCGAGAAGGTGTTTACGTTTTTTCACCATTTTGGTCTGTATTGTTTTGTTTAGGTTGCTCTGGCATAATTTCCCCATTTGGGTATTATTATTATTATTATTATTAAATTTTTATTATTATTATTATTATTATTATTATTATTATTATTATTCCTCGCTTTGATTCCTCTGTTGCAGACTGGCGCAGGGCAACCTGGCAGCCCGCGTGGGGGGCGGGCCGGGGGGAGCTGGCCTTCCCCCAAAAAGCCCTCCCCACGCCAACAGCGGGAGTGGGGGCCCTCCAAGAAAAGCGGAGCTCCAGCGAAAAAACACCAGAACATCACCCGCAGACCCACCACCCTTCGTGTCCGGCGAGCTCCACCGCTGCTCTCGGTCAGATCTCATCCGGAAAAAAATAATTTGGGCCGGAAGGCATCAACAGGAGATCCAAAGGGGGGGATTTTGCGAGGTTTTGATTTTTATCTTTTCCCTATAATTCCTCGGTTCTTCTGGTCTGTTATTTGTTTTTTTTTATAACGACCAAGTTCAAGATTCTTTTGGCAAAAAGACCTTTTACCAATGGGATTTTTTTGTGTATAGCTTCTAAAATTATTTCAAAGGGTTTGTAATAAAAAATGGGTGAAAATACGGTATTTGTACCAAGGTTGCTCTGAATCGAAGAAGCCCTTGGGCAAATTGTATGTTACGAGATTGTTAAAAAAGTCCTAAGGGAAAGTATCGATCGCGCGCTTAATTTTACTGTCAAAGGGGCCAACAGATATAAACATATTTGATCTTGGCTGAAAGTTTTCCTGTAAATATGAGTATATGTGAAGATTTATGTAGTTAATGACTTCCGAAGAATCAAGCATAAAAAAAAAACTAAGACCGAAAAAAAAACGAAAAAAAATATTTGTGACGAAACCCGATTATGTGGCATTTTATTTAATCAAATGTGAAATTGTTTTAAGAAAGCGATGTACAGGAAAACAAACTAAAATTTAGAATGAGAATTAGCTTGCCCCCATGGCGCTTGTGGTTGCGCCACCCGGGATCTGCGGGGGGAGAGGTACGTTGAGCCCCGGTTGGGCATGGTTGCTTTTCCTTCCCCCACATCATCCAAATTTCATAATTCAAGACTTGACAACCATTTTTAGGGGTGATAAGCTGATCCTTAATTTACAACGTTTATCTCCCCCCAGGATAGAATATGACGAGCCGAAGGAAACGGTAGAGGATGATAATAGTAATAAAAATAAAAAAAAAATAATTTTATTATTATTTTTATAAAGGTACTTATCTAAACCCATCAAAACACGCAAACATTCCACTGTTGTTTTTACTCCACTATTCTTCGAGAAAATAGACTGCGTGAATCGTAGGCTTTTTAGACCCGTTTCCCGGGCTGTATTGGCCAAAATTTTTAAAATTTACTGAGTAGTTGCACTTCATTATGAACTTTTTAGATTACAAGAGTTATTCTTCGGGCCTTATTATTTTCCAAACAAGAGAAACCTTTTCGATTTTTTTTACTATTGTTTAAAAAAAGACCGTTCAAAAGTGTTTTTTCACCAGGGGGATTCAGTTTAAATATAAGACATGTTTAGATTTCGAAAAATCCATTTTCAAAAATGCCGATTTTTATTTGGCGGGCCCTATCCCAAAAATTTAAATTTCCCTGTGTGTTTAAAGGGTGGGAAGTTCTCTTCAAAACTTTCTTCCCATTTTTTTCCCTTGTAATATTGAGATCCAATTCTTTTACAGAATTTTCTTTTTGCTGTTAAAAAATGACAATAAATTTTAAATTTCTCAATTATCTTACTTTTTTAAAAAAAGTAGTAGACTGAAAGGGTGTGATTTTCCGAACTATATGCCATTTCCACTTAAAAATTTGAACAAAATTAAAAAATTTTTGTTGATCAAAGAAAATAATCTCTCTTCAGCGTGATAAAGAATGTATAAAATTAGTTAAAAACCAAATCATTGATTGTTTGAATATTGAGGGGAATGCGGTTTATTTAATTCATTGCTTTATTTTACTTTAAAAACGAAAAAATAATTAAAAAAAATATTAAAAATATTGTATAATGAAACTTGTAATCGAATCCGTAATCAAACATCAACACACTGCTGAAGTCGTTTTAAAGCCTTTTTCAAAGTTTTTTTTTAAACCTGTCAGATTTTACAGCTTAATAGACTAAAAATAATTTTGGGAAGAAATGTAACAATATTTTGAGAGACTTAAAAGATAATATTGAGAATAAAGACAAATATAATATGGAAAACCGTAGATACATTCTAGAAATTTGAGTCTCTCCTCTTGTTTATGTACAATACTTTTTAAAATTGCAATGTTTTATTTGCAATTTCTACTCACTACGAAGAAACATGATACATACGACTTAAAAAGTAGATGCTGTTTAATTACTTCTTTTGGGCCCCAGTGGGAACAATAATTCATACTCATTCGTGGAACTGAGTTTACTTTTTGCAACGACTCTAGCTGGCGAATTTCACCTGCAGTGTCTGGCGCGAGGAGCAAAGGCGAATGAAAAGGAATGTGCCCTAGAATAAGGCTCCGTGTGTCTGTTTGCACTCTGGGTCGCACGGAGCTGCCCCAGGAATATTTGTATTCCCTTTGGAAAATTGAATCGGGGGATAAAAAGAGGTAGCTCGACGGGAAACAAAGGAAGAGAAATTCCCACTTTATGGTGTTTTTTTATTGTAAATGGAGATGGTGCGTTTCTTTACGTGAAAATGGTTATCATGGCCTTTTATACATTAAATGATTTTATTTTAAACATCCCATGTCGAATATTTTCTGTTGAGAACCCAAACTGTTTGCTGTTCTTTATGCAGACCATGTCAATTTCCTCTATTCTCAAGTTTCCCAATCAATCATCGGATTTGTATAATATAAACTCCAAACGAACTATTTTAAAACTATTTTATGCCAGGAAGTAAGGTAGCCAGTTTGAGAGATATTTACCATTTACAACGGTGGAAAGAAACAAGGATATTTGTTTCAAATATTACCAATCAGTTACTTTAACTCTATTATATTAATTAGTACATTAACCTTATTATACTATTATTTACATTACATGTATATCATATTATATATTATTATATGAATTATTAATTTTTTTTTTTATGAATCATCTTGTATTATGTTATCCTTCGAGGAGGCTAATGGGTATTCATGATTTAAAAAGAATAGACTTTTACAAATACAAAACGCTGATACTCAACGTCTTCTAATAAGCATTTAGTCAGC
>CAXIVR010000003.1:190635653-190965653 GCA_964035755.1 Teleogryllus oceanicus
TACCGAAAAAGGGTTGATTTTTCAAAACATCCGTCCGTCCGTCCGTCCGTCCGTCCGTCCGTCCGTCCGTCCGTCCGTCCGTCCGTCCGTCTGTCTGTCTGTCTGTGTCTGTCTGTCTGTCTGTCTGTCTGTCTGTCTGTCTGTCCGTCCGTCTGTCCGACTGTCTTTTTGTCTGTCCGTCCGTCCGTCTGTGAAGACTACTAGCGCCTAAACCACACGTACGATCTTTTCCCTATTGAAGAAACTTGATCTATCTGGCTCTAGTTGAAGCTTTAAGATGAAAATTAAGATTGAAAAACATTCTTTAAAATTTCGGGGTACTTTACATGAAGCCCTAGAAACATTTTTAAAATTTTCTCAAAAATTGCTTCAAATTTTTTCTTTACATTTCTTGCAAGATTTGAGTAAAATACACTTATTAATGCTTTAAATATTAAAGCATCAAAGATGATTTAAATATTATCAAATAAAGTTGTTCGAAAAGTCAACTGTTTTATGTTAAAATGAACTCAAAATCCTGCAGTTTCAGAAACGCTCAAATACCATTTTTTCTCAAAAATGGCTCCAAAGTTTTTCTTCAAACTGTTGCAAAGGATAGTGGTAAAATGACTGTTTAATATGACATAAAGTTCATTTGGGTGTACTCTTTTTCTTAAAAAAAAAACAAAACAAATGTAATTTTTTAAAATATCTCTCACGCCGTTAATACGCACATTTCAATGGATTTGTATACATATTGCATTTGTGAGTGGAAGTGCTTAAAATGACTTCAAATGACGTTTTAGAAAACTTAATAGATTCTTGTGAAAAAGAGCTTCAAATTTCGCATTTACAGTTACGCTTAACGTTATTTTCTTAAAAACGGCTCCATGTTTTTCAATTAAAATTGGTATTTAGGATGAGGTTTTAGTATTCTTTAATATTCTTAAATTTATATTTGGGTTCTACTCCTTGGAAACCGTAAAGTTGAGAAAATTTCAAACAAATTGAATTTGGGCGGCGAATGATGGCAGCAGGTAAGAAGAAAGGGCAAGACTGTACACTACCAGTCCACAAAAAGGAAGTTAGAAAACTTTACTACGAGAAAGTTTGTGCCTTTCTGTAGCACCTCTAGTTTCCATTTACAATAGTGTATAGAACACTTGCTTGCCGGTTCGCAGCAAGCACATGGGGCAGATAGTCACCAGATGTGTACACGGGGTGAGGCGCAATTTTGAGAAACAGTTTTTTCACTGTGTAGGCATTACAGACCTAATTCGAGAGACAGTAGGGTCAAGCCCTCCCTTCGTCTCGCCTGGTGATGTTATGGCGAGAGGGGGGCGAGGAGTGTTAGGATATTCCACGCGTTACTTATCTTCACAGATTACTTTTCTTCCCCCTTCCTTGAGCAATAAACAGATGAAGGCAAGAGCTCACATTGAACACTGATGACAACATTCCAAACACATCTTCATTGGCGCGTAAGAAAATCTATTTACTGTTGAAACCGAGAACTCCTGGTCGTATTTTTCTAAACAAAATCTAAAAAAATGGCCAAAGCAGATCCAGAACCATCACAGGAAATCCTCTAACTCCTGAGAAAGGTAGAACTGAAATTATTGAGAAAGTTGGGACTGATATTCCAGAGATTAGCATTGCTCCATAAAATCTAGTGGCCTATGTCGTGGCTAATACCCCCACTCCACCAACATTTCTCCAAGCCATCGGTCAAGAAAATTTGCGCGATTAATAGAAAGACACGTGGTGCGGTAAAAACAATTTCATATACGTCTATGAGCGCGAGCGGCGCGGCGACATTTTGGAATGTCAAGTTTTTTGTAGCGCAAATTCGCGCGAACTGTCCGCGATCTGAACCCGTCGGCGTGTGTTCATTGATAGGAAATGCTAATTAACAAAGTTTTTGTTGTGGCCACCAATTCAGCAGTGCACAACACCATCTGAATTCAGGTGTAATGTTCCAAGATGTAGGAAGAAATACACGTAATGGATTCGTTGAGTAATAGGCATTTTTAAGGGCTTGGCGAAAGTCTGAATATTGGACTTGGAAAGTGTGATCAGTTGTGATTTCATTGTTTGTTAGATACCGGATATGGAAAGGAGAGAAGTAACATTACTGAGTAGCTTGAGAACTCATGCTTGTGTACATATAAGAAATGCCTAGTGGAGGGAGAGAAAACCTGAATTCAGTTGGTCGTAAATGAACCGATAAATCTGCGTCGATGAGATAGTCATCTTTTTTTCAACTGATTGTATATATTGGAGAAAGATTTTTTGAGTGACACCCACTTTACTTCTGGCAATTGGCTAGCGATATGCTCGTGAGGCAAAGGAAGCGTTAACGGAACCATGAATTCTTATCTCGTAAACAGACTACCACAGCACACTGACGAGATTGAGTGCACGAACAGGGAGATAGTTGTACTCGTTGCTGTTCATCTCTTGTCTAGTTATTAACCTGTATTTTCAATGGAGACCTGCACTTATAAGCCACCATTTCATTTCTAGTCGAGCCACTTCATCTGCAATCGATGGATACTCGTGTTCAAGCACAGTTCAACACATCTCCAGATGAGATGTACGTATACTTCAAAATTAGGAACATCGTTAAAAGTCGTCGTGTAGATCTTTATTGTCAATATTTTGTAAACGTATATCCAGTCAATGAAATAAAGTGTATTATTCACTAAATAATCATCTGATTACGAAGGCCTATTTTACAGTCTTCTAACATTATCAACTTTAGCTTGTTGTTAACGAGACCGGATTAAACAAATCGTTTCTACACTACAAATTTCGATGACTATGACCTTGAAATGTGGAAATATTTACTTCGGGAAGGATCGAGAAAACAAGAAATACAAATAATTGGATGTGTACACGATTTTGTTACTTCCAAGATACATATTCTTGTAAAATATCATTCTGTCTAATGCGTCAAACTTAGTAACAAGTGAAAAAAGTTTGCGAGTGTAAACTTTAGAAAAAATACCTATAAATCATTGTTTTGTAGTGAATATAACATGAAATGTTCATATTTCTCCTCATTTACTTTGATACTAAAAGTGTATGTTGTAACATTTGCAGAACTTCAACTAAAATTCACTTCGTCATCGCTAATCGAACGTGTTGGAATAGATTTTAGAGTACTGTAAAATCGGCAATAGATGTTTAAATCATCTCTTTTTCTCTGCGCTTTTATTGCCGTGTTTTCGGTCGGTTGAGCTAGCAAGGAACTTGACACGCTCCAGCAAAGGCGTAGTTTCGACTCAGCTGACCAGTTAAAACGCATCGGATACGCGAGACAATTCTGAAATGCCACGGAAGCGTAATTTTTCCGGTCGGTCAACGGGCGACATTCGTTGGTGCGCGAAGGAGCCGCAATTTAAGCGGTGGCTGAGAAATATATGGGTGACGTATTTTATTCACCAAATTGGTACGATCGGGAAATTCTTTGCCAATGAAGCAGGAGAGTAGTTCGACATTAAGATGCGCTAGAATGCCAATAAATTATGATGATTCGAAAGCAATTGTTGATCGAAGGGATAACGCTCTTATAAATTTTCCGGTAATCTCACGTGTAAAGAAAATTGGTACTCAACTATTTTTATACGTCTCAGAATGTAGCTGAAAAAACAAGCAAGTTGGATATCAATATCAGTTGGTAAAACAATGTAGGCTTTCACGGCCGGAGTTGTAGTCAAAGATTTCTTCCGGACTGAAGGGCCGCGTTTTCCAATGGAACACCCGGGAAGAAATCTTTGACAATATCAGTTGGAATACGCAGAATTTTAATTACACACAGACTTTCAATATTAAACACCATGAGAAACAGTATAAGAACAATTTCTTCTTTAACAACGAGTACGAAACAGTTTGTGCAAGCGTTGTTCACATCATTACGCATTATGCATATTGTTTGTTTTATATTTATATATTATTTCGAATTAAGCCTTGTTGTATTTTAAAGTCTTCCGAAACCAAGTAATTTGCCCTCAGCGAGGCGCATTCACCAAAAATATATAAAATAAAATATAATTATTTAAATTATCATTCTGTATATTATCGCGGCAGAAGTATATTCCTTAATTAAGGACAGGATGAGGGATAAGAACCCTTCAATAGTTGATTTGTCTTTGAAAGTAGGCTTTATTACATCGGAATGAATATTTTGTTAACAATTCTTCCAAAACACGCTCATTTACTTCTGTATTCAGAATTCAACTTTTATATGGTTTAGTGTAGGGATTCTAGAATTACGAAAACATGCACAGACTACACTTCTCCCCGTTGCCCGTCATACACACTTTTTAACTGCTTTTGACGTAAAATAAAATAAAAAAAACTTTGCAAATATTGAAACTATCCTCGTTGATACAGAGTAATTCTCCATTACCGTATTCAGTTCTTTACACCGACTGACGTTTGTCCTTTGGCAATCCGCCCCCTTCCTCCAGGCACGTGTCTGCGTCGGGCTCTGCTCTCGCCGCGTCCTGCGACGCCGGAGGCGAGCGCCGCGCCGCGGGGCCAGGGCCCGAGGGCGCGTGACGTCACACGCGTATTGACGCTGATTGCGGCTGCTCTCGGCCACGCACAGCGGACGCAGCGACGCACGTCCTCCGCAGGCGGCTCGCAGCCGTTCGCGCCACGCCGCCCCGCGCCCCCCCCCGCGCTCCACCACTCGCCCCGCCTCGCACCCCGCCTCGCGCCCCGCCTTGCGCCCCGCCTTGCGCTCCGCCTCGCACCCCGCCTCGCACCCCGCCTTGCGCCCCGCCTTGCGCCCCGCCCCGCGCCCCTCCCGCCCGCCCCGCCCCGCGCCACCGTCCCGCCCGCCATGCGCCTCGCCCCGCGCCCGCCCGCTCCCCACGCCCCGCCACTCGCCCCGCCCCACGCCCCGCCCCACGCCCCACCCCACGCCCCGACCCACGCCCTGCCCCGCCCGCTCCGCGCTCCGCCCCGCGCTCCGTCCCTCGCCCCGCCCTGCGCCCCGCCCCGCCCCACTCCCGCCCCGCCCCGCCTCCGCGCCCCGCCCCACGCCCCGCGCTCTGCCCCGCCCGCTCCGCGTTCCCTCCGCGCTCCGCCCCTTTGCGCTGCTCGACTCCCCTCGCCGTCCTCCCGAACCCACCGGCCGCCTCCTCACGCCCGCGCCAACCGCTGCCCACGCCGCACCGCCCATATCCCCCCCCCCACCGCACCGCCCCCTCGCCACGCGCCTTCCCTGGGGCCGCCTCCTCGTGCCCGCGCCATCCGACGCCCAACCGCGCCGAGCCTCTCTCGCGACGCCGACTCGCCCCGCCACATCACCCCGCACCGCACCGCGCCCACCCTTCCTCGCTGAGCTCGTGACGGCTTCGGCCTCACAACCCCCGGCGAGTTGCTTCCATCAAAGCAGCGGTCGCACGCATGGCTCTGACAGAAATGGCAGACTAGATCGGGCGATCTAGGCTTCACACGCGTTCTTCATGAAACAATGTACACCTGTCTGTAAATGTTACGGACTGTTTATCGGCAATTACACTGCAGTTCAATGACGTACGATGTTAACCATTTAAAAGAAACCTGTCGTCCTAAGGCAGTACAAATACTATCACAAACCTAAGGGAAACACGTAGCAAATGAAGGGGAAATAATGAGTTTAATTTCATTTATGAATTTACTTTTCTGTTAAAAACAACATTATTTCAATCAAGTTTATTTGGAAAGTTAAATTCATATTTCTTTATTATATTAATGTGAATATATTTTCTATAATATATCTACTGTCTGAGGATACATCATTAATCCTTGATATCTGCAGTATCTTAAAAAATAAATCAAATTGGGTTAGAATTAATTTGGAATTACAAATATTAGCAACACTAAAGCTAGCTATCACAATCACTTCCAAACAGCTATAGTGTCTTAAATCACTATTGGAAGATTTTTGTTAATCTAAAACTGTTACAGATGAATGTAAGAAAAGCTCTCTGTATTTCATTGTGTTTTATCGGAATGCCATTGTTCATATCATCCTCGACTCCACTCCCTCGATTTTGAATTGAAAACAATTTTTCTGAAAAACATTGACAATTCACCCTTATAACTGCTAAAATCCGTCCACTGGTTTCACTGGTACGTCCGAGGTTTCTTTAGAGACCTCTCAAATTTCGGCAAATATCAAATATTTAAATATATAAAAGGTTGAGAAATAGAAAAAATAAACTCAAGTCATGCAATATCTGATTTTTCTCGAAGCGCCCTCCAGCACTGAATTTTCTGCCATGAAGTGAGGAAACGCGATAGGATGCGAAGAAAGTGGATAATGGATTCCGTTCCATTGAAAACAGATCGCATGATGCGGCATGAAATGAAGAAATTCGATATCGTCAAAACACCTCAAATATGAAGTGATCCCCGGATTGAAGTTCGCATATTCTCGTCTCAATATAACTGTAACAATTAAACGATACGAAACAGCATATATTCATGTATCAGATATGTTTTTTTCTAACAAAAAATGATTTACGTCGCACAATTACAATATTTTCCCTTTACTACGAACTGATAAGGGGAAAATATAAAAAACAATATGGCGATCCACCTCGCAAGCATGTGGAAATGTCTCTGTAAGAAACAGGACCAAAAGGACTACCATCTCATAAAAATGGTACTTCTGGTAGGTCACTCATGTTAACAAAATTAAAAAATCTGATCAAGTTAATTTGGATCTACTGGAAATTATGACATCTAACTGTGAAGAATACAGGCGGGTAAATGATACACTCGCATATTTGAGAGGTTTACGTTCCTGCTTAAAATTGCAGGCAGATGACACAAAAAGATAAATGAATTTTTCTAATCTACCTACAAATTTCCTGAAACCTTGCTCTACACATGTACCATATACATTTACAAATTATTTAACTTATTAAACATGGATCATTAATTACACTTTCTATATTAATGGAGGGATTAAACTTTCATTAAGAGACATATTTTATGCGCAGTAGTATTTGCATTAGGCATTTTTACATATATTCTTGGGTGCAGACATTTATTATGTAGATCGCTTATAGTAAACAAAGCGTCGTTCGACTTCAAATATTACACATTACACACTCATATGGCACTTCCGGTTCGTATTGTCATGTTAAAATTAATTATGTTTCTCAAATTCACAACAAACATTAATTTTAAACGTATTAGTTTCTTGACTTGTCCATTCTTAGACATAAAAATTACACGAAAACGAGTCGATTAAAACATTTGTGTTAAGTTTATTTTCATGACAAAATTAGTTTAATTTTCGTCAATCCAATGAATTAAATCGCAACGACTTCATATAAATACCGGAAAAATGAGTATAGTTATTTACATAATTTTGCTAATAAACTTCTAGGTGCATTAAAAATATAGGAAACCGGAAAACTTCTAAAATTTGTCTTAACAAAAAAATGGAATGCTCTATCTGTCATTTTCGTAGGTGCCCTAAATTACAGAAACATTTTAATTGCTAAAAAAGAAGAAATTTTCGAGGAAATTTCTTGGACTTCTTCTCGATGGATCCGCAAAAAATGATTAATTCTTCAGCAGGAGACCGAGATATTTAGAACGACACTTCATTTGTCTTGATTAGTGGACCGGAAGGGTGGGTGAATGATGCACGGCCCCAGGTTGACCAATTACTACGTAAGAATGAACTACGTAGGCCTTTTTGTGTAGACCTACAGATCGGTGATCATTCTAAGATATATCCAGATATTCGTGTTGTTGAGGTTTGGACTTGAGATCATCAAGTTACAGAAGTTTTAGCTATCGAGATTCATTTAATGGGATTGAGTTCTCGAGATTTGTAGTTGTTAAAATTTATCGTTACGTTTTATATCGAGCTACGAAGATTTTCGTTATATTACATTTATTTCCAAGTGAATAACTTTTCCAGTACTTCGACGTTGTTGTTGGAAATCCTGTTCCAATCTACATCTTATGAAAATCAGTTGTTTGCAGGCATAACTGTAAACTCTTTTCTTCTCCTCCTACACTTGGTCGTCGTGTGTTTCAGCGGTGGCTACTGCCACGACTAGGCGTTCCGGACTCCAAGCGGTGGCTGGGCGGGGCGGGGCGGGGCGCACACGTCGGTCGCAGGGCGGCGCGGGCGGCGGGCGGCGGGCGGCGGGCGGCGGGCGGCGGGCGGCGGGCGGCGGGCGGCGGGCGGCGGGCGGCGGGCGGTGGGCGGTGGGCGGGTGGGGCAGGTGCGAGCGCCAAGGGCCGAATCTGCCGCCCTTTGACAGCGGCGGATGGATGGCGCTCGCCCCCCCCCCCCGGCACAGAGCGGAGGCGCACGGGGCACGGAGGCAGAAGGCGGGGCCCATTGGGACGGTTCACAGAGAATTACTCAGTAGGAGATGCTATGGAACGGAATAGAGTGAAGCGCATAAGGATTGGTTCTAGGACAGAGGGTTGGTAAGAAGAGGGAAGTTGAGACCAAGTGGAAAGGTCGGTCAGTGAGTTATTCGGAGTTGAAATGAGAACGTAGGGAAAAAGGTAAAAACGTGTCGAAAATGGTAGAGTAAAAAACTTGGTTGGTAGGAAGTGGAATGTTTAGAATGTAGAATGAAAACACGCGTGGTGAAGAGATGACCTGAAATGCCGATGGGTGCTGGTCATGACCAAAAGGTGCCGGGGTGCACAATGGGTTGGAAGTGAGCTCGGGAAATATCGGAATGTGATGGGTGGGAGTGTTGTGTAGTATAACTGATGCAGTGGGACGCATGGTAGGGGACCGAGCAGCCGTGTGTGCCCAACGCGATGGAACGGAGGCAGAGGAACCTAACTGGTGGATTGATGAAGCCATGAAGAACGAGATGTGGCGGGGATAGGAGGGAAGGGGCGGGACGGGAATGGGGTGTGGATGGGGTGGCGATGGGCGTGGATTGGTTTGGTTTGTTTTTTTCGTGTTTCCGGGCGCGTCAACGGCTTTGGCCCTTAGTCCCGTTAGTGTAGTGCATGTTTTTCTCTCGGGAGATTGCGATGGTCTTCCCCCGCTGGATGGCGAGATCCGGCGCCGATCTACCGTCGGCTAGTGAGGTTTCCCCCTAACCAGGACTCTCCCACCAGCGGAGACCGCCCCAGCCGTGACAAGCTCTAAACTCCCGACCGGTCTCCCGGAATATATGGTAGTGAAGTGCATGTTAGTGTAAGTGTGTGTGTAAGGGGGAGAGGATAGGACAAGGAAGAGGAAGCACAGATCGCGCGCGGTCCGTGGCCCGTTTGGTAGGGTACTGCTCCGGCATTCGCCTGGTGTTGATCGGAGAAACCACAGAAAACTACCGATCAGAGCAGCCGGCCGCTAGAATTCTCCTCCAGACAGCGACTGAATCCGATCTAGCTGAAAAGCTAGTGTGGAAAATCCTGCCGCCGTGGGGAGTGGGAACCTAGGACCTCCCGGTCCGAGGCGCTGCAGTGCACTGAGCTACCGCTCCCGGTTGGGCGTGGAGGGGAGGGGCAGGAGGCAGGGAGGGGCGGGGAGCAGGTCACGACGCGCGAGGATTACGCTGCCACTAATCTGGCGCTCCGCAAGCGGATGCTCGGGCCCCGAGCGCCATTAGCCGCCCGCCCGAAAGGATACGGGATCGGCAAACAGGCGGCGGCGGATTTATCGCCCAATCCGTTGCGTTTGAGCAAATAATGATGTCGCCCAGCACACGCGCCCCGCCATGACTGAGCACCGCTCTAAACAGATGCTAGGGGTTGCGCTATGGGCGACTCGTAGCCGAGTACGCACATCGTTTACGGACGATTTAACACATTATCGTTTCAATTTTAGAAATAATATCATTCTTATCATTAGGATCAGAATACGCCAATGTTTATTTATTACATATCATCCACTAGGCAATTATATCATATTCTTTAAAGCAATAATACACAATTATAAATTGTACACCGTCTCAAATTTCACAACCCTAGTACACATAAATTAACACTTATTATATTTCAAATGATTGGTAGAAATAATTATTATGAAAAGTTGACTCATTATTATGAGTTACTTCTTACAACAAAATGATTTTTGTTTCTTGATTGTTTAATATTTCTTCGCCAAACTCGCACAGTCCCGGTTTCTTTTCTAAGGCGAAATATTTAATGAGTGTTGATTCCTTCGTTTATGAACATATCTTAGTCTTTCTTCTTTTGTATATTTTTAACTTTAATTTAATGTAAAAAATTAGTAATAACTGAGAATTGTTGTGTTCGTCAAAAACAACGATTGTGACAACTGTAGGGCATCAAAACGGCGATCCACAAATATCCCGAACAAGAAGAAAAATGGTTATATTTTTACAGCAGAGAAAACATTTTACCCTTTTGCTGAGGCAAATGAAAGGAGATAGAAAACAAATCACGAACTCGCAGAAATTTTTGCATTTCCCTGCGTATTAACTCTTGTAGTCGAGACGTTTGTTTGCAATCTTGTTGAGCAAAAAATTGAATAGTCAACTTTTCAGCGTTTGCAAATATCAGGAAAGTAAACAGACAGAAAACACAACATTGTATGCTCTTCAAAAATAGCAAAATTAAAGGAGACTCGAAAGTGAATCTAAAAACCACTAACTGAAATTATCTATGAGAAGAGTTACAGAAACCTACTCAAATTCATCTTTCGTAATATTTACCTCCACTGATCCTATTAATTGGATACATAAATACATACGAGAAAAATACAACTTAACATTACATGAATGAAAATTAAACAACTTTATAGACAGAAAAAATCATTCTTAATATCACTAAAACATAATAATAATAATAATAATAATAATAATAATAATAATAATAATAATAATAATAATAATAATAATCATCATCATCATCATCATCATCATCTTTAAAATGTGTGAATAATGTCTATGCTTAGATAGAATGAGAAAATGTTTACACAAAACACTTTTAAAGACGGTTGCAGAAAGTGAACATGAAGATTGGAATAAAAATTGGTTTCTCCAGAAAATGTCAAAAATCACGGAAACCGTATAACGCGATAATTTAACATCATTTCATTTTGAGTTGTTTTAAATGGAAAATACATTTAGGAATTCACTTTATATATTTTATTTCCTGTCATTCCATCCATACAATATTTTATAGTCCTACGTAGGCATGACAGAAGACCTTTGTTAATTGACCCGTATCTAAAGTATTCAAAAACCATTATTCGTCAAGAAAAAGAAAACAAATTTATCGGGAAAACTTTCTGCAGCAGATATAGCACATGTTGCACTATTTTTCCACATAATCACCACCAGAACAAGACATTTGTCATACACAGTGATAAACATTTGCATCCCTATATCGTAGAAGTCTGTCTCCTGAGCTGTGCATTCGTCTTCGAAAGCCACCAGAAATTGCAAAACTGTGATACGAGTAATCGTGGATCTTATAATTACATCTTATATTATTTTGATATCGCAAATGCAGGAACTTCCCAATAATCGGACTTGAAGCTGAGTTGTCCCAGCCGATAAGCAAATATAGGGTCACATACGGAATAAATACGAGAAAATAACTAATGAGGCTACAACAGCACACACTTCCTCGCAATATTGTTAATAGTTATGTGATATTGTAATGTGACAATTTTCGACTTACACTACAACTACCATTTGAAAAATTCTTAAACGAAGCGCGAAAAATTTCTCTTTCTTTAATACCAACGTTTAAACGATGATTGCTTTCTGCAATTGAATGCAGGGGATTCACTTTCTACTTAAAAGTACAAACAATTATGCTTTTTTGCCATAAATATTATTATTATTATTATTATTATTATTATTATTATTGTTGTTGTTGTTGTTGTAATTAACGTAAACCAGCGGCGGCGGTCATTGCCGCCTTGTTGCCAGAGCGGCGTTGCCAATGCAAGTATGGTCTCTGGATTAGTTCGGCACACTCATTTTACAAATCAGCATTCTTAATACCACTGGCAAAGTAAATACAATATTCTTATATTAATGAAAACCACTCGTTTTTACATGAATTACTCGTCATTTCTACTCCTTGGCCAGTACAGCAAAATAATACATTCGTTTTCACATTTAACTCAATGAAATGTCGCAAATTAAAATAGATTCAATGCTTAGCAATGATCGCTCTGAGCTGTGCTCAATGCGATCTGTAGGTCTACACAAAAAGGCCTACGGAATTTATTCTTACGTAGTAATTGAGCAACCTGGGGCCGTGCATCATTCACCCACCCTTCCGGTCCAGTAATCAAGACAAATGAAGTGTCGTTCTAAGTATCTCGGTCTCCTGCTGAAGAATTAATCATTTTTTGCGAATCCATCCAGAAGACGTCCAAGAAATTCCTCTTCAAAAATGGCAGGCTTTGAAAATGCAAAAGACACTGATTTACCACACTATTTTCGTCACAGTCTTAGTGTCTCAAGACTCGAACGGTTTTGTCTTGGTGACCAAGTCTTATGCCGAAATAATCAACACATATTAGAGATTTTCAGTAACTATTAATGCCCAGTCTTTAATAAAGGAGTATGTATCTACTACAAATACAACAAAACAATTTCGAATTATTCAACCACTAGTGTGAACTCGTGTGTAAAAAGATTGAAATAACTAATTATTACAGCACAAATATTTTGCAAATAACCTTTATGTGATAGAAAAAGTAGTAACAGATTTGAAATCAACACGAAAAAATAATTTAGGAACATCAAAAAATAAACGATCATAAAAAATCATATTGCATAGAGTAATTTCATATTCCAAGAATTGCAATTTGGAGCCTGGAAATATACACGCCTCTCCGTTAGCAGTCTTGAAGGGGTAGTGTGTCACACTACTGCCTCGCTTAGCAGAGCAGACCGTTCAAACAGTTCAGCTGTGGGTTGTTGTGGCGACCCTGCGCTCTCCAGGCCTTCTCGTCCGCGACCGCCAACGGGAACGCGGGCAGCTTCGGATTTGCGATTCAGGGGGCCGTGAGCACCCCCTTCTCCCCCCGCCGAAGCGGACGCGAATCGGTACACCTGGGCGGAGGGGCGACGGGCGAGCTTGCTCGTTACGCGGCGAAAGCTCTCGCGAAGGTGCGCGCAAAATACCCGGCGTAGATGCGCGTGGCACTGGACGAAAACAGGACTGCTAACACGTCCC
This sequence comes from Teleogryllus oceanicus, assembly GCA_964035755.1. Taxonomy (NCBI): domain Eukaryota; kingdom Metazoa; phylum Arthropoda; class Insecta; order Orthoptera; family Gryllidae; genus Teleogryllus; species Teleogryllus oceanicus. Next base: position 190,648,794 of record CAXIVR010000003.1, read on the forward strand.
CATCGAAAGAGAGGATGGATGGGACGAGTCAGTTTTTAGGAATTTTTTTAGTACGGAAGAGCAAAAAAATTGTGATTTTTAAAATGAAAAAGAAAATGCTTTAAATATATTTTATTTAAGTGTATATATGCATGCAACTATGATCCATAAAGACGTTTGGTCCTCATTTGCTATTGTTTCAAGATTTTACGTCATTAGTTTCGAAAAATACGCCGGGTGCTACAATTAAAAAAGCTATTCCAAAATATGTTACTTGCGAAATACAGTGTAATGCAGTCAGGGCTTAGTTGCCGGCTGTTGCGAGGTGGCGCGCGTGTAGCAGTGTACGGAGAGGGTGGGTGGGGCGTAAGAGGGCAAGGTGGAAGGGGCCAGCGGAGCATATGGGTCTGTCGGTGTGAGGAAGGGGCGGGTGAACCTTGAAGAGTGTGGGGAGGAGAGGGCTGCTTAGTAGACGATTCTAATAAATATGAATAATGACTCGGGAAAAGCCAGGTAATTAGTGAAGCTACAATTAGTATATACAACATGCATAACACGCGAACTTCAATAAACAAAATATTTAAAAAACATTTAAATCGCTTAATAGGATTCTCCACCTTTCAAAAATTAAGAGAATTCTTACAGAACTAGTATGAAATGTGCATAACTCACATTTAGAAAGACAAGAGTTAGAAAATTAAAAACGTCAATATTAATATTTCGGCCGTCAACATACCTTTTCTCGAAACTGGATTTTCTATTCACGAAATCTGGCGAACAGTATGTAAAAGTTTACGATAAAATGTAAATGCATTATAAAAAATATACATCTCGCAATTATTGATTGAAATAGTTTTACGTGCATGTTACACTAAAAAAGGGTTCATAAAACGCTTAAAATGTGTGTAATATTTAACTAAGTTTTATAAAGTTTGCTTCAATACGAAGGTTTTTTAATCATCGAGAACTTCAATACTAACGGAAAAATAAAACAAAAACGGTAAATTATGCATAGAATTTAAAAGCAAGTTATAAAATAGATGTAGAATATATGGCCATGCTTACAGACTACAATAAATTAAACGGATATTGAAATGTCAAAATTTACGAAATATGTGCAGGATTACTAAGGAACGACATATAAAGCAACCCAATTTGAAACGTTTTTTCTAGGCGGATTGTAACATTTGTTTGATTGCCGTTTATAGTGCTTTCTTTCTTATTCACCGATTCATTATGATGACATTTCATGTTTTTAATGGCAAAAACTCACAAGTGTTTTGAAATGCAATTCAGTTAAACTTTTGCAAGCACATCAAAAAAGGAAGCAAAATTAGTAACTCATGCCAGCAGCAAATGTACGAATTTCTGAAATAAAATAAATATTTATGTACTTAACATTTTGTATGTTATACACATTATAACATTATTTAATCTACCAGCCAATAGGCACTTTCAAATTTGACTATTTGTGAAATATTTTCCTGTCGAGGAAATGTGTGAAATAATGAAGGTCGAACACATTGTTGAGTAAAAGATCCCGAAAGGTATGCAACCCGTTGTACACTTCTGCTGTGCAGGTTGCCTACGAGCGCCCCCGTGTTTAGGGAACAAAAATATTCTCTCTGTCAGAGGAGAAAAGGGGACGCACAATATCAAGTAAGGAGTAGAATAAAAAGTGTTCATTACCTATCAATAATTATTAATTGATTAAGTGTTAATCGATACTTTATTGCAATCACATTCATATTGATCGTAGGAATGTCACAGGAAAAAAGATTTATTGAGTTATTACATTGTGTAAAAATATGTAGAAGTGAGGGGTGGCTATTTACTAATTTAAACGTTGATGAGTGTTTCATGTACTCGAGATCTATTAAAGGGTGAATAAAGTTTCATATCTTGTATCAATTTTATTATTTTCACTTTATTAGATGCAAATTAATGTTAATATTAAAAAAAAGATCCTTCGATTACTAGTGTCCACCTAATCATTCTTCCCGATCAATCCCGGCGGTTTAGCGTCATTTGAAGTCCACCAAATGATTGAGAGGCGTATTCCAACGACGTGTATCTTAAGACGTCGGCTGGGATAAGGTTGTAATTTCGAAAAAGTGCAAGGAGGAAAAAACAGAACCGACAGGAAAGAGATTAAGTGGCCAGAAAGTTTAAAGCAGTGTAGGAAAGCAACCGTTGCAGTATAAAACACGAAAGATCCCCTCGTTCGTCAGATTTCTGGCCGAGTCTATCAACAATATTCTTTTTTCTGCAAGGGCCAGTGGAGTGGGGTTCCTTTCTAAAGAAAGACCAACAATAAAGTGATGTATTTTAGATAATGAGACATGAGATAATAAGATGCAAGTGACGCTGGAAGATCCACAAATAAATCTCCTTGTTATACCTTAATTATTGTAACTTACTGGAGGTACTCTCTTGTTCTGTATTTTAGAAATATCATGCCTGTCATAAACAAAACTACAATAAATGAGAAAATTTATTTCAAATTATTCTGGAAGCGTGTTAGAAACAAAATGATCCATCTAGAGGTCATCAAATAGTCAAAATGTTGGCATTACATATTAAATGTTAGAATTTAGTCATATAAGTTGCAATCCTTTTTCTATGGAGAAAGAAAGAGGAGATACTCGTAATTACTGATTCTGATATTCCTAATAACGCGTGTAGAGTCTTCGAGGCGAACTGAAAAATCAAGTTTTTCATATAGTAAAAACTTAAATTCTCCATTCGAAACATCAACTTGAAACAGCATTGTCATTTGTTTGGCTGGTGGAAATGAAAAGATTTAGGTATACTCTGATTCATTTTCATGTATTTTAGAATTGCATTGTGCAAAAGAATGCTGCACTTATTCTTGTGAATTGTTGAATGTTATATAAATATAATTTCTAAATCATTGAAAGAAATTTGCATTATGAAATAAACTACGCGAAACTATGAAACTTAGAGAAACGCTAATGTTACGTTTGATTTCTAAATGTATATCTCATCAATTGCCGTTTCCTGCCGTAAAGGGAACAGATATTGCAAAGGCACCAGTAAATAGAGTGAAAATATCCCAAATATATAATAAGTGTTATCACTAGGGAACGGGATTGCATATAAATATATTTTAACAGATATTCCGGCAATATATTCTGAATAAAATAAAAACCATTTTTATTTTACATGCTTAGGACAATGACATGTTTTCACATATTTTACCAATTAGTACATATTTATTTCACATTTTTTATGTTTCACGATTTTGCATATTTTAATATATTTATATGATGAATCGGAACATCTCATATACATGTTCGTAATTTTTTTTTCGTAAATTCGTTCTATGAAAAGTTCCGTCAATGTAGCGCCTGTTTTTATCTTTGGAGTTTCCGAATTTTTCTATAGTGATATTCGGAGCCGACCTACATGTCGAATAGTGTGGGTTTCCTCATCTCGATATCTCCCACCACCCGAGTAGCTACCCAGGTGGGACTCGCTACAAGCTCCCAATTATCTTCCGAGACATGTAATAGTGTAGTACATGTATGTGTAAGTGTAAGTAAAAGACGAGGTTAGAACAAAGAAGAGGAAGGAAAGATCACGCGAGGTCCATGGATCATCCATTAGAGTAATGCACCGGTATTCGCCTGGTATTGGTCGGGGAAACGAAGAAAATATACAAATGAGAGTAGCCAGCCGTTAGAATTCTCATCTAGTTGGTAGCAGAATTCGACCTCGCAACGCAGCTAGTGTCGAACATCCGGCGCACGTCGGAACTCCCAGGTCCTCTTCGTCAGAACGGAATTCATATGTTGATGCCCTGAGCCACCTCAGGCAGTGTAACACTCGTGTTTCCACTCTTTTATGTGGTTGTGGTGTTGTTGGTTTCCTACACCACTAGTAATCCAAAATACGATAATTCCCTAAATATTTATCTTGTTTTCATTCATCCTCAGAGATTGTTCTATTTTGATAAAAGTGAAATTAGTGGCAAACCTTTACCGTAGCCACTTATGACGGAAAAATGAAGACACTAAGGCGTAGCCGAGGCTGAGAACTTAACCCGACGCTCATAAGAAGCGAGTGGTTGCCAAACACGCGGGCGAAGAAGTGTTCCTCGCCAGGGATGCAGCGGAGAGGCGCGCCCCCATCAGGTGGGCGGGCGGCGGCGGCGGCGGCGCATCGGAGATCGATAAACGGAGCCCCCCTCCCCCCTCCCCTCGGGCGCCGCGCTCGGCTGCCAACCGCCGGCGACTCAGCCACGCGCTCCCGGCGGCGGCTGCGCCCCGCTCACGCCACGCTCACGCCACGCATCGCGTGCGCGCCTCCCACGCGCCAAGCGCCACGCGCTCTCCAGCGGCGTGCCGCAGGGGCTCCCTTTTCGACGCCATCTCACGTCGAGACAGAACGGGGGTTACTTCCATTAAACAGTTATCATTTCGCATTTAATCTGACAAAAAAACTATGCTTTGGTTATTTACTATTATTGTTTAACTACTTTTATTTTTTCAGTGGACCGACAAAAATGACTGCTTTTTAGGAGAGTGACCAGAGTGTTGGTTCACCATCTCGATGAGTGGATATATCCCATAAAACATTACAAAATCTATCATGCTATTCTGTATAGGTGCGTTTTTATTATGGTTACACTTTCATGTACTTGAGTATTCATTTAAACACGGAACGATGAATGGTTTGATTTGTAGGTGATAGCTTGATGTATTATGATACAGCAATTGCGACCAGAGAGTGAGGATATGGAAGACGACGCAAACACTTTCAGCTTGTTCTAAATCTGATACTTAAGGTGTAAAAGAGCACGCTCACCACTCATTTACGGATTTTTCATTGATATTATACATTTATTTCTCGTTATATAAACTTTGAAACTACAAATGCAGTTTTCTACACATCGTGAAAAGGACTTGAAATACAAGTTTGAGTGCCCGGAGAAGGTCTACGACAGATTCAGATGAATTTTCATGTGGCACGTGTTCTTAATGTGCAGCCAAAAACGTTTCTCAGTAGCAATTTCGTTTTTTGAATTTCATGCCCGTGCGCTTCTTTGCTCGGTTGTGTTGATGCGCGCAGTTTGATGACAAATCATTACTAACGTTGTTCGAACAAGGTGCCTTGGGGAATACCCTTTTCTTTTTTACTAAAAAAATGTTACAGTTAGTGTTTCACAAACTGGTATATCAAAATGGAGCACACGATATTTACGTCCTAACAATTTGCTGCAAAAATAATTCTTTTTTCTTATCTGCCAATCTTGCATTCTGTGCTGTATGTAATAAGTAATCACATGTTTATAGTTATCATCATAGAAGTAAGCTTACGTAGAACAAAATTGTAATCTCAAAGGGTATCTTCAGGGTAGAAAACTGCGAGAATGTTTTATCCGTCGGGAATGGAGTTGAAAATTCGGTATTCGTAGAGGACGAAGTGTGTTTTCAATATATTTCTTCAATGCGTTGGCACCAGTATCATTTTCATTTACAAATCAAAACACTCTTTTACACGCACGTATACGTTATATCTCGACTTCTGAGAAATTTCTCAGAAGAAACAGCTACTTTTACGAGTTTTTAAACAGTGACCAAAACCCGCCGTATTGCTACTTGCTTTCTCAAAAATATTTATGAAATAACGAAAGATGACATATTATTATATCAGAAAACTCAGTTTGTAAAACTTGAAATCAGTTGTATTTATGTATCTATATACATTCATTTTTCAATGAACCTGAAATATGTGATTAACATTTAAATTAATAGAATAAATTGTTGTGTTACGCGTTAATGAGAATAATCAAACTTTTAAAGAGCAAACGTGAAAGGAACCAGCAGAACGGCAGAAGCAGCGATTCCCCGCCAGAGGCTGGGGAAGTGTGCGGCCGTCGCGCCAAACCGCGCGGAGGCTCCCGCTATCGGCGTAAAACAGCTTACGCCCTCCCACGCGCCGGGATCCTTTTTATATCCGATTCGAGGTTTCCCGCTCCGGGAAGGCGGCTTGTGGGCGTGGCTACTGCGACGGGGGAGCCGGGGCTGGGGCGGTCGTTGGTAGCACCCGGGGGTTTCGGGGGCGGGGGAGGGAGTGGGGGGGGGGAAATGTCGGAGGGGAGGGTGAAGCCGGGGCCGGTGGGGCGGGGTCGGCGGGGCGCGGTCTGGGTTGTGTCAGCAGGGCGGGGTCGGCGGGGCGGGGTCGGCAGGGTGGGGTCGGCAGGGTGGGGTCGGCAGGGTGGGGTCGGCAGGGTGGGGTCGGCAGGGTGGGGTCGGTTGGTTGGGGTCGGCAGGGTGGGGTCGGCAGGGTGGGGTCGGCAGGTGGGGTCGCAGGGTGGGGTCGGCAGGGTGGGGTCGGCAGGGTGGGGTCGGCAGGGTGGGGTCGGCAGGGTGGGGTCGGCAGGGTGGGGTCGGCAGGGTGGGGTCGGCAGGGTGGGGTCGGCAGGGTGGGGTCGGGGGGGGGGGGTGGGGGGGCGTGGGACAGGGACGGGGCTCGGGGAGGACGGGATCGGGAGCGGCGAGGGCAGAGCCGGCCAAGGATTGGCGGGGGGGGGCGCAAAGTCCTGGCGGAGTGCGCGTCGCATTGGCAGGCGTGGCGCCGCGCCCGAGTGGGATCCGCGTGACAGCATCGTTCACGTTTACGGCTGTGGGCGACGAGGGTCCATGGAGCTTATGGACGCATCACGTGAGCTTGAAACTGCATGCATTCATGTAAGGAGACATGAATCAATCAGAGTAAATGGGCCGAGGGGAGACAAACGGATATTTAGAAATCTCGGGAAATGTGGAGACAAACAAGTCGGAAAAGTGTTTATGAAGAACTGAATCGTTCAACATTTTTGGTGAACTTTCCATGTTATTAAATTCATACATTACTTAATAACTGATTATTGGATAATATTAATTTTAGGAAATGTCGCCGGGCAGATAGCATGAAGTTACTTATGATTTTTTTTAATCTTTCTCCAATGAACTCTCTAAATTTGTTGGGCAACGAAGCAAAGAAAACATGTAGTCACAAGAGCACATTCTTTCTCATATTATCCGTAACGATTATTATAATACTGGCTGTGTATTTATATATTGTACTAATAATATCTGTATTAGAATATACCGCTACTACACGATACTTTTTTGAAGCGATCCATTTCATCCCGCAACCGGGTTCTTTGACACTTCATATGTACAGACGACTCCATAAAACTAGTGGTACTACTAATTTTGCACTGTTCGAGAAACAAATTAAGAAACATTGAAGCTATTTTTTAAAAATGCTTAGTGAAATGTAAATTGCTTAATGAACCACTTCAATACGTTCGGGCGTATTTAATTATCACTGACATTTCGCTTCGAATAGGAAAGCGCAATGGAGTATCTGCTTCAACTAAGCTGCACATGCCTTAATGTGCGATTCATTGACTGATTGATAGATTAGTATTTCCGGCAGCGCCAATACGGTTTATTAGTTCCTTAAGTGTAGTGCGTTTTTATCATGGGAGGTAGAGATGATCAACCCTAGCTGGATGGCGAGATCCGGCGCCGAATTACTCGTAGGTTCCAGTTTTCCCAACCAGGTATCTACCACCAATGGGGCACCGTCGCTGGGGACATACTTCCGACTTGTCTCCCGACATATGTGGTAGTGTAGTGCATGTAAGTGTGTGTTTATTTAAAGGGTAAGCATAGGACAAGGAAGGGGAACGAAAGATGGCGGTCCATGACCCTTTTGTTAAGGTACTGCTCCGCCATCCACCTAACATTGATCAAAGAAACCACAGAAAACTACCGTATCAGAGCATCCGGCCGATATAATTCTTCTCTACGCAGCTGCTTAACTCGATCCACATATCTAGCTGGTGTCGAAGATCCTTCGACTGACAAGACACGAAAGCTAGGACCTCCCGGTGAGGGGCACTGCAGTGACATAAATTGATGCCCTAAGACTGTTACAGAAAACTTGCCCTCGTACGAGAACTCTGCTCGCAGATTTCAAGACAAACAGCGAGGCGCACTTATAGTCTGTGGTATTTCTCATCCCACTGCCTGGATGCCCTGAGACATCCAAGCCGTTATGAGTGAACTTTATTATTTGTTGTCCGCATGCATCCACTTGTGATATAAAGATTATAATTCTTGTTCAAAAGGGTCATCGTAAAAATCAATCATTATAATTTAACAAAATATCAGGACATGTTACTTACACCCGAATGCCTCATTCGTGTCTAATTAACAAGCCGGCGAGAATATTGTATATTTACGTCTGGGTCGCAAGGCTAGGTATCATACGCCTCAAGAGCAAGCCCCCAGCGCTCAGAAACGCCTCAAACAAAAATGGCGGCTTTTGACAAAACGTGGAAGGGAAAGTAAAATGACGGGCAAGTATACAAACGAATGAAACACTAAGACCAACATAGTGATATTTCAATTTTGTAAACAAATTCGGCATCCTTTACAACAGCTACTACAAAGAAATTACGTTATCACTAGGTGTGGTGTAGGTAGTAAGAGATGACATGGGCAGATTCTGTATCTCTGTGCACCCACCTGCATTCACTTGCACCTACCATCACGCAACGCGCGCTGTAAACACGCGTTGCTCGTTTTTAACATCGCTGCTGTAGCGTGTCGTGGGGATTCACGTGAGTCGTCGTGGGGGAGGCCACGCCCACCACGACCTCGAGGGCGACGTGCGCGCGCAAGCGGCAGGCAGCGGGGCAGCCCAGACCCGTTCTCATTGCGAACTTACACGTAACGTAATGCTGTAAACTTAGCCGTAAAACTTACACGTAAAAACAAGCATTCACGTGCGTTGGTTTGGTTTTTTCGTGTTTCCGGGCGCGTCAACTGCTTTGGTCATTAGTCCCGTTAGTGTGGTGCATGTTTTTCTCGGGAGATGGCAGTGATCTTTCCCCGCTGGATGGCGAAATCCGGCGCCGCCGTACCGTCGGCTAGTGGGGTTTCCCCCTAACCAGGACTCTGCCACCAGCGGGGCACCGCCCCAGCCGGGACAAGCTCTAAGCTCCCGACCGATCTCCCGGAACATGTGGTAGTGTAGTGCATGTTAGTGTAAGTGTGTGAGTAAGGGGGAGAGGATAGGACGAAGAAGAGAAAAACAGATCGCGTGCGGTACGTGGTCCGTTTGGTAGGGTACTGCTCCGGCATTCGCCTGGTGTTGATCGGAGAAACCACGGAAAACTACCGATCAGAGCAGCCGGCCGCTAGAATTCTCCTCCAGACAGCAGCTGAATTCGACCTAGCTGAAAAGCTAGTGTCGAAAATCCTGCCGCGCCGTTAGGACTCGAACCGAGGACCTCCCGGTCAGAGGCGCTGCAGTGACATAGTTGATGCACTGAGCTACCGCTCCCAGTACGAACGTATGCTGGAACATAAGTTTTGCCTGCACTAATCAGAATTCAACGTACTGAAACTTGATCGATTCGTTTCTTGCTCGGTGGAAAGAACTTTACAACATAGTTTCTAGATTTTCAGACATTTCTATCCATTTCTCTTTATATAGGCAAGTATATATGCAAGTAGCTGTTGTACTAGTGCTCGCATTTCCTTCATCGCATAAACAAGGATTCACTCGTACCCAATTCACGAGTAATTCGTCGAACATAATTAGTTTATCCGCCATGTCAAGTTGAAGTCACAACAAAAAATGCCCAAATCGACCTTCCACGCTGCTCTCTGATTGATGTTCGGTAGAATTCCGACGTAAACTTAACGTAAAAGCTTGGAGCTTGTGAGCTCTTTAAGTTTACGGACTTACGTCTACGGTTACGTCAAGGCATTGAGAATACTACGCAGTACTACGCCCTGAGGAAGGTCGCAGAATGGCGACCGAAACGTTGGCACCTGTGCCCTGGACGCGGCGTCTCCCGGATAGCCAAGTTAATCATGACTCCGGCCGCGGAAGCCTACGCTCTCGCATTGAGAATAGTCTCGCTTAGTAACTCGTTTCTAGGTTTTGCGGCTACGTTACGTTTACGTGTAAGTTTGCATTGTGAATGCGGCCGCAGCGCGGTCCTCGCCCGCGACCACGCCCCCGGTGTGGCGACAGAGCGCATGTTGAGTATGGCGGGTGGATGTATCTGCCTTCCCGGCCACAAGGGACCGCGCACAGCGACTCGGGCCGGAAATTAATAAACCACTCATCTCACACGCAGGGGCTTCTGGGAAATATCGAGATAAAACCACCCAGCACCCTGCCACTGTTCCATTGTCATTTGCCAAGTTTACCTAATTCTCGGCGCACTTTCCTGTTTCAATGCTTTAGCTCACATCTTTTCTCCTGTAAACTTCGCTCTCGTGAAACGCAATAATAGCTCAACTTCGAAATTATCATTTAATATTTGAAATGAGTACAACAAAGGAATATTCATTTTATTATTGTTCTACAGCGTAAAGAGAACATGCTTCCAGGCATTACTTAACTGTTGAATTCTGCTACCAACAAAGAGGCTTCTAAAGTGATGAGTAATTAATTCAGTGCAGCATTGTATTTTACCACGAACACAAAGACTTGGGAAAACACAGTTGTTAAATACTGTCTTTTCTGCACTTTTCGTGCGAAGCGAAGTGCAGGTACAAAATGGTTCTTGGGAACAATCCACAGTGTGGGAGCGCGAAAAGGACGGGAACTTGACAGCTGGGAGCTAAAAGAGGAAGCGAAGGAAGCTGAGGCGAAAAGTTTGCTGCTCTCTGGAAAGAGGTGCCAGTGATTCAGTGGATCGATTCATCGTTCCCATTGACTGAAGAGAATGAAACGTATTCAAGAAAATGCGGAATACATTTGACTCTTGCCTCTAATTCTAGCGCCCTTACCACTGTAATATGCAAAATAAAAAAACAGACAGCAAACGGCAGGTGGGCAATTGGTTAAAAACCAACTGTGCTTTTATTTCTATAAGAGTTGTCATCCCAAACGAAAGTACAAACAGCGTCATGAACTGTTTGTTTTATTTGCTCTTTAAAGAAGTCATAACATATACCACGATAAACTAGTGGCACTAAAACAGCTCATTTTCGTATTATATATAATATTTGCAATTTTCTAAAATACAGAGATTTCAACGAAAATGAGACGTCTACCGCTCTTTAAACGTCCTTATTTTATCCCTGAAAAAATTGAAGAAACGATTTCGATCTATTTTTCAACCAAATTTATTTACAATTTGCATTATCAAGCAAAAACACGCAAAACTAACAAATATTTTCGAAAAATTGAACATGATCTTATTTCTTCTTCTTTCTAGGGTTTTATCCAGCCGACAGCCGGTTACCCTTTACGTCCCGATGGGACGCATATTCGACCATACACTAGACACCAACACACTTGCGGGCTCCTCTGATCTGGGGTCAGCAGAGGCCCTCCGCGAGGCCCTCCGCGACAACACATACATTCAAAGACAAGGGACAAACAACCATGCCCAAGGCGGGACTCGAACCCGCGACCCTTCGGACCGAAGCGCTGAATCGGTACTCGCTCTTAGCCACCTCGGCCATCTAGGTCGGCTGATCTTATTTCAAGATGCCTTTAAAGAAGAGATTTAATTAAGGAAAAATCTTTTTCTTCAATTTTGTAGTTGTAGGAAGACGCCTAAAAAAGTTTAAATTTTTGCAATTTTCTAGAAATCACGAATTGTAACGAAAATGAGATCTGCACCATTTTTATAAGCGTGGCGAGGACAAAGTTAAACTACAAAATTTGGAGGTATTTTTGAGAAATTTTTGAAACTTTTCTTTTGGCCTCAACAGATGGAAGCGCCCAGAATCCGTTTCAAACTAAGATAATCTTCAGTGCCTTTTAATCAATTGAGGAATATCAATTTTGGAGGAAATCGGCAGAACGGTTTAGGTGCTAGCATTGTCCACCAACAGACGGATGGACGGAGAGACGGCAGACATACGTTTTGCCATCGTTTTTCGCTAACAAGGACTCACAAAATATGGGTTCGATTACAATACTTTCTTACAAAGTAAAGGCAATTAACGCAGGATTCCCTTAAGACTCATCATTTTACCCACACTAATCAATTTATACGTTGCAGGTCTTCCTAAGTTTATAAACATTCGCATAGACCAATTTGCGGACGATCTAGCAATATTCTCTTCTGGAAACACTATCATTGACATCAGAAATAGAACGCAAGTATACCTCAACTTACTCGATAGCTGGGCATCCAAACTTAAAATCCAACTGAATCCATCCAAAACCGCAGCAAACGTATTTACACCAAGACCCTATACCTCCCCCACCCTCTAACAATAAATAAGGATAAACTGGTACCCCCTAACAAATATATTAAAATACTCGGTTTCGACTTAAATACTAAACTGAATTGGAGACAGCACATAGACGAAAAAATAAAACAAGCTAAAGTAAAACAACTGTAATTAAAACTTCTAATCTACAGGAACAGCCCATTACCATATCACTCTGCAATTGCGATATACAAACAATTCGAAAACTGTTACTGTTGTATGCTTGTTCCATGTGGATAAATTCCGCAAAAAAATATAAAAAATTACAAACCATTCAGAACCAATTTTTCAGAACCATAACCAATACACCGTGGTTTGTCACCAATCATCAGCTTCATAAAGAACTCAACTTGAGCTCATTGAACATCACATCACATACCTAGCCACCAACTTTTACTATTATTTACCTCAAATCCCTTCCCTTGCAACCTTTAGAATCGCAAAAAAACCCTAAGCATACCAGAATAAAAAAACAGATATCCCTGAAATATGTTCCTTAAAACATCCGAATTCAAACCTGAATAGAGGACCCAATAGGGCATCCTCAACCTTATGTTAAATTTAAGTCTTAGAAATAAGTTTTAAACATAGGTCAGCAGTAAGCCTTTCAAACATATGTAAAGTTTAGACTTAAACTGATCTATGTACAAACCAAAAAAATCAATAAAGTAAAATAAAAAAACTGAATGTGAGAAAGTAAAAAAAACGCTAGTTTTGTTCTGAATTACAACACGTTTTCCTTTAAAATATTTTATTGTTTGAATTAGATGTCAATAGGACTAGTATCAATTTTATCCTTTTACCTCACTTCCTTCCTTTACATAACAGACACATAAATACTACTTCACTTCCTTGCTTTTCTTTGTGACGGTGAAATCAACAGCTTAACTTAATAAATTTATTATATTTTGAAACTTAACTAGTGCAATAAAAGAGTCTCCAAATTTAATTATATTTTTATACATAGCCCTTAATACTTTCATAAAATAAATCATTTTTTATTCGAAAATACCGCCAAAGTCAGAAGATTTGCTTCAGTTCTGGTAATTTTTAACGCCGGCTGAAAATAATCAAGCGTGCGGTTTTGGGAAAGTTTTTGCCTTGCATTTTTCAAGTCGAAGTGAAACGCAGTTTACCCCGTAATAAGCGCGACACGATCGTAGGCTGTCAGTTTATAAAGAGAGGAAATGTTATATTCTCGGTTCGGTATTGCGTGACTTCTACGCTCTTCATTTCCTGACGCTTCTTGATTTAGAGAAGGAAACGGACGTATTCCAGAGAAGGATACTCCTAGAGCTGAGCCGTTCTCTGCTCATTAGAACAGCTGCCGGCGCCAAGAATAGTCTGCGATCGATGTTGCTCCCCTCGACTTTCAGGAAAGCAGCGGGCAAGCGCCGACCTATTGTGGTAGCCAATTACCAGGGCCAGAGCGAGGCGGAATAAATTAGACCAATTTTATACAGGAAGCTTCTTTTAAAACCAATTGACCTACTACGAGTATTCCGCGAGCCCTTATTGTACACGATGTAACATCCAATTGCTTCAATAAATGACGTGTGATAAAATGTCTACCGTAGTGGAAATTTAAATGTTCCGTACAAATAGATTTAAAAGGTTCAATAATTCAAATATTCTTTCTCTCACTTGTAATAATTTCAAGAAACTACATACACTATTGTATATTTCTTTGTATTATTGCGTCTTAAAAGTTCTATATTATTTGGAGCCATCGAGTAGCTCTACAATCGTATTTTTGAACTTTGTTCCTTGTAATTGTTTTTTTAAAAGGGAGTCTATTTTTGACTCAAGCAATATCGTTATCCTTGTAATTAGATTAACACTAAACAGACGATTATCACAAATTAATGATGATTTTTGCAATTAAAAAAATCGTCGTTCTTGTTATCCTTTTAAAGTTTTAAATGCATTCATATTTTCCCTACATTTATATTAGAGTACTTTCTAACTATAAAATTATCACAAAAATACTGAGATTAATTCTTAAAACAAATAAATAAAATGAAAAACCGTAGAAAAAGTCGTATAATTTGTGTGTGTCTGTGAATGCATAATATCTGTATTTCTTACTTTTTAGTACATGCAGTAGGAACATCAAAACCGAAACATTATGTAAACATTTTGTGAAAATGTTGTTCTTAGAATTCATCCCAGTTTGGCTACCGCAAATTGCATCTAACTCCGAGTTTTATGAGTTCCCCGCGTCGTTCAAACAAAAGTTGTTTAATTTGATGCGGCCGCCAACTTGGGCTATTAAAACATCTTCACTAAAACACTTCGTTAGCGCCTACGGGCAGTTTCCACGGAGTAATTTCATCGGCGAAGCTTGCAAGAGGGGCAGGTACAGGAGGGGCGTATGTGCTCAAGGTTCAATTAAATCGGGTGGGGAACGGGGTGGGAGCTGTCGCCCCCACGTTCGTTGGCTTTAAGGAGACGACACATTTCTACGCTGGTTCTCACCCTCACCTCTTCAAAGTGCGGACCTGGGGGTCACATGACCTCGTAAGAGACAAAACAACCTCGATACGTGAGGCGCTGTCAGCATAACGGCGCGGTCGAGTGACTCCGTCGGGAAATCTCAGCCGGAGCATCCAGGCAGTGCGATGAGGAACAAATGGTCTAAAAAACACGCCTCGCCGTTAGTCCTGAAATGTGCGATCAGAGAGTACTCGTACAAGGTCAGGAGGCGCTCGCTTTCTGAAACATTTCAAATATGTCGTTTATCAACTGCTTTTGATCAATGAAAATTCTGGAGGAAGCGACGTAGTGATTTTTATTTTTGATAGGTATTTGATTGGATCGAAATAAATCGACATAAAGCCTGAAAATTAGAGAACGGCAGAGAACGTTAAAGCTGTGTATCTCATTCATGAAAAATACTGACAATGAAACTAACCTTTCGCAAGAATCTCTTTCAAAAGCTGTGCTACGAAAAACGAAATATTTTACAAATTTGTTTTATTAGAAAGAGAATAATGTAACACTGCACTTTATGTTACGTGATTTGTTTACTTAGAATGTAATAGAAGTTGAGAGAAATTGTACCAATATTCAAAATCTACAAAGATCATTTTCAGGTTAGTTGAACGCTAATGTTGTATCGACACTTAATGCATTAATAAAACAATCCTATTACTAATATTGCTCTAATAAAAATTCAAAGCTTTATACACTTCTCTCCATTTTTAAATTATTTAGTAATATTATAGGTATTAACAAATATCCGGGATGTGTAGCTGCAGTAAAATACATTGAATGTAAAATTTACGAATATTTATTACTTCGACTGTTGAGCATATTAATAAGGCATTTGCATTTGATGATGAAAATTTTCTCATAATATAAGAAATGAAAAATTGAATTTGACAATAATAAACACGGTACTTTGGATATTCACAATTAAAAATATATATTGGATATAATTATTGAATATATATTTTCAGAAATCCAATCAAGAGTAGTTCGTGTTTTTCATTTTGACTAACGACCCTCGGCATAAGAATTTTCCAACCTGCGTGGGATGAAGTAAAAGAAACGGCGCTGCAAATGGAGGCTGCGTCTCTCGGAAGACGAAAGAGAATCACCAGCGAAGAAAAGAGCTGCGCGCATTGTCGCGTCGCGAGCCTGGCCGGCCGGCCGACAGGGGCGCTGCTGAGGTCGCGCTCTCCAGCGCTAACGACCAGCGCCAGCTGCCGCCGCCACCGCTGCCCTTGCCCTTCACCCTTCACCCTCCGCCATCTCACCTGGCTGTCTGGCTCCGCCCTTTGCCAGCGCTACAGGCGGGGTTAATAGTGAGATCCCCCCGTCGCGGAGCACGCAAATGGATTGTCGTGTTTCCGGGCGCGTCAACTGCTCTGGTTATTAGTCCCGTTAGTGTCGTGTATTTTTTTCTCAGGAGATGGCAGTGATCTTCCCCCGCTGGGTGGCGAGATCCGGCGCCGACCTACCGTCGACTAGTGGGGTTTCCCCCTAACCAGGACTCTCCCACCAGCAGGGCACCGCCCCAGCCGGGACAAGCTCTAAGCTCCCGACCGGTCTCCCGGGATATGTGGTAGTGTAGTGCATGTTAGTGTAAGGGGAGAGGATAGTACAAGGAAAAGGAAGGAAAGATCGCGCGCGGTCCGTGGCCCGTTTGGTAGGGTACTGCTCCGGCATTCGCCTGGTGCTGATCGGAGAAACCACGGAAAACTACCGATTAGAGCACGCGGCCGCTAGAATTCGCCTCCAGACAGCGACTGAATTCGACCCAGCTGAAAAGCTAGTGTCGAAAATCCTACGGCCGTGGGGAGTAGGAACCTAGGAGCTCCCGGTCAGCGGCGCTGCAGTGACATCAGTTGATGCACTGAGCTATCGCTCCCGATACGCAAATGGAGGAACACGATTACCTGCGCATGGCTGGATGAAAACACGCTTTACAGAATCAGAACGGTTATTTGTAGAAATAAAAACAGAAGATATTCGGGCAAGCAGGAACGGCAAAATGAACAATCGAACACTCCAAACAAACAACGGTGAAAAACAAGCAAACGCGAACAGTTGTTTTGCTCTGAATCGAATGACGTAAAAGCAGATACGGGGCACGTCAAGAGTAGTAGTTATATTGCAATGCAGACCGGAGTTACAATTTGTTAGATATTAAACAGTTTATCTGATTCAAAGGATAAACCGATTCCCCTGCGACATTGTTCGGCAAAACACGGGAATATTAATTAAGTCGCATGAAATATACGATCCCCAAAGCTAATTCATTGAAAATGTTTATAAGTGAATCTCTTGAGATTTTACTTGGAATTAGGAATGTATTTCAATGAGTTGTTATTTAACTGTATGACTTTCGTAATAAACTTATAATACTAATAATCTGATTAACACGGTATTTTTTCATATCAGGTAATTTATGGAGGTATTTAATGCTCTTGAAAGAATTATTTTAGAATGGTCTTAAACAATTTTAAAAGAGGAACAATAAATCAATATGTGATACGAAATTGCTACTACTGCAGAAATGCAATAGATTTCAATACAGAATGTGATTATTAAATATATTTTTTCTGCCATTTGTTTCAAAAGACAGTAATTCAATAGACGTTTGCATTTGTTTTAGGGGGTTGTACATGATCTTTAGAAAAATACTATATTTTTATGACAAATAACCATTTAAGGCAGGGAATTCATTGGTAGCTATGCAGAGCTAGTAAACAATAACGTCTGAGGTTTCCGTCGTCAGTGAAATCCAGTGAAAAACTCGCAGATTTTTGTCAGGACCATTCGATTCTCGTTCTAAATATTAAAGTATTGAATAAAGCAAACTATTAATTCCGTCCAATGAAAATATAACGAAATGCAAGGAAATAATAATAAATAAAAGGACTGAATTGAACTTCAAATATCCTTATTGTGCGTTATGGTGTAATTACTAATAAGCAAAACGTTCTTCGATGAATGTAACAATTTCTCTCTTGAAGACCGTATTTGACGAATAGGGATTTACATTCAGAATTGACGCGAGGATTTCTGCACTGAGTTATTTTTTCAAGTGACAGAGGTGGCGTACCTATTTGTTTCCAGGGCCCAGCCACATGACATGACCGTTTGTCACGTCCAGAACGCTGGACGCTCGGGCCTAATTCAATAGAACCCACACGATTTACATCACTCACTGTTCAACCGAGACGTGTAAGGCAGTGAGCGTGGATACATGGAATCGGCGAAGACAATTATTTAAACGATGAAATGCAATCCTCAACGCTGAGAGAAATGTGACAACTGGAAGTTATGTAAGGTGAATGGAAATGCGAAAGGGAAATAATGTATTTTATCATATAATACGCAAAGCAATCTTCCGGAGGTTCTTATTTTCTAACGCTATTTGACAAACTATTATATATTGAAATAACAATTGAAACATTTGTGTACCGCTTGAGCTGGTTCAAATGTAATATTGATTTAGAGATTCGTACACCTCATTAACCGACAACGTAACGACTTTGTGATTCAAATAAATGAAATGAATGTAATAGCATTCTAATGAATTGCTTAGAGTAATTATTTAGTGCAAATTTTATATATTATTAATATGAAAAATGTAATAAAAATAATTATTAAGAATCCCGACCTGGATGGCCAGGTGGCTAAGAGCGTCTACAGGTTGGTTGTCCCTTGCCTCTCACGTATGTGTTGCCACGGAGCGCCTTGCGTTCTGTTGACCCCAAATCAGAGTGGTCGCTAGTGTGTAGGTGTCAAGGTAGAGTCCAATATGCGTCCCGTCGGGACGAAAAGGCTAATCGGCTGTCGGCTGGATAAAGGCTCTAGGAAAACAATTATTAACGTTAATTCAATTCATTCAATTATTAAGATTAATAATAACAGCGATAATAATCATCTTTATGGTTTTTGATAATCATCAGATCCAGTGCATTGCTCATACTTTTTCTGTTATAAAATTCCATTTGGGCTTTCATTAACAAGTGTTAGTTTTCTGTGAAGTTATTTTGATTTATGGTATGGGAAGGGATTCAATGCATCCCCACAAGTCGCATTGATGAAATGCTGACACTGAAGTCTGAAGGACAATGAAAAATGTGCATGTTCGGTGGAATTTGAACCAACGATTTGCACAACACGTAAACATCAATGTGTTAATTGAAGTTAATCCAAGATAATCAATATTAATCACTGTTCACTGAAGACAATAAAGGTGAAATAAAAATATTAGAAAAATGACAGTAATTTTCAATGTACCTACGAATGATAAAATAATTAATAAAGGTATTAATTTTTCAGGTGGTGTACTTTTATAATGAAAATAACGAGTTAATGAGAGAGCTATACGTGTAAACAGCGCAGAGGTCAATTCCCTTTAATTTACCTTTTAACAAAATAATCACTAGAATATAATACAGGCCAACGAACAAAAAACTTTTTGTGTTTTCACCTAATTCTTATAATTTTAAGTGTGCTCATTCCAATAATAACATTAAAAGACATATTACCCATCATTTGTTCACATTTTAACATTTTCTCTCTATAGCTAGTCAAATGCAGCTCTGAGAATCTAGAAATATATGAAATGCAGGACGTTAGAAGTAGAAAGTATTAGGGCGACAAAGAGGGTACTATATTCTTTGGTAAATTATTTGACAAGCAGTCCCGCGTTTGTTTTATTGGAGATGCACGTGTTTGAATTGTTGCTATGAAGATAAGATACTAGTTTAGCAGTTGGTTTTCAGTCGTGGCTAGTCATGGTTGTAAGAACAGTCCTGACGCTTTATTTATTTATTTATTTATTTATTTACGTAAAAAAGCAGTTAAAACTGCGTATGACGTGCTATGGGGAAAAGTGAATTGTGTGCACATATTCAAAATTCTGTGATCCCTAAGTCATATACTACTTAAATTTTGAATTTTGAAAGGGAGAAAAAAGAAAGAAAAAACTCCCATGTAATAAAATCTATTTTCAAGGATAAAAAGGCAATAAATTTTGGCTCTTATCCATGTTGTCCTTCAGAATAATACTTCCTGGCGCGACAACATGGAAACGATAATTTGAATAATTGTATTTCCCACTGAATTCTAGAAGATGTGCACAGAAAATGAAGTTACATTTATGTCCAGAAGCAAAACAAGGGGCCATCTCAGCATTTGCTCATTTTTTGTTACATGTGTGTCTAAAAAACACCAACGGAACATTACAGACGTTGTTCAAAATGTGTATTTTTCATACTTTGGAATTAAAATTGGTGATCAGGACAAATCTTGAGAGCCACATGAAAATGTTACATTTCTGTAGAGTACCTCAGAAATGGTCGAAAAAGGTGAAAGCATCCTTTAGATGCCTTTAGACGTCATTCCAATGGTTTGGTGGGAGCCAAGGGATCATTCAGATGATTGCTACATTTGTTACATTGATGTTACAGGTTTCAAATAAAAAACAACAAAAAAGTAACTCAGTGCCCAAACCTACCATCTGAAATTCTGTCAATAGGCCGTACCTGAAACACCAGTGGTTACTGCAACTGTTAATCTGAATAATATGTCAAGTGATGAATCTTCCTGTGATAAAGTTGAATCGGCTGATAATGGGCTTCACTGATTCGTAAACAGTGTGGAACGTCAGTTGCTTCTGCTGCCTCCATTGCACATAAAATTAGACCTCAAGAAAAAATTTGTAAAGGTTTTACCTAAAGATTTTCAAATATGTTTGTGAAAACATTTGAATTGTCTGAAGTAAAATTATAAGAGGATATCTTCCTTGGACCTGATGTTAGAGAAAATGATGTTTCATCCCCAATTTGAACTACATATCGCAGTAAATGAAAAAGAAGCGTGGATTGAATTTAAACACGTTAATAGGTTCCTAGGTAACACAAAATATCGAGATTATCAAATAATTGTTGCCAATATGCTGGATGCTTTCAAGAAATTGGGATGATTAATAAGCCTCAAGGTTCAGTTTTTAAACAGTAATTTACAATTTTTTCGGGACAATTTAGGTGATGTAAGTGAAGAACAAGGTACTCTTTCATGAAGATCTGAAAGTGATGAAAAAACGTTATCAGAGATGCTGGTACAAAAGAGAGCGAGAGGAAGAGAGCGAGAGCGAGAGCGAGAGAGAGCGAGAGAGAGAGCGAAAGAGACAGAGAGAGACAGAGAGAGAGACAGAGACAGACAGAAAGAGACAGAGAGAGAGAGACAGAGAGAAGAGGACAGAGAGAGAGAGAGAGAGACAGAAGACAGAGAGACAGAGAGAGAGAGAGAGAGACAGAGAGAGACAGAGAGAGACAGAGAGAGAAGAGAGAGACAGAGAGAGAGAGACAGACAGAGAGAGACAGAGAGAGAGACAGAGAGAGACAGAGAGAGACAGAGAGAGAGACAGAGAGAGACAGAGAGAGACAGAGAGAGAGAGAGACAGAGAGCGAGCGCAGGAGAAAAAGCTACGTCAGGGGCTTTAAAGACAACAAAGGCAATAAAAATACACGACAATGGACACGTAAAGCCTCTGTAGAATGCATTTTTAAGAATATAAACCATCTTCTATATTTAAATAAAATTCTGTGGATATTTTAAAAGTACTTTACTTTTCATGTTTATAGCATATGTAACATATTTTCCCATATCTTACTAGATCAAATTGTGACTAAACTGTGGGTGATGGAAACAAAAAGAGTTCAGATGCGGATTCAGCAATCAAAAAATTATAAAAATCAGCTATCAAGATTTAAAACGTTTTTTTGAATCATTTTTTGTTGGTCTGTGTAATTATTGACATCATGCACGAGAAAAATATTGGGGTGAGAGAGGAAACAAAAACAAATTAAATTGAGATAATGAAATTTCAGCAAGATGACACCATATTTTGAACTTGGAGAGAATATTTTCTGACAATACCTACTGGATCTAAGAACTATATTTGCCTTCCTATAAGCAAGCTTTTGTTAAAGTCTTTCAGATGTTGAGCCTCGAAATATTGCATCCTGGAACTCGCAGTTACATTAAAATTCATGAAGCAAATGGTTTTTCGAAAATGCCTCGCCAGCTGCTGTAGAATCAGCTTCCCGGAGGGCATTCCCACGCAGGGGATCACGTGGCGGAACAACGATTCAATCAATCACTTAGCCACTGCGGTTTGCAAAACTTCGAACACGACACGCGCTCCGCTGGGGTTCATTAGACTTTCACGCGCGATCGCTCAATGCTGTTGGCGTAATGAGACAGTCAGTACGCAGCGTCTGCATTCTAGATTCATGTGGCCAAGTCGAGGACTACGAGTCAATGAAATTGATTGATTGATTTTTCGTGTTTCCGGGCGCGTCAACTGCTTTGGTCATTAGTCCCGTTAGTACAGTTCATGTTTTTTCTCGGGAGATGGCGCTGATCTTTCCCCGCTGGATGGCGAGATCCGGCACCGACCTACCGTCGGCTAGTGGGATTTCCCCTAACCAGGACTCTCCCACCAGCAGGGCACCGCCCCAGCAGGGACTAGCTCTAAGCTCCCAAAATATGTGGTAGTGTAGTGCATGTTAGTTTAAGTGTGTGTGGAAGGGGAGAGGATAGGACAAGGAAGAGGAAGGAAAGATCGCGCGCGGTTCGTGGCCCGTTTGGTAGAGTACCGCTCCGGCATTCGCCTGGTGTTGATCGGAGAAACCACGGAAAACTACCGCTCAGAGCAGCCGGCCGCTAGAATTCTCCTCCAGAGAGCGACTGAATTCGACCTAGCTGAAAAGCTAGTGTCGAAAATCCTGTCGCAGGACTCGAACCTATGACCTCCCGGTCAGAGGCGATTCAGTGACATCAGTTGATGCATTGAGCTACCACTCCCGGTACGAGTCAATGAAGTTCAGCGACACTCACACAGTATTTATAGTAGAATCGATTCATCATTTTTGCAGTATGAAAAAATAAATGTCTCTATTTGTATGAGAGATTCTACATTGTATTTTACTAGCATTTTTAATATCTTCAATGTATATTCACAATTTCTATGAGAAAATAAAGAAATACAAATAAATTTTATTCGGCAGACCATTGCGATACTTTCATAAAGTTAAAAAGTAATTTACTGAAGCCAGGAGAAATAAATCAGAATGGATAAAAGTTAAGGGTAGATAAAACATAACTAGTTTGGTTTATTAACTAGATTACATAAAAAAGTGGGCAAGACTGAAGATTGGATTTGTTCTGAGATATGCATGAAGTTAGCCATTCCGATTTCACCACAGAGCACTTGACGCTACACATTTACCACAGGAGAATGTTTTGTAATCGTGAAGGAAAGCGTGCCCCTTTCAACAAACACTTGTTTGTTTCTTCTCTAAACATGTCTTTTTGCAATAGATGAGTAGTTATTGCTCTGGCTTTGCTGTCGGAAGGCCGGACTTCGCATCTTACGTTTCCCTTGGAAACATTTTTATTTCTTAAGTTTTTTTCATGGTGTAGAAGAAAATGTACTTAAAACATAACTAGAAATTCGATTTTCATTATAAATGTAAACTTTTAAAACTTGCAAATCTTCAAAAGTTCTAATATCCTGCACTTCTTTTGCTTACGTTTGTCACGATATGGCAGAATAATTAGTACTCACTTTTCAATAGTATATTTTACGTATCCGTTACAAATGATATGAAACAGTATGTGTTGCTGCCTGAATTATCTTACATTCGTTTCTTGAAGTTTGCTCTGGACGAGATTTTTGACGTGGCTGGTTGAAGTCAAAACAGAGCAGCAGAGAGGCAGATTTCGAAAAACAATAGAAGTTACAAAATAAACGAAAGAAAAACAGAAGAGCAGTAACAGTCACTGCTAAAAACAATTTTGCATATGTACTTCCCAGTCCGAATGAATTTTACCCTTTCAGTTCAGTGCTTCGTATTCAAATGTCCATAATACCGTACAGCTCAGAAAAAGAGAACGTCTACCAAGCTGCTGGCACAATGTTGCAGTACCGCATTTATTTTTATCGGTTGCAACGATCGCAGCAACTTCGGGAAATTTCTTCGCCAATAGGAGACAAGTTTGCTTCGTTTCCCTGGAATTACCTGGCATACAAAATGCATTCCTTTCTTCTGAGTATAGTTGCATAGCCTTAATGGTGCGCACTAGGTCTACTTAGGTGACTATTTCATGAGAAAAATATTTCCATTTCGATTGCTCTCCAAAGTATAGATAAAACTCATTATTTTTTCAAAACCTACTCTTCACACTGAAGATGGCGAGATCTGGCACCATCGTACACTTTGGTTTCCGGAGTTTCCCCAGCCAGGAATCTCCCACCAGGAAGACATCACGGCAGCCAGGAGCAGTTCAAAGCTCCCGACGTGTCTCCCGGCATGTGCGGTAGTGTAGTGAATATATGTGTAAGTTTGTATAAGCATGGGATGAGGATAGGCATGGAATGGAAAGTAAAGATCGCGCGCAGTCCGTGGTCCGTTTGTTAGGGTACTGCTCCGAGATTTGCCTGGCGATGATCGGAGAAACCGCGAAAAACTACCGATCAGAGCAGCTGGCCAATAGCATTCTCCTGCAAACAGCGACTGACTTCGATTTAGCTATGTAATTAGTGTCGAAACTCCTGCCGCCGTCGGGACTCGAACCCTAGGACCTCCCGTTGAGAGGACCTCCAATCCCAGTGACGTCATTGATGCCTTAAGCCACCCAAGCTCCGTCCTGCAATCTGCTGGGCAAGTGACGAAACCTGCGTATTTCCAGGATTGAGAAGCTGGGTCAAACTAGTTGTTTTTGTAAGATAAACCGCACGATATTGAGAGAATTGCAACATATCTAGAAGACTCAAATACAAAATGCACGTGATTAGAACTGATTAGTGCCAAGAAGGGCTTACAATCGACGACCAGAGGTCTGGCGCTAAATTTAAAGTATAAAATAAATGTATGTAGTAATAACTCTCGTTGCCCTATATATATATATATATATATATATATATATATATATATATATATAATATTTATAAAAGTATGGCATCTTATACCATTTTATTACCTTTGAATAATTCTACACTTGTATGGGTTAAGTCAATGAAATTGGATTGGGAAAATTTCTCTCAGTGAACATATAATTAGAGATTGTCGCTGCTATAGCAAATCTACTTTAGTTCCACCGTACTTCATCACATTTTGAATGCACATCAATTGCGTAAATTTATATTGGACGTACAATGCTTGTTCAATTCATGTAATTACGACAAAATCCTCGCATATCGGCGCTTATTCATAAGTCATTACATCGTAAAGTAACACGTAATCTCTGCAACAAGTCTTTATTATGATTGCTATTAATCCTCGAATAACAGAACCATTCCCGTTTTCGGCTGAATGACGACATCATTAGAAATGAGATTAAGCAAAGCAGTGATCATCCCTCAATGTATTATTTCCGAAACGGAGTTAAATATGTATCAAATGTTCGATGCTTTAAATGGATAGTCCAATTACTCATTGGTTCATATAGTTTTGTTTCCATTATTTCTACAATTAATTCTACAGATGAAGACACGGTCGTCAATGATATTCGAGTTATTTTCATCGAAGTTGTGAAACGTGAATCTTTGAGTTCGCGCGAGATATCTTTGCGCAGAAGCACCGTTAATGTGTGAGTCAGCCACACGAGAAGGGAGAAACTGCACATTCAAGATGCATATATGTATCTTTGCATAATATCGCTGCTCAGAAAATATCGGGTAACGAAAAGCTAGCTAGGGGTTGTAATTACCTAGAAATGTTTTTTGCATTAGTAATTAATTTCATTGTGTGCTTTCTTACACCAGATGTGCAATTCTCTTATACCGAGTCGAAAGTCGAAGAAATATCGAAAATCTAGGAAGTGGACGTTTTTAAGACGCCATTCATTGAAGCCATCTCCTTCCTCTGTGTCGTCAGCAGTGTGCCTAGATTCCTTGTGTGCCCAAGCAAGGAATGCACAACCTACGCCCATCGGACCGTTCAGTGTTGTCATTCAAGATGAAATTTTCATTTTGTCAATGATTCATAAGGATCGAAGTCTTTTGTATCTTTCCACCCTTTGTTTCTCTTGACTCTACTCCAGCTCTTTCACTTTGCTATTAATGAAGTTGACGTCAGTCAACGAGTTACCTGTGTTAGCATCAATGTTTCTGTAGATTTGGAAATGATGCAAAACAATTTATGGATGTGGTTTCTCCGTGGGTATGATCATTTGCACACTCTGAAGTATTTTCATTGCCTCAAACCACTTTAGATTGTTTTCATTTTTGGATGTGATTTATCCAGCCGAATCCAATTAATGTTGACGTGTGTGTAGGCATGCTTCTCGTACTAGAATACCCCCCAGAAATGACGTAGAAGACCTTGTCATTTCCAGTTCTCGATGAAACAAGAAAACTGAGAAACAGACCTATCAATACGAAATACATGATCATTGTAGACTGAGATGCTAAGTAGGTCCTAGTTTTAGCAACCTCACAAGTATCTATACGTTGGGAAGCTATTGAAA
The DNA here is from genome assembly GCA_964035755.1 of Teleogryllus oceanicus. NCBI lineage: Eukaryota > Metazoa > Arthropoda > Insecta > Orthoptera > Gryllidae > Teleogryllus > Teleogryllus oceanicus. Next base: position 190,675,046 of record CAXIVR010000003.1, read on the forward strand.
ATGAGTCCATTTGAATTTAAGTCATGCCTAGGTGTCACTAGTTCTTAAACTTTAAGTTTTTCAAGTAGAACTATTCATATCATCATACCACAAACAGTGTGGTTCATTGAAATGAAGACATTCAAGTTTCTCGAGGTATAAACATCGTTCGAAAAGATACCCTAAATCAATTGTCAGTATTTTGGAGGGAAAAGTACTCCCGCGCTACAAACTGTCTGCCTCCAACTGCTTGGTGGGAGCGGGGCAACGGTAAAATCTTAAGTTAAACTCCAAATTTGATTAAAAACAAATGAGCAATCCATTATATTTCTGAAGATGGATTTCAACTAAAGCCTCTGTTGAATCGCTAAACTATTATTAGTTTTTTTGCTCTTTCAGTGATTTGTAATCTGTGTTCTATCAACAGAAAAAAGAAAGGCGTAAAAGTAGTACCAGTAGTCCCTATCACGTCAGTAGTGGTCACGTAGAGTACAAAATTTGAAATGTAAGAATTCGAGACTTCCCACTTGCCTCCAAGACTCAAAATGGGGAGCTAATACCTTCTAGCCGCAAGGTGAAGAAATAAGATAGTTTATTTCCTTTTTATTTTTTCATACATAAAAATAAGTAGAAATCTTATGTCACACTATTAATATTGGTAATGCAATAATGGAACATGACTTCATACTTTCTTGAACCTTAAAAAGTCTCAAACACATTCTAGATGTAGAATATTGAGCTGTCATTTTCTGAAGATTAACAAAATTTTGCCATTTTCACGCGGCCACAACTGGATCAATATCTGGGTTTCGTAATAAATAAATAAACAATTGAACATTAAAATATGCCATTTCTTGGCAAGGAATCTATTCACATGGAGGAATGCTATTCTCTCGTAAAGTTTTACATAAGCAATTAATTCCTGTATCCCATTATTTTCAAGAAAACTAAAAGTCTAGAGGAGTCTGTCTGGAGGAGAATTCTACGAACTGGCTGCTCTGATCGGTAGTTTTCCGTGGTTTCTCCGATCAACACCAGGCGAATGCCGGAGCAGTACCCTAACAAACGGGCCACGGACCGCGCGCGATCTTTACTTCCTCTTCCTTGTCATATCCTCTGCCCTTACACAGACACACACACACACACATACACTAACCTGCACTTACTACCACACATGCCGGGAGACCGGTCGGGGATTTACAACTTGTCCCGGCTGTGGTGGTGCCCCAATGGTGGGATACACCTCGTTGGAAACTCGCTAGCCGACAGTGGGTGGGTGCCAAATCTCGCCATCTAGCGGGGGGAAGATCACCACCCCTCACGATGAAAAACAAGCACTACACTTACAGGACTATAAAGACCTCGGTATTTGACGCTGCCGTAGTCACTAACATCCAACCAACCGACTGACTTGGTGATCCTCGAAAAGAAATTCCCTCCGAACTCCCGCAGAAGTTGACGAGCGTAAGCGCGCTTGGCAACGCCATTCCTCCTGCTTTCAAAGCGAAGCCTCCCCAACGCCTCGCAGCAGCGCCGGCCGACTTCTTCCCGGCTCGCGCCCCGTGATAACGTTGGCGTGAATTATGAACGCTGCCGCCGTGGCAAACGCTTTCGCTCCCAACGAGACGCGGCCGCCGCCCCGGCCGCGAAAAGCGAGCGTGGCCGACTGCCGTATCACCAGCACCAGCTGCTCTTCACCAGCTGCGCTCTCGCGGAAGTTGGGCGAGGCTCATGTGACAAAGGGAGAATAAGGGGGACGTGAAGTGGCCGACTGGCCTTAGAGACGGGCTTAGCAGCTTTTCTTCAATAACTGTTATCGGATTAACTGTCGACTCGTAATAGGAGTTATTATCAACAGTTGAAAATAGCACGTCAGTGGTCAACAACCTATCATGGCTGACTGCTAAGAATTGCATTTAGCAGTTTCGGCGACTGCTAAGAGCAACCAGGCAAAAAAAACAACAACAACAAAAAAACGTTGCTAGCACTGCAACGCTTGTCCTATCTTACGTCGCTTCCTTTCACTACTTCCCCAAACATGTTTGGACAGAAAAACGGCTGATACGAACGAGACTGGAAGATTTATCAAGCAAGAATAGTAATTGATATGAGTAGAAAATGTGTATAGAATATTACTAAAATAACAGTGATTTGTGATTCGGGTTTAGATTGCAACTATTCTTTCGAATATGCAACTTCTTGACGAGAAAGTGACGAGTGCCAAAAATAATGAGTACTATTTTTTTGCGTACCTATAGCTAACGTGGTAAAGGCTCTTGAATATCAAATATTATAATGCGAGATACATGACCGCAACTCATTTTATTTTATCGGACTTAGGGAAATATTAGTTGATCTCACATAAGCAACAATGGGACCGAAAAAAGTTAACAAACGTATTGGATGGATTTAATTTAAAGTACTTCTTATTGTAGTGAATACAATAAAATGTAATAATTTTGTGACACAAGGTCTGTAACAAAGACGGATTATTTATTAATGAATATATAACTAGAGCCCTTGCTCATCACGATTGATTAGCTGCAGTGAAACTGTAATCGTACAAAATGGATGCCGTGAAAGCTTGTTGGTTGGTTAATTGTTAGTGATTCCGGGCACGTCAACTACTAGGTCATTATTCCCGTAAGTGTAGTGCATTTTTTCATCGGGAGGTGACGGTGATCTTCCCCCGCTGGATGGCGAGATTCGGCGCCGACGTACCGTCGGCTTGTGGGGTTTCCCCCTAACCAGGACCCTCCGACCAGCGGGGCACCGCCCCAGCCGGGACAAGCTCTAAGCTCCCGACCGGTTTCCTGGAATGTGTGGTAGTGTAGTGTATGTTAGTGTAAGCGTGTGTGTGTGTGTGTGTAAGGGGGAAAGGATAGGAAAAGGAAGGGGAAGGACAAATCGCGCGCGGTCCGTGGCTCGTTTGGGAGGGTACTGCTCCGACATTCGCCTGGTGTTGATCGGAGAAACCACGGAAAACTACCGATCAGAGCAGATAGAATTCTCCTCCAGACAGCGGCTTAATTCGATCTAGCTGACAATCTAATGTCGAAAATTCTGCCGCTGCACCGTCGAGACTCGAACCTAGGACCTCCTCGTCAGAGGCTCCTAGTTGATGCACTAAGCTACGTCTCCTGGTCAACGCAAAAGCTTGTAATAATTCACCATTGGCCCAATAGATTGCAGTACTATGGATTTCAATCGATAACAACCAATAACAGGATAAACGAAATAACTGTTATTTCGCGTAACAGTTACGAAACGTTAACTGTTAAGAAATAACTGTTTAGATATTAAGGGCATATCCCTGCTGTCTTTCTGATAGGGCACATTTCTCCATTATCAGGAATTGAGGAGCTTATTTCCAAAGGCACGTGTCTCCCAAATGTCATGTATAATGTTATTTTACACAAGTAGTTTTCGCGTAATTTGCCCTTGAAATTTATGCAATTTTTAAGAAAATATTTTCTCAAAAAACGTTCCAAATATTTTTTTGATTTTCCCACCTATAGAGGAAGGGAAATAATAGCGCGGTTCTTATTTTCGTTAAACTCTTTGAATTTTTCAAAATTACAAATTTATAAATGCGAGTGCGTATATGCTGTGGTAGCCCAAATACTTTTAACTGGTATCTGAATATTGTTGAATTTTATTTTGAACAATGAAACTGAATTTGATTACTTTACCATCCTGAATATTTGTATTTCTTGGAGATACATCACTTACAAATGTCAAGTCCCCTCCCGTCCAACATTTAAAAATAACGTTCTCCAGTTAAACATTCATGAAACACATTATAAATGTTTAAATAATGATTTGAGTATCACAAGACCAACAGCTACTATTATTAAATGTTCAATGATTATCAAAACGAGTATACCTGCGTTTAATTAAGATTTCTTTCAAAAGAACAAACAACAACTGTAAACACACATTGCACTTCAGTGGTGTTTTTTTTTTGTTTTATAACTGAAAAACGGACGCGTTAGTTAATCTACTGTGAGTACTAGAGGTGTAAGATAAGTATGTGACTTGTAATACGGACGATAAAGTTACTCTGTGTTCGGGGTACCTCAATTTACGTAAGCGGACTTGTTATGAAATCGTCGTTGTGTTTTTTAATTTTTTTTGATGTCCTTTTTCTCGGAAGGAAGTTGGCAACTAAAGGACAGCAACATGAAGTAGAAGTGGCAAAGAAATGTTTTGTTTTTTGCTGTGAAGTGAGTTGGATTGAATGGACAGAGATACTGAATCGGAATTCTGGAAAAAATACTTTTTCTCAAAATCAGCGACTCATATATTCAGCGTAGAGTGAATATTCGATGTGAATACTCGATTCAGAAATGTTTAATTCAATTAAAATAGATACTTTCATAATCAAATGTGTGTATCCGAGGAGAGTGAGAGATAATGTACGCGAAATGTAATGGTACTCAATTTAAATGTTTCTCACTGCATATGTTTGGGATTCTAACGTTAAATTCACAATAATAAAACTGCTACTTTAATTTTGGAAATATTGAAAGAAGCAGAGTAATGTGATGAGAAGAAATGTGTATCTTCATATTTTAAAATTAGATATTAAATTCCCTGAAATGTTTTATAAATACATAACGAAGAATACCTACACCGATCGTCGGTACACAAACAAGTTTTAACATCTTAAAAAATGAACTTTTGGAAAAGTGTTATGAAGGGAGCGGTTTATTTTGAAGCCAGAAACAAAGTGTTTTTATGTATTTCGTCAGTATTTTAAGCTATTTTCACGAAACTTGTACTATCAAAAGTGCGTATAGTATTTTCTAATAGCTTTTATTTACCTTACCAAATGTGGTTTTACGATTTGTGACTCTTCTTGTAGACAAGTGGTATGTACTGTACTTCAAAGTTTAATATAAATTTTAATTTGACTGAATACTTTTTATCTATCTATTTCTCTATTTAACACTAGCGAACTGTGCCACTAAAGTTCAGTTAATCGTCACACAATCAACAAATGATGGAATAAATTCTTTAGGAAAGAATATTTCTGAAGTCATTCCAATTTCACTTATTCAAAAATTCACTTTTCTTAGTAAGAGACCAGAATCGTCTTTTCTCTCTCGTCGTCCCGGGCTCTAGTATTTTTGAAGCATTTATTAGAATAGATAAATGTATCTTCTATGGGCTGGTCAAAAGGTTTTATAAATACATAACGAAGAATTTCAGAGATGTACTTGAGTGGAAAGCGAATTACAACTGAATGTGGGGTGTCAATTTATTCTCTACAGAATGTTTCAGAATAAACGTTACTAACTTCTAATTCTAATTGTAGAGGTTCGAAAATGATGATTTTTACTAATGGACTTATGCGGACGGGATAGCATATAATGAGTTATATGCATTTATACCTGTGGCATTTGCCTTCCATTCTTAGGCAATCTGAAAGTTCCTCAGACAAGATTCTCCTTGTCTGCATCAAAACGTAACCCGCCGAACATGTACACAGCGTGTTGCCAAAAGTCAGGGGCAAAAACCCCTTTTCTGCAATTTCCCTTTCACTGTGAATGTGGAGCATATAGCGTGCGCCAGAAAAGTCTCTCCGCACGGAGCCTAAAATGTGGCTCTTATTTCAAATTGCATTTATTTTAGTAGCAACTAGATCACTGGGAAACAAATGAAGGGCACAACACTTCCAACATCTGATTGTGGTGAGTACGCAATTTACGTTTTCGTTTGCTGTAAGTTGCAGTCCGTGCTATTAACATGATTTATTTTGATAGCCCTATCTTTGATATTACTGTTTATACCCCTATAAACACTGGTATCTCTGCGGAGACACTTTACTGGCGCCCTGTGCATGTTCATTTCAGTTTCCAAAATATTCGTCTCAAATACCACTCAAGTATTGAACATTACTGAAAATGCATATGCCGTTATGTAGTTTATAAATTAATTGGAACATTCCAAAGCACACGTGAAAATAGCTTCCATTAAATATTGGTTATATATTTTTTTATTACAGGCGAAAACGGGGGGAGTAATAATTTTATTCCATATTAATAATTTGTGGAATTTAGCATCTACCGCAATTAGTATGAACTCCGTAATAAGCTGCACAAAGGATGATTTGCCGCCGTGCCGGCCGCCCCCGCCCCCGCCCCCGCCCCCGCCCCCGGCCCCGGCTCCGGCCGGCGAATGTATCGCGCCCGTAAAGAGCTCCGGCTGCTCGTCGTAAAGCCAGCGGAGGAATGCGCGCCTACCTTGGGAGCCCCGTCTTTGTCCCTCCCCCTTCTCTCTCTCTCTCTCTCTCTCTCTCTCTCTCGCCCTTGAGCGCTTCGCTAGGCCCTCGCCCCTCCACTTCACCTTTATATTCGCCATCGTCACTTTATTCCTGCCCTTGATCGTCTGACGTATGCTCTCGTCGTTTCTATCTCCACTGACCTCACTCACTTTGTGGGCCATTTCAGCTTGCGTTTAACCCTAACCCAGCCCTTCGCTTCTCCCTCACCTTCTCATCGCCATTTGATGCTCCTTCGAGATGCTTCACTTCTAACTTCAACGTATTTTATTTTGTTCTTTCCTTCATTCACCATCAACTTAATCTTGTTTTTGAATGAATCACCCTTGCCCTCGACACCTCTATACTCGTTAACTTTGCTTATCCAGTACCAGGCTATCTGTTTCGTCCTCCACTTATCTAGCTCACCCCACTCTGCCAATGCAACTTCATTCCACATTCGGCATCGTCAGTATTCTTGTTCCTCACCGTCCCACCTTCCATCTCTATTGACCTTTCTTTCCCCGTCTTCCTCCTTCGCATTCGCTCCTCACCCTCGTCTTCCTCTCCATGCCTCCTCCTCCCATCTATAATTTTCCTCCTCATTACTTTCTCCTTTTCAGCATTTTTTAAATTTTATAATGATACTATCAATTCTATATACTTCATGTTTTTTCGTAATAATATCTTTAATCATAAGAAAAATCTTTGTTTCATCCCACTACACTTCATTCACAAGGTCCCCAAAAGAGCAATGGTCGCAGTTTAACCTCCTCCTTCATGAACGACGTTTTAATCAAATTTTTGCGATACGTAGTCACTAATTGGCCTTTCACGGTTCCTACACTAGTGTAAAACATCTACACTTTTTACTTTGTAGCTTGCATCACATTTGAACAAGCAAACGTTTGTTTCGCAAAGAGCTTCGCCCATTGATGTCGTCTAGGCCGTCTAATTTATTCAAATCTCAGTATTTACGAATTTCCTATAGTATCTGAATCTCTAGGTATGCGTGAGAACTTTCCAACCCTTAAACCTCCCACCTTGTTCGAATCACTCCTATCTGCATCTACGTAATTTTCCCCTCTTGACGCATTTCATTTTCTACTGGCTACCGAATGATAGTTAATAAGTATTATTTACAAACATGACAAAAAGATATGAATAAATTTTCCTGCTTTACTACTTTAAACTGCTTAAGTTGTCTTTTATGGCCATCGTATATCATTTTTGAAGACGCTCAAATAATGACAGCATTTTGTCGGTTTATAACCAACGGAGACGAGCAACGTTTCATATTACAATTTCATTATTTAAATCCATTCACCTCTTTTCTTAACAAATTGCGAGACACACTCTCTTCGTGAATTTTATTTGTCATATACCATCTTCCCAAGTTTACTACCCTTTTCTTTAAAACAACGCAAAAAGCAACTCTTCTTTACAATGAAAGCCACACCGAGAGGTAGCTTCGGCGTCGGACGTCTGAGATCGACGGTGGAAGGCGCTTGAGCGCGGCGTCCGCCGTCACTGGCGCATGGCGACGACCACCCTGCCTCCGCCCCCGCCCCCGCCCCCGCCCCCGCCCCCCGTCCCCGGCCCAGTCCTCGCCGGCGCCGTAAAACACGCGCGGCGGCGGCGGCGGCGGCGGCGGCGGAGGCGGCGGCGGCGGCGGCGGCGGCGGCGGAGGCGCGAGATTTACGGGTCGCGCGGCCCGCGCGCACGAAGGCAGCGCCTGAACAAGCGAGGGCAGCGAGAAAGTGGCGGAGGAGGGGCTGCCAAGACACATACCCCATCAGCCGCCCCTAAGGCGTTCCTGAGGAGAGGGTAAATATTCGCAATTTGTAGGCCTCGGTTGTAAAGAGACTGTAGTGAACAGTAACATAGAAATTGTGCGTTTCACAGCCGACTCGATAGCAATCTCCGTCAGAACGAATTGTTCTTTTGGAGTATGGTTATTCCAAGACGACATTATGAGCGACAATGAAAATATGAGAAATCGGAGATGCTTCAGAGAAAGAGCAGAAGAAGAATGCAATGTGTGTGGCTGAGGCAACTGAAGAAGCGAGAAAGCATAGTATCGGCAGCAGGGAATTCTTTAGGGAAAGTGAAAAGCTCGTCAGAAACACGTAGTCAAAATCCTGATCGTTCGAACGCGGCTAAGACTGGCCGCCCTAGGGTGCAGGGTTCCGTGCATCGTGGCCCGGAAAACGACCGTGTCATCGTCGGGGTCTCTCTCCCTCTTTCTCTCCTCATTCTTTCTCACCCTTTCTCGTCCTCTCTCTCCCTCTTTTTTCTCTAGTCTCTCTCTCCCTCTCATCGGCTTAGGTGGCTGAAGGCATCAAATGTCACTGCAGTGCCTCTGACCCGGACGTCCTAGGGTTCCAGTCCCGAAGGTGGCAGACTTTTCGACACTAGCTACATAACAACTTGGGACTGTTGTACCCAAGCTTGCGGGTTCAAACCCGATCGAAACCGTGGATTTTAAGGGCAAAAAAAAATCCCTCGTACGCCTTCCTTCGGATGGGAGGTAAAGCCGGCTGTCCCATGTAGTAGATGTACTGCATGTAAAAGATCCTCAAGCCTAAAAGAAGCCTCTGAGCAAAATTGAGATCCGCCAGTTTCGTCGCCCAAGATAATACCGATTCTCCGCTAGGTGCTGATGGCCCGAGTTTCGTCACGTAAAATAAGGTATTAACTAAACTAAACTAAACTAAACTAAACAAAAAACTAAACTAAAACCTAAACTAAAACCTAAACTAAAACCTACACTAAAAACTAAACTAAAAACTAAACTAAAGCTAAAGCTAAAGTAAACTAAAGCTAAAGCTAAACTAAAGTAAGCTAAAGTAAGTAACTGGTAAACTAAAGTAAAGTAAAGCAAGTAGAAGTAAGGTAAAGTAAAGAAGTAAAGAAAGTAAAGTAAAGTAAGGTGAAAGTAAAGCTAAAGTAAAGTAAAGTAAGAAGTAAAGTAAAGTAAGGTAAAGTAAGTGAAGCAAAGTAAAGTAGAAGTAAAGTAAAGAAAGTAAGTAAAGTAAAGTAAAGTAAAGTAAAGTAAAGTAAAGTAAACTAAACTAAACACTAAAGTAAAGTAAAGTAGAGTAAAATAAAGTAAAGTAAACTAATAACGAGGGCGATATTGCTTCCTCTTCGCTTCCGTCGCACTGCGAAGTCCACGCGAACCCTGAGCAGAGAGCTGCTCCCTCGGGCCGTCCGACGTGCGCGTGGGCTGCCGCGGGCCAGGCTCCACCCACAGAGAGCGCCGGCTCCATCGCAATGGTGCATTTTCGATGACCATTCATTATTCAAATTCCGAAAGGCAGTCGCCGACCGCGAACCGCCGTGCGGGGCAATCGATGACGCTCTGTTGCGGCTGCAGCGGAGCGCTACGGCACGTCCCCGCCCACGAGCTCACCCAGATGGAAACGTCACCAACTCGTTAGATGCAAAAATGTACCAGTCAGCTCCGTATGTCTTTCACATGTCTCGCACAAAATAGAAAGGTGCAGTTGCGTAGGATATGACTTAATAGAATGAATATTAGAAATATTGAATAATCGGAAGAGTCGAAAATTTGTGTTAATAAACACTTCCACTGGAAGTGAAAAACCAAAAAGAACGCATTGCTGCCATAATATAGGTTTGTTCGAAACTATTTAATCTTCTAATATTCATAAATTATTATATCATTTCAGTCGTAAATAACGATACATTTACCTAATTTAGATGACAAAAATTCTTGCCCGTGTACTCCTAATGCTCTATTGATTTTTTCTCATTTACACTACCTCATTTATGCATATTCATTACCACGTCGTGTTATTCTTCTGCCGAGCGCCACGTGATCGGGTTGGTCTGTTTATGCATCGCGGCGTAATCTCCTCGCATGCTTAATGAGGTTCAACCGCTGCACCAGTTTTGAAGTTTTTATCGACGCACAATTTCTGCCATTCATTTTATTATTTTAATGTTGCCAATACAGAATAACCACCAATAAAGTGAACATAATTAACTCCTTTTGCGGGTTTCTGTTTCGCGCAGGTCCTTTTTCCTCCCAACATTTCATTCTCGCCATAGTTGCTTCTACATTGTGTTTGATGTTGATCCAAAGTTATTTATTTAATGCTTAACTTTTCTTATACAGTATCTTCATTTTTCATCGTCACATTTATGGATATTTTTATTGCGTAAACAATTCAAAGATCTTTGTGTAAAAATTGTATTTTTTTATCTTTCTGTTTTCATTATTATTTCTGAGTTTAAAAACCACTTCTTTTTAAGGAGACATTTCCTCTATCATTTGATGTCCGGCCGTAAACTCTTTCATTAAAGACGATAATTCTCATTCGAAAACAGAGTCCAGATTCAATCTTCCTCGCTTAGTTAATAAAGGGCCATCTTCTGTGCCTCACTTCCTGCAACGTTAATACTGAGGTGTTTCAACAGTTGGAAGTTAATTAAGCCAAATATTAAAATTCTGTTTTAAAGATCTAATTTTGTCATTCATTTAGCGCAATTAGATCTCCGCCCCCGAAACCCTTAGCATGAGAAGCCCCGTTAGCTTTTCCACGACACTTCTCATCTCCAGGAAGTCTGGAAAGGGAACGTTTATTTGAAATGAAAATGCGATAACTGGCACAGATTATCATAGAGATGGAATATTTGGAATGAAAACCAAGATATGAACAATGTGTTGATAAGTCAATATTACTTCATCTCAAAACCTGAGAAAATCGGCAGAAGTTTAGCCGATCAAGATAACGAAGCGACGAGACATTTAATAAATACACAGACCCAAGCATTTGCAGATTTAGATCCGGACTGAGGACCCGAAAACGGATTTCCTTCCCCTTGTAATAGTATGTAAAATTATATTTAAGGTTAGCATATCAGTCTGTAAATACATATGTATAGTTATGTTTACTGAGATATGTAAATTCTTCAAAAATTAATAAATTAACAAAAATGAACACAGACCCAAGCAATGACAGTATTAACTGATATCAGTGGGTGACCTCTATATTACTTTAGCCGAGTTGACTCAAAGGAGCCATCATTGTTCTGTTCTTTGTGAGTTGCGCTATTAAGTTCATATCTGAAGGAATTTTTATACTCGTAAATAATTGAGAATTCCCTTTTTAAAAGTTTCTAAACGTTTAGGGATATTAAAGTTTAATATGCGTATTTTATAACATGTTAAATGTGTAATATAAAATATGATAAACATATTATTTGATATTGCGCAAGGAGTACCTTTCCCCGATGTACAATATCAGCTAAACAGCGTTTGAAATGATTAATATTGTTTGCGAATGCACAAGATTCTTAATTTCAATACAGATACTGCGGTTTTGGTGGCGGCAAGTTATTAATTCAATTATATTAATACAAACAAAACTCCTTAAATATATATGGAATTACAACGAAGGGTGCATCAAACATATTTAAAATGAAAAGTGTGAAATTTTGTGAAGTCCATTACGAAGAATTAAGTAGGTGGCATGCAATCCGGAACACATTACGCTGCACGGAACCTGCACGACATCTGCCTGTGCATTGTGGAAACCCGGGAAACAGTTCGTCTTGCTCCCTGTAAAGTCGGTTTCAAGGACGGGGCGATTAATGTTTGTTTGACCATAATCTGCAAATGGAACCTTTTTACAACTATTCTGTTTTTCAAGGTATAATTCTCAGTATTCACTCTGGACAGCACGGGAGGTCATAAACGAGCAAAATCTCAAAATACCAGAAGTAAAATCAAATTGGCTATTTCATTTGTTTTTCTATTTAATTGCGATAGTAGAAATATTTTTGTTTGTTAATTAATGCTTCGTTATATTAAAATATTTACACAGTGTGCAATTATATGGAGAGTAGAGGGACCACTAATATTCGGCAGAAACGGCCGGCAATTCAGGTCCGAACTTTCCTTCTGACGAACTCGGATCAACTTTGACCGTCGCCGTAACGATCGTATTGTGAAGTTATACAACTTGATGATGGCCCCGATGGTTGAAAACTATTGCTGCAATGGAGTCACGATGTTTGGACAAGAGAGTATAGTTTTTGAGAATGCGAGATTAATGAGGCCAACATGGCATAATAGCAGATATACCTCGTTATATCCGTCACACACTATATTTAAAAAAAATTACGCGGACAAGCTGATATCAAGCGCCTCTCGGAGTAATTGAAATGACATTCAGTGCTTTAGTAGGCAATTTGATGTCGTTATGAGATTGATGACTCCATGGCAGATCTCCGTTCGACTGGAGAGCGAAGTTTTAATGGGGTTTGCGTGTTTGCGAGTCCTGGTCAACTTTTATTAATTTCTGTGGTATTTTTTATTAAGGGAAAAACACTCATGATCATAATTATAAATGGCCTCTGGCTATTTAGCTGGTGGCAATAAATTTCATGTAATTGCTGTAATATTGGCAAGTTGGTTACATTAACGTGTTTTTTGATACAAGAAAAGTCCTGCAAAATTTGTCTGCCACATTGTTCCAGCAGGGGAAAAATTGATATGTATTTAAGGGCAATTATCGACAGCTCCTGTCATAATAAAATTATTAAAAGAATAAAATGTTTCAAAACGCAGACAAATGGCTGCATATAATTTCGTATCATTATAATAATATCAAAGGAACAAATTTCCCATATTGCACAGATACTTTTTTTCCCCGAAATTGTTCTCGTTTTTCATATCGTTACGCAAATATTTGTATCAATGTCGAAATAAAAAAATTATAAAACACACAAAATGAAACGGTGCTTTAATATTTAATGAAGAAATGGCGGTAGTCTTACTTATGGGCATTAATACTTTGCAATTCGTTTTGAAAGTGAAAGTTTGTAATTCCGTGTGTCATAATTTATCGAACGCTTGTGCGATATCCAAGAATAGTTCTAGTGTATGTTTGTTTCAATGATATCCTGGTGACACGTGTTTGTCTAATTTAAGTATTTGATGAATTGATGAGGGGTTTTCTTTGAATTTAATTTCTGTTGTCGGAATTGTGTGGGGTTCTGTTAAGAATTTTGTTACTCTTTTAGTGCTCGTTATTAGAAAATGTTTGAAAAAAGGGATAAGACACTGATGGGGCGACAGCTTCAAGGATGTTATGATTTAGTTCGGATGATATGAATTTTCTAATGGTGATTATAATGGTTCAAAGAAAACGGAGAATCAATTTACTATCCAACATTTTTTGGCTCAAGGCGATGTTCACCGATGAGTACCAATAGATGATTCAAGATGATCTGCAATAAGCGCTGTTCTTTCGAGGTGTGAATTGATTGTTTGATCCATTGATATTGAATGAATACCACGATTGTACCCTTGTAATGACAGAACTGTCGTTCACATGTGACGTGAGGCATAATGAATTTGATCCAAAAACTGATTCTTTTAAGGTCTCCTTTGGTTTTGGCTAAACTGTTTAGTTTATTCATATTTTATGATGCCAGATCTTTCACACTGCCATAATCGACTTCAATTGGGTTCACTTTTAATTGGTTTGCTTATTTTAAGAGGAATTGGGTGAATGCTTGGAGGCAATGGTTTCTCATAAGGAATGCAACACATCTGTAATGATAATTGAATGAATGAATCAAAACTTTCCCCTTCCACCTCTAAATAGTCAGCCCTAGATATGTAACTAGAAAATATATATCGTTTTTCTATATGTTAGTGAAAGTTTGTCCCAATTTTTTTTGCCTGGTTTTAGTTTGTTTGAAGTAAGTAATGGGATGAAGTGAAATAAGGTGTCGACCGTAATCTGAATCTAATCTTGGCAACACTTTTTGAAATATTGTCAAATTGATTTTCTTGATGATTATAATGTTTTATATGTGTGGCATGTTTACATTACAAGGCTATTGTGTTGATTTAAGACGGGAAAGTTTATTTAGACTATTAGATAGGAAATTAAGAGTCTATCTTCAAGTGTTGTGGTATTGCAATCTCATGAAGTGTGTTTACTATTGATATCACCGACAAATAATGTGTGTGAGAATTGATATGTCAGATTATGTAATTAATTTTTGAGATGATAGCTTTTGCTTATAAGTTTGAACTGGAGAGACTGTTAACACGGGTGTGGTTTATTTCTTTTTATACTAGAATAGCTACACTTCCAGCAGCTGATGAGGAGACTCCATCGTTAGGACAAAGACGTAAGCTTCGCATTTAAAAAATGATGCAATGTATGTTTCTGGAATGCAACAAATTTTGATATTGGGTTGTAAGATAAAATATCTTCATTGATTTTCTTAAGTTTCATTCCGTTTCCATTTTAATTTAAAATTTGAAACTCTTCTGCATTTAACATTTGAATCTTATTAATTTTAAATGTTATTTCTCTTCATATTTATTATTGATTGCATGGAAGTCTGAATTTAGGACCCAAGCACTCAAACGATTGGTGCTAAAACAGGAGTTGTTAATCTTGAGATATCAATTTGCTGCTTTTCGAGTCGGTAGCCAGACTGTCGATTGCTTTGTTCGCTTTGGTGGGAGGAAAATCTTGCTTTTGTCTAGTAGTCGTTAATATTGGTAGCTGTTGATCTGCTTGAATTGGGTCAGTTGGTATAATTTGTTGATTGTTTTGAGTTCGTAGTGCCTCTTTATAGATGCGACAGCTGTGGTAATTTAGTGTTTTACCGTTATACTCAATCAAATGGGGGTAGGTCTTTTGATTTATTGCATGTACGCAACGGGGGTATATTTGCTATTCGCTTGCGTGTTATCAAATCTTTGGCAGCATTTACATGCACAGCCATATTGCGTTTTAAACGAGGTTGTTCTTTTACTACAATGCAGTGCACGCATCCATAAAAAACTGAAAATTTTCTTCTATTCCATGCTTTTCTGTAAATATATTGCACAAACTATTATGTGTTCGTTGTGTTTATTATAATTTCATTTCACTGATATTTCTGAATATTTTTAAGTTTTAGCTCTTCTTGTATTTTCTATTCACTATAAATTCCTAGGGCTCCTTTAATCACAGTTGAGTAAATCTTAAATGTGATCTCGAAAAGTACATTTTGTTTCAGAGAATTGTCCAAATTTTCTGATATCTTCTATACTCGTAAATAATATTTCAATTTTACTTCTTTCAAGCTTTTTTTGTGAAGTTGTTTTACACGGTTTTAGTAATAAAGTTTACTACTAGTGAATAGTTTTAACCAATCCTATAAAAAGGAAGAATTGTAATATTTTCTTGAAATAGTTCATCACTTTGTTGGTCGCTATCTTGTAGCACACAGTAACGTGAAGAAATGTGAAATTAGTATAAGAAATCTTTAATTTATTATTCTTTATCTTTTTATATGCATATGAAATGCTTGTGGAAGTAGACGTGTGATTTATCAGGTGCTGGTTGGATGATGTCGACTCAACAAATCATATTGTAAATCATGTTTACGGTTTTGTTATATTATTTTCTCGAGGCGAGGCAATTGTTTTGTTAACATGCATCTAGTTGTTTTTCCTTTTGTACATTTAACTAATTTTATAGTTATTGAATACAAAAAAGGTTGAAACGATTTGTGACACGGCACAGGCACGGCGATGCAGTACTAACACAGCTAGTGATGGACTGTTTAAAGCATAGTTCGGCGGAATAGAACGCGATTTTATTTCAATTACTAGCATTCAAATAACTTGTAATACACACAAGGACTATTTCTAAAAGTGAACTTAATCTTTAAGATAATAGCATCTTCCAAACTAGTCTCATATAATAGACTGGTTTTTAAAGTTCTGCTACAATTTGTAACGTTCTTACGTAACCATGTACGGCGTGGATCGTACTCCTTTCATCTAGTCAGTCATCGTGAGTGATAGTCATTCATTGCATCTTATGCCTTCGGTCAGGGGCTGGCGCCGTTAGATCCCGGGGTTCGCAGACCGTCATCCAACCCCGGACCCGCAATGCCTGAACTGCTTAACCTCCGTGACTTCACGGATCGGTAGAGAAGGAATTCGGCTAGAGACGTCGCCAACCTCTCGAAACCGGGTGTACATCCCTGAAATGCATGTCGCTCATTTCAACCCTCTTCCACTTTTCATCTCCGGCCATGAACGCGTATGCCTTCCCCGGGTTCCTGATCTGCATTCATATCTCGTATTTTATCTCCAAATCCGGCTTTCCGCGCGGGCGCGGAGGACAAGCCCTGCTCGGGCCCTCCATCAACGGGATTCGCTGACTCCGAGGCAGATGCGCGTTTCTCCCGGCCCGGCCGCCGCCGCCGCCGCCTCCGCCCCCGCCTCCGCCTCCGTCGCCGCCTCCGCCTCCACCCCCGTCGCCTACGCCCCCGTCGCCGCCTCCGCCCCCGTCGCCTCCGTCGCCGCCTCCGCCTCCGCCCCCGTCGCCGCCTCCGCCCCGTCGCCTCCGTCGCCGCCTCCGCCTCCGCCCCGTCGCCGCCTCCGCCTCCCCCCCCGCGCCTCCGCCCCGCCCCGCGCCGCCTCCGCCCCGCCGCCTCCGCCGCCGCCTCCGCCCCGCCCCGTCGCCGCCTCCGCCTCCGTCGCCGCCTCCGCCTCCGCCCCGTCGCCGCCTCCGCATCCGCTTCCACCCCCGTCGCCGCCTCCGCCTTCCGCCTCCGCCCCCGTCGCCGCCTCCGCCTCCGCCCCCGTCGCCGCCTCCGCCTCCGCCCCCGTCGCCGCCTCCGCCTCCGCCCCCGTCGCCGCCTCCGCCTCCGCCCCCGTCGCCGCCGCCGCCGCTGCGCTGTAGAAAACAAAGACCGCCGACCGCAGCTCGACCCCTAACTCAACGGAACTCGCCTCGCGCCGTTGGCCGGCCGGTGGCGGGGCCACGCGCTCTAGCTCTGGGATGGAGATATTCCACAAGAGATGTCGGAGGCGGCGGGACAGCGAGACGACGGACATGAGTCGCTCGTTCTCACACTCGTCGTGGCAATGGTTGTCACGACTAGGGACTCATTGGTTCTACATATCCCGATGTGGTTGGTTTATAATTATTATTCGTCCTATTGGTTTGGAATTTCTTTATTTTCTAGATAAACAAAGCCCTGCAAGGTGATCTATTTGTTAATAAATGAAACAAAACATAGCACACAACTACTAAAGAATTGGTAGTTTTCTTGAAACTTCGACTAAATGGAAAAAAGTAAACGTGCATTTTATATTTCCAAACATTCATTTTGATAGTACATAGAGTCAATTTTGAACACAACTTTGTTAATGAAACGGGTTCCCCAAGCTTTCAAACTAGCTCACAAAAGCCCCTTTAGATGGTCTGAGGAATTTTCAATCAGTACTAAATGGTAGGCGTTTAGCTCTTTCTTTCTCACATACTTTGATGTATAGACGAATTGCCCAATAGCACCGCCACCACCGTTAAAGACAGTGACCACAAACAACGTTTCTTCACTGAACGGAATTCTCTTCAAGACACTGCCCGACCGACTAAGGACCCGCTCTCTATCAGGAATATTTAGACATTTCTCAAAGGTTGTCGATGAAAGCCAGATCTAACATCACCGGGATCATTGCTCTGGTTGAGACTTTTTTTCATCTCGACAGAGCTTTCATTTTAACAAAGATGTGTCCTTTGTTTAAAACAATTTCTGACTCTCAATTAACAATTTTAGTAGATTATTATGGAAATTTTCCTATGAAAGGATTACTTGATAGTAACGTTAAAATGTACTAACCCCTGAAACGATGAAATGCCGAAAAAGAAGAAAAAATTTAAAAAAAGTGTTGTTACTGTAAAATTTAATGGCCACACATCTCAGTTCAGAGCACGCCTTCAGTCCCTAGTCGGCCGGCTGTGACGCGCTCTCCAGCTCAGAGATAAAGATAGCTCAAAGGGATGGCGGGGTGAGGGTTTGGAGGTGTAACCACGTTGCTGATAAGTTGAGAAAAGAAACAGCCTATTCGAAGGTAAATGTGATATCAGCGATAGAAGTTCAAGTGGCCGTTGATGTTCGTGGGAGTACAGAAGATTGAACGGAAGTTCATGTTGTTATCGAGTACTCTTTACACAATAGAACGAATTCATCGCAACAGATTGTGCAATAAACTGTTACAATTAATATGTTCAATTGTAAAGTGTGCAACATTTCTACCATTTTTCTAATATTTCTTACATTATACTCACGTTATTTTTCAAATATATTTATATACAGTGAAACCGCTCTCAAAGATCATCCCTATTAAAAGACCACTGTTCTCAACAATTTTTCTTCAAGCGGAAACTGCAACCCATACGCTGTATGCAAATTTTACCTGTGTAAACAGGCCACCCCTCTCCCGGACTACCGAACTTTAATAGCAATTTCCTTATTTATTCCATTTAAGAGATCAATTTTACGAAATTTATAGGTATGCAGTATATTGAATTTTCCATAGTTAAAATTAAAATTAGCGACGTCGTAAAAAACATTCGCGCCATATGACCTGTGCCTCTGCTTCATTCTCGAGGAAATCGGGAGGCGGAAGGATTCTCGGAATCAAGTGACAATAAACTGTGGGCATTAATAAGGAATCACGGCTGCTAGTCTCTTCTCAGTTTCATTTTTTCTAATGAGATGGCGAATACGGTGACCTAACGATTACCTCTCTGAATTAATAGACTTTTCCTTACCTTACCTTTACGGAGGAACATCTGGTGCGATAGAATATCGATATCGGAAGTCAGGGTTATCAACTTACTCCATAAAGGCGGTTCCTCACATTCGATATTCGGCGAGTAGCAAGCGAATGCTCGCCGAATCCCGCGTAGGGTGAACAGGATTCTTAATATTTGCCGAGCGATGAAAATTCGGTGCTCGCTCTACCCGCTGTGTGTGTGTCGAAGGAAGCGAATGTTCGACGAGCACTTCAACTATTCGGCATTCAGCGAGCACTCGCTCGCTATTCGGCGAATGGGAAATGTGTGGAGCTGCCTTTGGGCGCAAGTGGCTTGCGACCGAAACTGAGACCAACATCCATCCAAGTCCCATCCTTCGATTTTTTAATTGTGCGATGACGTGCGAAAAAAGCAACATTTTGAGATACTGACATAGAATGTGGCATACATACCCAAATGACAAATCGAGTCTACATAAGACAACGGAAATTAACTTCCTGTAGAGAGCAAACATAAAACTGAACGTGATTTAAGCGTTTATTTGTACCCAAAGTGATATGTATTAAATAAACATTTAAAAAGACAGTAAATAATTCAAAAATGTCATTCACATCAAAATTGCAAAGTAAACTTAGTGAACATGTTTCATTTTCATAATTTGTGCTCATAATAAAAACGTTTCATAATCATTCGATCTAAAGGGTACTTTCCTAAACATTCAATATCAATTTTAGTAAAAGTGAAACAAATTTCTTTATAATGCGACCACCCCTTCATAATACCATTTTTCACAGAACCAACGGTGGTCGCTTAACACAGATTTCACTGTATTGGTAAACTCCTCTTATCAATTACGGATGGATCGCACTACACTTGCGTCGTCATTTGGCACAAACGTGATCCTCCGTGCAGCGCACCCGAGCGGCGTCCGAGGTGGGAGGGGCGGAGTTGGACGAAAGGCTCTTCGTGGCAGCGAAGAGAGCGACTGCATCGTCCGACCGAACAACTGTCTGCTCGCGGGGCGAGGCGGGGCGAGGCGGGGCGAGGCGGGGGCGGGGCGAGGCGGGGCGAGCGGGGCGAGCGGGGCGAGGCGGGGCGAGGCGGGGCGAGACGGGGCGAGGCGGGGCGAGGCGGGGCGAGGCGGGGCGAGGCGGGGCGAGGCGGGGCGAGGCGAGGCGGGGCGGGGAGGGATGGGGAGGGGATGCGCTCGAAGCGCTTGTTCAAGCCCTTTTCTCTTCCACGGCGCCCCTTCCACTGCCCGCGCGACCCTTCCGGCGCCGCCCCCGCAGACCTGCGACCCTCGACCCAATTCCGCACCCCGTCGCCCATCGGGAGGTCAGCTGACTCTCCCTTTGGCTTCTTTGCTCTCCTTCCATAGCAGAGTTGCTTCTGTCCTGTGACCCCGTATTGTTCATCTCTGTACTTTGTCCGGCAGCCCTGAAATGGGGGGAGGAGGAGAAGGAGGAGGAGGAGGAGGAGAATAAGGGGGAGGAGGAAGAGGAGGAGGAGGATGGGATTATGCGTGATATCATAAGGTACCAAGCATATCGCAATGAAACACATTGGGATGAATTTGAATTTTTGAACTTAAACTGTTTTTAAATTATGGGGGTGGTGACTCCGACAGGGTGCGTGCACTAGTTGCACAATGTTTTTGCCCGACATGGGTGCAAGGGACTTTCACTTTTAAGTAACAACCTTTTGCGAGCCACAATAAAAGGCCGCCAGTTGGCCAACCGTGACACATAGCGAATGGATGAATACCTTAAAAGTATATCTTGAAGTTGAGCCGGGTGAAGTTGATATCAACACGAGGTCACTACAGTAGCTGGGGCACACGACAGGGATAATCAACAGGAGAAAAGTGATAAAAAGAGATGTCTGGCGCGAGGTTTCTATGGTTAGAAAGAAAAACTGTTTAGTTTCAATGTCAGTCTTAAATGTCGTTAGTCGATTCCATCGAACTTTACCTCACTACATCTCAGCTGAAGCATTGCTGAGCGCACAGCGTTTCTGACCTCATAGCGAGACTCCGGCCTTCAACCTACGCGATTGACATAAAGCTATCTTCAGACTCTGCAATGCATTTTTACAAAGTATTTTTATTTTAAAATACTTCTTGGGAATACATAAGATGCCTATCACTGGAACTATCACGATAATTTGATCAGCACACTGTGCCTGACTTAATACTATTAGAAAAAGAAGTCCAACATAATCCGTTCTACGTCACTGCTTTAACCAAACCGTCTGCTTAATGGCCGATTTAATCGGGCACTCTTAGCAATACTCTCTATAAACTATCGTTTCACACAGCCTTTTTAAGAGCTCGTAAATTGCGCCTGATCTGCGGTGTCCCACACACTACCTGGCCTAATGCTTTCTGATAAGTGTAAAGCAACTGGGCTCCCACGCAAGCAATAATTTGCGTTACTGGAACTACCTGATTGTGGGCAGCCTCAGAAGCTTAGATATCTAACCGCCTGACGTGGATAGCACAGACCTTTCTCTAAACCTCTGACGTGTGCAATCTACAGTAAGCAAACATCCCGTCAGCAGAACGTGAACTACGCTATAACATTTCTTCAAATTTTATTTCGTCTAGAAAAATTTGAGGAACACAACCATTAATGATGATGCACCCCCATTTTCGATAACTATTCTTAAAACTGCAAACTGTATTCTAAATATGTTTGTCCGGCAATTTTTATTGCCTGCCAGTAATATACTACTTTAAAATTTTTCCCTATAGTATATTAAAATGTTTTAATTTTTATTAATACGCGTATTTTCATTATTCTAATAACTTTAACTTTGACAAAAAGTGTTCACACTATTGAAAATATTCCAGAAAAATAAATATGATTTCCACTATTGAGTTTGTTTAAAGCAGTGATTCCTTCGGATAAGAAATCATATTTTCGGAACCATACCGTGGATTTATTTCCTACAAATATAATTACAAATATATACGAAACTAGGCGATGGAACCGTCAGTCCTTCAGTTTGAGTGGATACAAAAGAGAATGGATCTGAGTTCTAAACCTCGCCAAAAAAGAAAATGAAAGCAATTTAGCTGCAGTTTAAAGTGGTTTGCTGTTTGTTTGCGCACACACCACCTACACGAGGTTGTGGGAGCGAGACGCATTGAGTGAGGAATTCCTGCCATCCCCACTGCAGTTACCATAGCACTGCACCGCCGCCACCTGTGCTGCTGCTCATTCAGTTCCATCTCCACCAATATTGCCGCAAAACGTAAAATAATGTAACTGTAATAAATATAATAAATGTAACTTCATTTTCTGTGCACGTCTTCTAGAATTCAGTGGGAAATACAATTATTCAAATTATCGTTTCCATGTTGTCGCGGCAGGAAGTAATAAGAGCCAAAATTTATTGCTTTTTATCTTTGAATATAGATTTTATTACATGGGAGTTTTTTTTTTTCAAAATTAAAATTGGGTTTTTTTGTTTTTTCTCCTTTCAAAATTCAAAATTTATTGCTTATTTATTTTTGAAAATAGATTTTATACATGGGAGTTTTTTTCTCCCTTTCAAAATTCAAAATTTATGTTTGACTTAGTGTAGGGATCACAGAATTTTGAAAATGTACACACAATTCACTTTTCCCCATAGCACGTCATACGCAGTTTTTAACTGTTTTTTGACGTAAAATAAATAAATAAATAAATAAAAACGGGCGCTGATAGCCCATCGGCCGCCTTTTGGCCGCACAGAGCCAAAGAGATGGAGGGTCGGTCACGCTTATCGACGACGCTCGGTTACCGTTTCCGCCGCTCTGGACCATCGGAACACGAGCTGCCGTCCACGTTTTGCTCCAGCAATGGCGATGTATCACAGCGCGGATACAATATTCGCAAAGTGAAGAGCACCATTAGGCGGATGATTTTGACCGCGTCACATTGCCGTCGACAAAAGAATGCAAACGCGATGCAACGAAAGTGCGTTCCAGTGCCAGGTTGAAATCATTTTCACCGCACGAAGGTCCTAACTGAATATATTTTCGGAACAAAGGATAAAGGACTTTTGCATTAAAGCGGGAGAGGCGTCAATTATTTCCTGTACAAACGAACTGAATTAATGAATGGAGAACTGGGGCACGGTAATAGAATTTACATGCCCATTATAAACGAACCTGGATGGCATCGTTAAAACGAACGATTGTGCGATCATTTGCGGTATCTCGCTGGTTTTGACCATCCCACCTATCGTGTGAGTGAAAAGAAGTAGGGTGTACGTTTAAATCGGGCATATTGAAAGCGTCCTGACTAAATTCTGTAATTTTTTATTGCGTCACAGTAAAGCATTAATTATGTTATGAAAATGTTCTTGTATGATCGACAAGAGATTGTATTGTCGTTTCCGAACGTTACAGAACTCAAAATAGTTACATTGTTCACAAACTTCGAACATTGTTCAACTGCATATACTTTCTCGTTTTACTTTTACGGTTGCGCAATTTTATAATATTACATGAACAAGCAAAAGTGTTTCCAACCAGCAATTTGTTTTTCTACCCGATGGGATTCGAAGTAAGGTCTTTAGCTAACACACCAATCACATTATCCCTAAATCGCCTGCCTCACAAGTATACTAAACCTTCCAACGTTTAAAAATAGTTGAAAATTTGCATTTGCAATTTTCAAGAACTCAGAAATCTTCGTTTACATTACTTCAATTTATAGTTTTAAAGAGCAGTTTTCATTAAGAAAAAAATTCTATATTCAATAATGCAGTTTTGAAAAGTTAATTTGTTCGCCATTTTCGAGTAAACGAAGTTTAACGAATAAGGGACCTACGCACCTTTTACGCTCTCCGTGGAGAAAGTTATATAAAGAAATTGTCATTTCTGAGAGAAGTTTGAAAATGTGTTTGAGTATTAATGTTAAGTTCCCCAACAATTAAAATGCGCTTCAAAATTGCAGGGCTTGAGATCGTCTAGATTAACCGGAGAATATCAGTTTGACGAAAATCGTCTGACTGGTTTGGGCTCTAGCGTTGCCCACAGACAGAATGTCGGACGGACGGGAAAATAAGACGTTTTGTCGTAAATTAATTTTTCGGTTTCAAGGAGCCACCAAACTTGGATTCTGAGAATGCAATATATTATAGGAAGTAATTTACGACACATAGAAAAAATATGTATCCACCTTTTCAAAACAGGGCCTCACAATGTCAAAAAATCGCGGATTTCCGCTGCAGGCAAGAGAGTGAAAACCGGTCGAACGAATGTTTTATCAGAATCTTACGAGAGAATTGTTACACAAAACACTAAATCCAATAGGAATTTTGAAAGAGATATGTTCCCGGCAGACACAGCGGATTATCTCACTACAGGAATGAAAAATATATCAAAAAATGATATTCTAATAGATGAGACGATTTACAATTTCGGAGATATTTTTAATGCAAGTACTAAAGGTTTCTGACAAAAACAGGGGTGGAAAAGTACTGAAGAAATATTTCACAAGCTTCTACATTTATCAGTAGATTTATGGTTCTGCGCCAGCCTATTTTCAAAAAAAAAGAAATAAAATAAAAATACATAAATGATCTGAGAGGTATAATTCAGCTACACTGAAGATGCAATGTCAGCGAGAAAATGCTGAATGACATCTACCTGGTACTTTTTTTAGATAATTTATTTTATAATTTTACGAATTACCTTTAAAACTTGGTCTTATGTCGTTGGTGCACATAAAAGTGGCGGACCTACACAATTATTCTTTGTAGTTAAGTGAAAAAATACAGAATATAGAATAAAGTATTTTTTACTGGTAAAAATGTATTAAGTTGTTTTATTTGAGATAATTTTTTTGCAATGTAGAGAAACACAATTTGTCTTTCGTTGCGTAATAAACTCAGCAAATTCACTCTTATGGATAATTATAATTTCTTTTAGATGCTTTACTCTTCCTCTGCACTGACGATATATGAATTTAACACATTCGTAATTCCAAACTTCAAGGGATAATGTGAAGGCTTCAGGCACTACAAAGGCACTGATATTTTCTCAAAACGTACAGTTTGTCATCGTCATTTATTAGAAAACTTCCTAACGTTTTATACGTTCAATATAAAGTTTTAGTCTTTGCAAATATCAAACTTTTTCTAGTCCAATTCTTGATATACGTGATTTAATACTCAAATTCGGCGTTCAAAACGCCAGAAAGATTCGCTCAATAAGATAAGTTTAGTAAGTTTTCACAAAATTTCTTACCCGCCAAGAAACGAAGTTTCCAGCACCTCATTCGCTTGCGCGAAATCCTACTCTGTCGCCACCATCTCCTTCTTACTCACTTTCAACGTTTCGTTGGTCCAGTTGGAAAGTTACACACCTCCAAAATAGTTAGAAAAGTAATTTGGGCATAAAATTAACTAATTGTAAAAGTTGAAATGCAAAGATAATTCGAAGTTCTTCTGTATTTGGTCGCAAAATAAGGATATCCGAACCGATTTAAACAGTTCTACTGCAAATTGAGATTTTTATACGTTTAAATTTTCTTGTGTACCGACGCTTTGCTGTTCATTCTGTGTCCTTCCTCTTTATTCATCCTTACCACTTTGAATTTCATCATTTGCGTCCTCAAACACTATTCTGCGACCTAAGGGTTCTGCCTCGAAAATATTGTCAGTCTTACCATGTCTGAAAAATCAACTGCTGTCTTCTGTTCTATTGCTATCAAATCTGCTTTAGTCACACTCTTCCAAGGATTTACTTACGCCCACACGTCCTGCCTCCTCTCTCTCACTCTCTAACTCTTCCACTCGGCCGTCTGCAAAGAATCAGAGAAATCAATAGAAGAGCCATCACAATATGTTCTCTACACTTTCTTTATTCCTACATTTCTTCGACAACCCCACTTTTTCCCGTCTCTTACGACTCAACTATCTAGCTTTCGAACTCGCCATTGGCGAACGGGTAATCGGCGAAACTTTTTTGCCATGTCCAGTTCTGTTGTCCGTCGTCACTTCCGCTTTTGTCACATCCTCCTATGCTTGCATCTCTTTCGCTCCGGCCCTTTCGTCACAGCCGCCTGCAAAGCACGTGCCAACGCAAGGCAGGAGGCGTTGAATGGGGCGGCGACGCCAGCGCGCGGCCGGAATGCGAAACTCAGGCTCTGTTTTGGAAGCAACTGCGGTTTTTACGTGACTGCTTTGGAAAAGCGAGCGGTCAATCCACTCATTTACCCCAACGCGGTTTGAATTCGCGTTCGCAGCCAACCTTTCTAGCCGTGGGATTTCTATGGCCTCGATCTCAATTTTGGAGCGAGAGTTTCTCAATACAGGTTCTTTTCCCTACGGTCCAACCATCACGTTTCTATATAACACCTGCGCACCTTTTCTTGAACGACGGCTTGGCGAAATGCAGTGGAGTGGAAGGTATTAATTGCACTATCGAGCTGTAGAGTTTTTGAAGTAATGACAATCGCTGGACAATCAAAGGCAAACCTGTGGCTGACACAGCAATTTCGGATGGGTAATAGGGACACCATGGTGACCCAAAGCATGACTGAGAGGATACATTAGATTCCTTGTTCTAATTCACATGCCTTCTTAATTTTCTCTAGTTTTGTGTTCGCCGCAGTTATACCTTCTCATAACGAATTCTGAGGAGTTCGAGGTGTCTCCTATAAAGAAACGGAAGCTGCCACAGCCATTTCCTGAGACTTTTCACCAAAAAGAGCCATAAATACTTCTGCAACTTCATATAGCTTCTGTTTCACGCAACGAAGATGTGTTTGGAATGACCTCTGTACTTTTACCTTCAACGGTTTGTTGTAGAGCGGAAAGGTAGGCCGTTGGTCAAGATGGGTCGTGCGGGTAATATTTGCGGCCCGTGCGTAGTTAGTAGCTTTTATATGTACCTTACGCATGTCATGCTGCAATGTAAAAGTGTAATAACGCGTTTCTATATAACAACTCTATTGTATAATGAACATATTATTACACGGTATATTTAAGCATAAGTGATAACAATGAATACGAAAAAGTAACTCAAATCTACAGGACAAAAGAAATTCTAACGGTTCAAGATCGTGTTTTAATTCTTCTAAACCTTCTTTGCAAGCTGGAAAGAAAAACTTAAACATAATACCTAAAGTACTTGAATCATAATCAGTTTGTTTTCGTAATCTAAAAGTATTTTTAAAACCTTTAGAAATATGAATTTATGCTGATTCCCGATCTAAATAAATATGGCACCTTGTATCTCTACATTCACATTTCTGTCTTTTGAGCAACTCATCGACAAAGGTAATGGAGTTCCAGAAATTTTTCTTTTAATTGGAATTGCTCCCCAAACCTTTCCCTCTGTATTTTCAATTCGATTCCAAAACAATATTCGTACTAATTTACATACTCTCAAAACGTCTGTTGAATTCCCCCACCTCCCAAACGAATGCATTATTCTCACAGAGAGAACAGCATTCCCTTTTTCCAACAACATATATGATATAAACCCATGTGCTGTGAGAAAAAAACCTCAGTGTCATGATGCTAATGTCATAAACACCACCCCACTTCCTACCAAAAAGATATGATGTAAACTCTGGTAGAAGTGTTTTTAATATCTTATTAAAAATATGGTGTTCAATTACCTGCTTTGGTCGTGCATGTATTGTACGTGTCAATTTAAAGAACAAAATGAGACAAGATTTCGTATCGAGTCCCGGCGCCGTCCTGCAAGTGAAGTAGTGCAGGTTATATACCTGGAAGGAGCTATGTTCCTCCCCCGCAGAATCGTGAGAACCGGCGCCGACCTCGTCTGGCGGAGTCACCCCTCACAAGTGTTTTTTCAGTGTCAAACCGCCGTAGCCGGACTTCTAACACGCACTCACCGTGCTGGAAACTCCGATTGACATGAAATTTTATCCGCTTGTTCAGCACGTTTCAAAACTTAAACATAAATTTGTAAGTGATATGAAGCAATGCAAGTAGTGTTGAAACCTTCCATGACCCTACTGCCGGTCGAAGCGCGGAAATCGCCGCTAGTCTGCGACCGTTGCTTGTGCGCCACGTGGCCACTATCAGCCTACGGCAGGGTCTCAGTGCCTCGGAGGGCACGCGGGGTGACAAAACAGCTTAGGAGAGACGAAGTCCAACACATGCATGGAGATTCAAAATACAATGATTGCAAAGATTTGGGTCCCTAAACTTATTACCTCAATACACGATAGATAAATAAATAAATACCTACATACTTACATTTCCATTTTGGTTAGAAACTATATTTTCACAATAATAGTTTCTATTAAAAATGTAATGTAATATAGAATGTCATCAAGTGCACCGTATGGAAGTTTCCTTTTCAGTTACCTGAATAATAACATTGATTTACGATATCCTTGCAATTGACTTCGGTAAAATTAATAAGAACGTGTGTCACTACGTACTTCAAAAATCACTAAAAAGAAATCAACCGATATGGCCTTTGCCATCAGACATGAAAGATTGAACACACTAGATATCTGTCTCCGGTTGAAAGATGTCACATAACGGTCCTGGAGCTCATGATGCAACGGTTAACCCGCTGCGGGAGGCGCGGACGTCACGAAAGGTCTTGATGCCAAACTCATCTAAAACATTATTTCCAATACTCCATAGAGCTTCAACACTTGTATTAGTGTGTTTTGCGTAGTGCAAATCAGCTGGCGAAATAGCAAGAGGATCCAAGTATCCAGTATGGTGAGTGTTGGGTGTAAGATCCGTGGTCCGTAAGATCTGTTCACACATCGTCGGTGCACAAAAAAAATGAAACATCTGAAAAATCCCTAAAATAAATATTGGGGTTTTATAATGTTAATTTTTGTCAATTTCCGAAAATATGTAGGTTCCCAAACAATGAAACCTGCACAGTTTTTATATAAATTCTCTGTTCGAGAGAAAATTTAAATAATTTGATTCATCATGAAATTTTTTTAATTGCTTTCTTCCACGCAGAATAACGCAAAAACGACTCATATTTTTGATTAATTGATGTTTTCGCGTTTCCGGGCGCCTCAACTACTTTGGTCATTAGTACCGTTAGTGTAGTGCATGATTTCCCCCGGGAGATGGCGGTGATCTTCCCTCGCTGGATGGCGAGATCCGGCGCCGACCTACCGTCGGCTAGTGGGGTTTCCCCCTATCCAGAACTCTCCCACCTGCGGGGTACCGTCCTAGCCGGGACAAGCTCTAAGTTCCCGACCGGTCTCCCGGAATATATGGTAGTGTAGTGCATGTTAGTGTAAGCGTGTGTGTGTAAGGGGGAGAGGATAGGACAAGGAAGAGGAAGGAAAGATCGCGTGCGGTCCGTGGCCCGTTGGGCAGGGTACTGCTCCGGCATTCGCCAGGGGTTGATCGGAGAAACCACGGAAAACTACCGATCAGAGCAGTCGGCCGCTAGAGTTCTCCTCCAGACAGCGACTGAGTTCGACCTAGCTGGAAAGCTAGTGTCGAAAATCCTGCCGCCGTCAAGACTCGAACCTAGGACCTCCCGGTCAGAGGCACTGCATTGACATCAGTTGATGCACTGAGCTACCACTCCCGATCATATTTTTGAAAAATCATACAAAACCTTATTTAACTTTATAGATGTCTTTGAAAAAAATATATTTACAAAAAATGTTCAACTTCAAAAGTTGAATTGTAGGAAGATGGAAGAAGTCAACTTTTTTAATTTTCAAAAATAAAATTTTAAAATTTTTCCCACAAAATAATAGAATTCAAAATGTTGGAGTCTTTTTAAAGAAAAATTGGAAAAGTTAATGCTTTATGGAATACACCCCCACATATCAAAATAGTCGTTTTCCAGGCGGTCAAGTTCGTATACATCGATGGGAGTATATCAATTTTGGAGAAAATCCCTGAACGGTTTATCCTGTAGCGTTGGACGCAGACGGAGATACGGCCAGACGGACGGTCAGACGGACGGACAGACAGACGGATAGACAGACAGGCAGAGAGATGGCCGTACGGTCAGACGGACAGAGACAGACAGACGTCTACCCGTCAGACAATTTTTCGATAGCAAAGATGCAACGTGAATTCTGAGTAAACAGCGTGTTAGAGAATGATTTTCTACAGATAGGAACATTATTTATCCATTTTTTTCGGTATCGGGACTAATAATATGCATTTGTCTGTCAAAAATCGCCTTTTTTGTCACATTATTACAATATTTCTATATAATACGTAAGTGGAACGCGAGAAAGTAAAAAAGATAGTACGCAAACCAGCTGGTACAGAGCAAAACGCTTTTTGTTTGGTGGCGAAAGAAATGGCACCGCTCAGATGAACGCATTCCTTCTCTTTCTGCGGAAAGGGAGCAGTAACATCAACATTTTTTTCTTAGCTCAAATGTCTTTTGTTGTATATTGTATATCCTCAGCAGACATATATAATAAACGAAATATGTTGGCAAATTTTGACATTCCCGAAAGCTAAACGTTGACAAAGTGACAAATCTAATCTAATCTAATGTCGCTAAAAATTGTTTGTTCGAATGTATTTATGACGTGCACCAATGCGAATCTTCTTGTAATACCGTGGTTAGCTGCCACATGCCTCTAGTGTCATGGGAGAGGCCCGTGTACATCAAACGGTGATTGGCGGAACCAAATTTCGTGGAGCTTTGTTCACTGAATCATAATAAGTTTGTAATTTTCAGTGTAATGAACATAATTTATAAATGCTAAATCACGTAAATTATTCAAACCTAATTTTGCATAGAAATTTGGAAATAAATGATAAATTACACACATTTTGTTCATTTATAACCACATCAACATAATATACCGATAAAATTTGATTAATTGAATTTTCTCTGAAATGGCCAATTTCATTATGTGCCTATACTGAAATCGATGCAGAACTTTGCACTATATTAACTTGAGTTAGAATTGATTGTGGCAAATTAAACACACCAAAGATATTGAATTCAAGAATGTAACACCTACAAAAATTTCATTTTTGAAAGAACGATTTTAATCTGAGCGTAGCTGTTTATATCGCGATCAGTGAATTTTGTCCTACATACCGCATGTCTTGTAAACTATATGAAATTTTTCTAGTGAAAAACCTATTATTTCCTAAAAATATTTACCCATTTAACTAAAACAAGACGAATTTTTAGCTGTGTCACTCTTCTTATGCACTAAAGATAATTGCAGCATAATGCAAAATATGACTATGAAGGAAAAATGAAAGGCAAGTATGTGTTTGATTTTGATCGTTTACTTACGTACATGTTCATATCAGTTTTCATCATTTAATTCGCTTCTGAGCTAATGTAAAGAATCTAGCTGAAAAATAATTCTATAAGTTACCTATATTGAAACAGGTGCAGTGCATTACTATTCCCATAACAATCCTCTGCCTGTATATTTTGTTAAGAATAGATGACGACCTTTGACAATTTATAGGAAACAATTGACGCACGGCTCTGTAAGAGCGCTACTGCTTGACGTGGATTTGCTCTCCAGTCTTTCATCAAACAGTTTTACTGCAAAAAATAGAAGTTTGCGGATTATGACATACTAAATAAATTACTGCAATACACATTACAATCAAGCATGTCTCTGAAATGATAAGCTCTAGGCCCTTACATCCACGTTTTTGTGTCTCAAAGGGACTCATTTTGTTTAAGGACACATACATTTTGTAGGAAGACGTGTTTTGGGAGGACACATGGGGGACAGTTAGGAACATATGGATAAATGGGATAGGGGGAGGGGGTAAGGCGAGGGACAGGCGGAGGATCGGTGAGGAACATGTGTGGAAATGAAGGGGTAGGTGGGGCTGAAATTATGTTTCATATGCAGTATTACATAAACTGAGACCAGTTTGAATCTTCCATTACATTTTTTGAGATTTAATTCATCTGATTGCCCTCATTATATAGCATCGCTGGTGCAGAAACTCCAAATCAATGTAAAATTAAATTGATGGAAAAGAGAGATAAAAAATAAAAGAGATGACATGAAAGAGACAATGACTTTTTGTGCAATTTAATATCTACGCTTAGCAATATTAGAATGATTACTCTCGTACAGGACCGGGCTTGTAATGCTGAAAGGCACAATTTAGGGATAGAAATTCGATATTAAGTTCCACTATGAATCTATTATCATTTTTAAAATAATTGTATACAAAGTACGGAATATTCGCGCGGGTCCAGATACTATTAATTATGCACTAGTGGCGTTGCTGAACAATACAGCACAAAAAAGTAGCACGCACGCTTCTGAAGAACATGAAATAAAATACTCTCCTATAACACTGTAATAAATTTAAAAAATTAACCAAAAGAATCTTCACAAAAACTGCAATAACACAGTACAGTTAATAAACTAAGAATAGGTGGTTCAACAATTCTTTACGTACCAAGATTATCAATAAAGTTGTTCCAAAATCCAAGATTTAATTGCGAATCGTAAATCGCAAATATTTCATTGCAGGAACCTTCTCCTGTAGACTCTTGTAGTCGCATGATGTCAGCTGTTTCGTAAGCAATGACACTTTGAGAATAAGAATTCTGTCGGTTAGTGTGAAAATATGCAGAATAACTCAATTGACTATTAGCATTTTTCAGACATAATTTCAAGCCTCATTGTTTCTTATTTTTCCGTTTTCCTAGATATCTAATGAAAGCAATGATAACTCACTCCTAGCCGGAGGCTGCATAGTTTCCTTTTAATTATTGCGCGCACTGGAAATGAGAAATATGGATAAAATTGGGTTACTTATTTAAAGGTCACTTCATAGTATTTTTTTGACCAATATGTGATGATTTGATCTTCTCAATCTGTAGGTGCGTTGCGTCAACGTGCATTTCTATCCCCATAACTGGATACTGCTTTAAACACCCGTTGAAATACGGCGTGATATGATAAGGACTCTCAATTTTACGAGGAAAAAATTTTAGCATTGAAGTACTACCGTCAACCAACAAAACTGCTGTTCAGCTGAAGTCGCTCTATTATGCGTCTTACCAAAATATGTGTACGCTCTCGCTGCGACTGACGATGTGTTTAATTCCTTTTCTGTAAAATTACTCGCCTTATTTTAAATAATTTTGTGAGAGCTGCCAAATGAACTAATGAGATGTATCCAACGAAAACGTGTCTGAATAACAATTTGCAAGGGCCTTTTCAATTAAAAGAAGATTAGTCGTTTCGTTGGATTATTAAATGTCACAGAAGCATCTGGTTACAACGCATGTACTTGCGACTGTTCTCTCTGTGTGTGTGTGTGTCTCTCTCTCTCTCTGTGTATCTGTCTCTGTCTCTCTCTGTGTGTGTGTGTCTCTCTCTCTCTCTCTGTGTCTCTGTCTTCTCTCTCTCTCTGTGTTTTGTCTCTGTCTCTCTCTCTCTTGTGTCTCTCTCTGTCTCTCTCTCTCTGTTCTGTCTTCTCTGTCTCTCTCTTGTCTCTCTCTGTCTGTCTTCTGTCTCTCTCTTCTGTCTGTCTCTTCTGTCTCTCTCTCTGTCTGTCTCTCTGTCTCTCTCTCGGTTTTGCGATGTCGCAAATTCTTTGGAAATAATATTATCGTCGTATCAAGGGGCTGAAATTAGTAGAGTAGTATTTGTAAGATGAATATAAAAGTTAACATATTTGTAAAAATTATTTTTAAATAGATTTTCCGCATGATGTTAATTATTCTGCTTTAATGTTCTCTATAATGGTAATTTCCAATCGTTAATAGTTATCAAGAAATATCTTGCAAGAAAATAACATACTACAGGTAATCCATTTACTTATATCAAATGATTTTCATGACAACTTCGCCTTTTCATGCGATGCACATCGCTTCACTTCTTCAGGTCTTTTTCTGTTCATGAATTTAAGTGAAGGAATGAAAAGTAAAGAGAATAATAATGTCAAGGTAACATTCTTTTTGTTAGCTTACGTTTGACTGCGGAACAAACGTCT
This sequence comes from Teleogryllus oceanicus, assembly GCA_964035755.1. Classification (NCBI taxonomy): domain Eukaryota; kingdom Metazoa; phylum Arthropoda; class Insecta; order Orthoptera; family Gryllidae; genus Teleogryllus; species Teleogryllus oceanicus. The sequence continues at coordinate 190,708,823 of CAXIVR010000003.1, forward strand.
TCGTAACTGAAAAGTAACGACAAAGGTAAGAACAAAATGATAGGGAATGAACAAAATAAATTAACAGAAATGGTGATGCAGGTCTTGTGTATCGAAGCTTCCCTCAAAGGAATTTTGAACGTACAATTATATTTGGAAAGATCATCTACACAAACTCAATGTGTAACGTGTTTAGTTACCCAACACTTTGATCAACCTTTGTTATTCTCCTTGCGTTTGCTTGAGATCGGATTAAAACTATTATTTCTTGTTTTATATGCATATTTTTCATTAGATACTTTTTTAATAAGATTTTTAGGTTTACATTATAGAATCTTTAAACAAAAAATGAAAACGATTATTATTTCCGGTAGAAGTTATTCTGGCGCAATCAGGAAAACTTTATTAAAAATGGTCGAATTATTTTAAGAAATATCCAACATCGTAGTGCTTGAAGCTTGGTGCCGTTATTACACATGTCACAATATTTTAAAAAAATATGATTCGCCCTATACCTTTACTATCAGCATTGATCTTTGTCAGCAATTGAAATCATTATAAAGTAATAGGGTAACCTGCATGAGTCCGTACGTCGTTGACCGGTCCATCTAGACGTCTTCCGGTCCATCGTTTGGGTCGAATGATTTGTAATTAGATGCGTCTCGGTCTGCTGGTGGGGAAGAGGCTATTTTTTCATATTCTTCTAATTAAAAACTCAAATTAATAAATATAATAATATAATACTTTTAAGAAGAAATAAAAGAAGTCATCTTCGTCAACATATGATATGTTGACGAAGATGACTTCTTTTATTTCTTCTTTAAGAACGTCAACAACATCCAATCAGAATTCCCACAATAATACTTTTATACTGCTTAAACTGAATAAATACTTTTAAACCTGCTTAAAGCGCACGCGACGGCACACTAACCCTGTAAACCGAACTTCCGAGTTCGATGTTACCTAATTTAAAATAGTTTTCCTTTCACATGAATTTTTCCGCTCTTTTAAGCATAGACACAAGTGAGAACTCTCTCAGTATTTACTAGTGGCACTTAATGCCACTAACTCATGAGGCATGTGAATATTTACTCCTTAACGGATTGCGAATGAAACAATGAAAGTAAGGCAATTGGTGGAAATAATATACCAAATATTCGATTAAATCTGTCATCAAGAATAAACTGAGCGTCTGTATTGATGAACAATCGAAACAAAAGATGCACAATTATTACTTTATTCAAGAGATGTTGAAAAATGATGAAGTTTAGAAGTTTATTTCCTCGTAAGCACATACACAGATATTTTGATGAAAAATGTCTTAGCGGTAGCAAGCCCTCCTGCGTGCCTTCTCCCATTTGCTCTCTGGATGGAGCAGCCGCTGCGACGTGCGGGGAGTGACATGCCCTGAGTGGAGTCCATAGGGACCGTGTCTGTTCCCCAGCGCCCTGACGGCTGCTCAATTAGCAAGCGGAACAGACAGACGCAGACATTGTCCTCACGCCAAGAAGGAAGAGCGACATAAATTGAGACAACCATTATTCAGGAAGATTTTCTTCTTGTTGGTTTGGTTTGTTTTTTTCGCGTTTCAGGGCGCGTCAACTGCTTTGGTCATTAGTACCGTTAGTGTAGTGCATGTTGTTTCTAGGGAGATGGCGGTGGTCTTCCCCCGTTGGATGGCGAGATCCGGCCCCGACCTACCGTCGGCTAGTGGGGATTCCCCCTAACCAGGACTCTCCCACCAGCGGGGCACCGTTTCAGCCAGGACAAGCTCTAAGCTCCCGATCGGTCTCCCGGGATATGTGGTGGTGAAGTGCATGTTCGTGTAAGTATGAGTGTAACGGGTGAGGATAGGACAAGGAAGAGGAAGGAAAGATCGCGCGCGGTTTGTGGCCCGTTTGGTAGGGTACTGCTCCGGCATTCGCCTGGTATTGATCGGAGAAACCACGGAAAAGTACCGATCAGAGCATCCGACCGCTAGAATTCTCCTCCAGGCAGCGACTGAATTCGACCTAGCTGAAAAGGTAGTGTCGAAAATCCTGCCGCCGTGGGGAGTGGGAACCTAGGACCTCCCGGTCAGAGGGGCTGCAGTGATATCAGTTGATTTCTTGTTAGACTCCCTTCATCTCGCCGGGGGAACAGTCGTTTTGCGCACTCCAAAACTGAGATGCTTGGGAAACGAAAAACGGAGACTTCGATTACTTAAGAAGCATGCTATACACAAGCAATCCAGTAATTGAGTATAACAACTATTTATCTCCTTTGCTCTACAAAATACAAAGCAGATAAAAAAATTGAACACCAAGGTTCTCATGATTGTGGAGATTACACATATTAAAATGACTTAATTCGTCAGTGCGATTTGAAATAATCTACGTCGCAAGAACATCAGCGTTCTGAACGAGGAGCACTATCCCCATTCCACAAGGAGTCCGAGTAGCATCCTCTCAATGCAATGGAGAGGAAAACGCGAGAGGGAGGTTGGAGCGGGAGGTTGATCTGGAGGTCTCCAGATCAAGCTCCCGCTCCAACCTCCCTCTCGCGTTTCCTCCAACCTCCCTCTGCGGCGGAGATGGCGGGCGTCGTGCACGGTGGGCGCGTCGGGGCGGCCCAGAGGTCTTGCGGGGAGCAGCACTGTGGAGGCGGATAGAGGAGGGCGGGGCGGGGGAGGGGGGGGGGGGGGGCTCCCAGAGGCGAGCGGACGCACGAGGGCCTCCGTGGCCGACGGAAGGGGAAATGAGGAGGAGGCAGAAGGAGGTCGGCGGCGGCGGCGGCCGGAACAATGTTAGCGAGACGGGCGGACGGAGAATCGGCTCGCGTCAAGAGCGAATTTTCATACAGAAGAAGATGCTCTTCCAAGAATAGAAGAAACGATTGGTATATCGAGCGATAGTAGACAATGTCCTCAGTTATTAACAAAAGAGGAGACTATTGCACGTGATGTAATGCCGGTATGACTTCCGTCGTTCAGACCAAACTTTTATAGAAACATAAGTAGTGAAAATGTTTTCCTAATGATCCACTGCCGAATCGATTTTTCCTTTGAATTTATATTTTTCTGAAGAGACATCATTAACATAACGGTTCCTCAATGCTTATATTACATTGTGCAACTTGCTGAATGACTCTTTACAAGACAGATTTTAAATCCCGAAGATTTCGAACTCCTTTCAAGCAGAACTCTTTGTGAATATTCGAGACAATTAATTTTGAGAAACTACTTACAAATATATAAACATAATTCAGGAATTCTAAAAATGTACAAATTTACTAAATGACCTGCAACAAAGATCCAAATTATAAAAGTGTATACGAAACAAATTGTGAAAAAATAAGTAAAATTGTAATAATTGAGGGAAATGGGGGAAAAGGGAATTGGTAATCATTGTAAATTGTAAAAGCTAAAAATGAATTAAGAATGGTAAATAAAAAAGGAAAAACAAAATAGAAGAGAAATAGTAAAGGAAAAAGAGAAGAAAAAGTTGTAATTGAGTACTTATAAAGGAACACACGAATACATTAAGAATACTAAATTGTATTTCTTAGTTATGTAAAATAGAGAAGAACAAAAAAAGAGGTGAAAGATGAGGAGAGAGATTTTTGGCGCGTGGAGAGGGACACCAAATGGCGGAAGCCAAGCGAAGCAAAAGAAAGAAAGGAAACCAGGTGTAGCGGGAGAGGAGCACCGAGGGATGGCGGACGCGCCGGGGCGCTGGCGGGGGCGGGGGCGAGGGCGAGGGCGAGGGCGAGGGCGGGGGGGGGCGAGGGCGGGGCCGGCGGGGAGAGGGCGCGGGCGGGGGCGGGGGCGGCGGCGAGGGCGGGGCGATGGTGGGGGCGGGACGGGGGCGGGGCGGGGCGGGGGTAGAGGCGGGGCGCAGAGGCGGGGTGCAGAGGTGAGGGCAGAGGCGGGGGCAGAGACGGGAGCAGCAGTGGCGGCGGCGGAGGCAGAAGCAGTGGCAGAGGCTGGGGATAGAGGCGGCGGCGGAAGCGGGGTGGGAGCAGCGCCAGGACGCTTGGGCGGGAGCGGGGGCGGGGATCTGAGCTGAGCTCCGCTCGGAGGGCCCTCGCGGCCAACCTACGGGCGGCGCACTTCGCCGCCAGATCGCGCTGCAGACAGCGGCGCAGGAGCCGCCGCCCACGCAAATGAAATTGGCGCGCGCTGGCGACGGGGGAATTTAGACACTCCGCTCTTAAAACAAAATTACGCTTTAATTCTAACTCGATGAATGGCCCTTCATAACGAATACATTTTTCAATTTAACTCTTACAAGAAAAAGAGGAGAAAATAAAATGAACCGCTGCGGGAATAAATGTAAAAAAAAAATAATTTCTCGTACAAAAATGACGTGAAAGCTAATAGAAAAAAAGCCAAGGAAACGATGGACTCAGAAACTCGCAAAAAAATTGCTTCGCCGAAAATGAGAGAAATCAACAAGCGGCATAATTGGCCGGGAGAAAAATCAAGACTCTCCAAAGGCCGTGTCCCGAACACGCAGTTTTAATCAGGAGAATTAAGGGAATACCTTCGTTGCTAGAGATATTCCCCAAAAATATTGTTTGTAACATTGCATACATGCGCAATACTTCAATTTTATGCGAATTCTTCATTTTTCTCTATGGACTGGGAGGCAAAAAAAAATGTTCTGTGAAACGTCAAGGCAGTGTTTTGAATGCGGAATAAAATAAATATATGCACTGTAAAATATTAGTGGGTTTACGTTATTAAAATATTTGAAACATTTCTAATAGAACATATAAAATATACTTGTGGAAAAGTTCATTAACATTTAAAACTAATTTCAATTCATTATTTTGAATTCAAACACTCTAGAAAAGATCTTCGAGCACATAATAGGAACATAATAAGTATCTGTGAGTATCTGTATCTTAGTAAATATCTGTACAACAATACATGTATCTTACATATAAATGTCTCTATATACTTCCGGGAATATACTTTTAATACTGGAATTATATTTGAGGAAAAATAAAAAATATGTTCTACTCCAATCTATTATCACACCACTTTATGTAGTACGAGGAAACACACGTTTGATTTTCATTTTGAGAGTATTATATATTTTGAAACTATTGTATTCACAGACTTGTGTACGATTTCCTAATGTTTGTGAGACCTTGCCGTTACACCTTCAAAATGTCACGTGTGCACAGGTTTCAGGTCATTAAAGCCGATAGGCCTCTCCGTAGCTTTCACATTGCACTGCCCCGCAGGCATGAATGCTCACACGATCAAGGAAAGTCTCTGACCTTTGTCGAGCCACAGTAAAGCCAAGCAGAATGGTGATCTGATAGGGAGCTATTTTCACTGAACCACTCTCCCGGAAACGTGTCCGTTAAGGTATTACAATGCGCTTTTATTGGCTGGAAGAAGTTATAAAGGTTGTTTCACAAATTTCGTACCAAAGCGAGAGAGAAGAAAGGGAACGTCTGAGCACAGATTCCAAACGTGACTTTGCGTTACTAATTTCAAGGAAACAACTTCCCAAGTGTGCATATGATGTCTCGGAAATTATTTGGCGATTGATGGTTAAACGTTTTTACGAGTCCATGTGATCTTAATATTGCTCAACCAAAAGTGATCCGTAGAATGGTCTGTCTTTCTCGTAGGCATTTGAAATGAAAATATTCGGAAACACAAACTGTGTAGGGAAAATAGTAATCGTTATGCTTTGAACTGAGATGAATTTGTTACATTTGGAGTCCACCGACTGAATTTCATGGTATTTTCAGATCTATCAAGCAGAGCGAGTGTAATTTTCCAAACAATAGGCAGCTCTCAGCCGTGACATTATCTTCCCTTTCCTACAGCCGCCTGCCCCGCAGCCAACGATAACGGACGGGGGGCGGTGGCGAGCAGGGGGAGAGAGGCTGACAGGCGCTGGGTGTGGCGAACGTGTCGGATGGTGCCGGATGCGGACGATGGCTTCCGGTGGTTCCGATGGGCGGCGCGTGGTGTCGGCGGCAGGGGGCGGGTGGTGCCGGATTCAGACGATGGCTCCACTGGGCGGCGCGTGGTGTCGGCGGGGGGGGCCGGCGGGCTTTCGAAAAAAAAAGGGGCAAGAGCCAAAAGGGGGAGAGGAAAGGGACGGCCAGGGCCAACCCAAAAAGGAAAGGGGAAAGCGCCGGGCAGAAAAAAAATCAAAGGAAAAAAAAAGCCGCAGGAAAAGGGGGGAGCAAACAAGAAAAGAAAAAAAGGGAAAAAACCCCGGGGTTTTTTCCCCCAGCCCCCCCAGCCAAAAGGGAGGCAGGGAGGGGAAAGGGGGGGAAGGGGAGCAGGAGGGGAAAACGGGGGGGGGAAAAAAGGGAAGGAAAGGGCAGGGGGAAAAACCGGAAACGACGGGGGGGAACAGGAGGCGGGGGAAAGCAAGGAGGGAAAAAGGGAATTTTTGGGGGAAAGGAAGGGCCGGGGGCGGAAGGGGACCCCAGGGGCCGAGGCGGGGCAGGGGGCGGGGGGGGCGGGGGGCCGGGACAAAAGGGCCCCCAGGGGGGGAGGCGAAAAAAAGGGGCGGGGCCGGGGGAAAGGGGAAAGGGGAAAGGGCCCCCAGGGGGAGAAGGGGGCAGGAAGCAAAAAAAAAAAGGAAAAAAAGGGGGAAAAAGGGGAAAAAAGGGAAACCCGGGAGAAAAAGAAAAAGGGGGGGGAAAAGGCGGGAAGGGAAAACCCAAGCGAAAGGCCCCCGGCCCAAAAACCAAAAAAACCCAAAACCCCGGGCAACGTAACCAAGGGCCCGGGAAAAAAAGGGGGGAAAAAGCGAAGGGCCCCGGGGGGGAAAGCAAGGCGGGAGGGGGGCCCAAAAAAAAAGGGGCCGCCCGGGGGGGCCACAAGGCAAAGGAGGAACCCGGGGAGAGAAAGGGGGAGGACCCCCGGGCAGAAGGGGGGGGAAAACCCCCGCCCGCCCCCCGCCCCCCGGGGGGGACAGAGCACGCGGAAAACGCGGCAGCCGGGGGAAAACCAAAGGCGGACCCCCGCGGGACAAAACGGCCCCACCCGGGAGGGGGAAAAAGGGGGGCCCCCGGGAAACCCCCCAAAGGGGGGGAACCCCCAAAAAAAGGGGAAAGGGGAAGAAAAGGAAAGGGGGAAAAAAAAAAGAAGAAAACTAGGCCAAAAGGGGGGACCCGGGTGACAGCCCGAAAACAACAGGCAGGGCCAAAGAACCCTAGAAGGGAAGACCGCGGAAAAGGGAAAAAACACCCAAATGGACGGCATGTCACTTTGCTAATCAATGTTATTATGGGGGAAAAGGGCCCCCTTTTGGGGTTTTCCCCGTTTAAAAAAAATTTGTTTTACTGTTGCCTTTTTGTCTGAAAAAAATTTCCCGAATTTTTTTAATTTTTGGGGGCCCTCATTGCGCCCCCATTGGAAAAAATTTTGGGTTCTGCCAAAAATTGGGGTCGATCTGAAAAAAGAAAAGCAAAAAGGAAAAACAGAAAAAAAACCTAAACAAAAGCAAAAGCAGACAACCAAAACCCAACAAAAAGGCCCAAAGGGAAAAAAAACCCAAAAGCAAAACAAAAAAAAAAAAAACCCAAAAAAAAAAACCCCAAAAAAAAACAAAAAAAGCAGCAAAAAAAGGAAAAGAAAAAAAAAAAAAACCCCCCCGGGGCCCCGCCCAAAAAAAACCCCCAAAAACCCCCCCGGGCCGTGTGGGGCCCCCCCCGGGCTGGGTCTCGCGGGGGTGGGGCTCCCGGCCCCCCCGGGGCTGCCCCCCCCCCGGGGGGGCCCCCAAAAAATGGGCCCCCCCGGGGCCCCCCGGGGGGCGGCCCCGGGGCCCCCGCCCAAAACCCCCCCCACCCCGGGCCCCCCGGGCCCCCCCCGGGGCCCCCGCCCCCCCCCCCCGGGGTTTCCGGCTCCCCCCGGGGGCCCCCGGGGCGCTCCCGGCCCCCCCGGGGGGGCTCGCCCCCCCAAAACGCCGAACCCCCCCGGGGGACCCGGGGGCCCCCCCAAAAAAAAACCCCCCCCGGGGGGTCCGGGGGGCCGGCTCGGCCCCAAAACAAAAAAAAAAAAAAAAAACCCCCCCGGGGGGGCCCTCGGGGGGCTCGCTCTGGGCCCCCGGGGTCGGCGTTTGGGGGCCCCCCGGTCGCTCGCTGGGCTCGCTGGGCCCTCGCTCGGGCCCCGCGGGGGGGCCCTCGGGGGCTCGCTGGGGCCCCCGGGGCCCAGGGTGCCCCGGGCCCGGCCCGGGGGGCCGGCTCGCCCCCCCCCCCCAGCTGGGGCCCCCGGGGTCGCCCCGGGCCCCCCCGGGTCGCCCCCGGGCCCCCCCCGGGGTCGCTCCCGGGGGTTTGCCCCCGGGGAAAACCGGGCCGGGGCTCCCCCCCCCCCCCTCGGGCTCGCCCCCGGGGTCTCGCTCGGGCCCTTCGGCCCCTCGCTCGGGCTAAAACCCCGGGTCCCGCCCCCGGGGGCTCCCGCTCGGGCCGCTCGTCCCGGGTCGGCTGCTCGGGCTCGGGCCCTCGCCCCCGGGGCCGTTTGGGGGTCGGCCCCCGGGTCCCGGGCCCCCGGGGCCCCCCCGGGGCCCGCTGGGGCTCTCGCTCGGGGGCCCTCGTGGGGCCCCCCCCCTCTCGGCTCGCTGGGGCCGCCCCCGGGGAAAAAAAACAACCGGGGTCACTCGGCTCGGCTCGTCGCCCCCCCGGGGCTGCTCGGGCTCGCCCCTTTCGCCCAAAAAACCAACCCCCCCCCCCTTTGGGGGGGAAAACCGGGCCGCCCCCCAAAAAAAAAATCGGGCTCGTCTTTTGCCCCCCCCGGGCCGGGAAAAACAAAAAAAAAAAAAAACAAAAAACCTCGCCCAGCCCAAAAAAACCCAAAAAAAACCCCGCCCCAAAAAACAAAAAAAAAAAAAAAAAAAACCCCGGGGGGCCGTTGGGGGGGGGCCCGCTCGGGGGCCTCAAAAAAAAAAAAATTGGGGGCCCCCCCCCCCCCCGGCCCTCGCTCTCCCCCCCGGGGCTCGCTCCCCCCCGGGCCGCTCCCGGGCTCCTCGTGCTCGCTCCCCCTCCCCCCGGGCCCCCGGGCCCCCGGGCTGGGCTCGCTCGGGCTCCGGCTCGCTCGGGTCAAACAGCTCTCGATCGACCGCTCGAACTCGCTCGCTCGGGTCGGCTCCGCTCAGTTTCGTCGCTCGACTCGCTCGCTCGGAGCTCGGCTCGCTCGAACTCGGCGCTCGGTTCAGAAGCAAACAAGACAAAATTTAAAAAACAAGATATAAAGTAAACAAGACAAACAAAACAGAACAAAACAAAGAAGACAAAGCAAAACAAAACAAAAAGCAAAACAAAACAAAACAAACAAGAACAAAACAAAACAAGACAAGGAAGCAAAAACAGAACAAACAAACAAAAAACAAGAACAAGCTTAAACAGAACAAAACAAGCTGAACAAAGCAAAAAACAAGACAAAACAAAAAACAAGACAAAACTAAAAAACAGAGACAAGGCAAAAACAGAGACAAGGCAAACAAGATTAAGAGCAAAAAAGCAAGAAGCAAAACAAAAAACAGATAAATTGAGACAAACAAACAGAACAAAACAAACAGGACAAACAAGACAGAACAAACAAAACAAGACAAGCAAACAGAACAAGGCAAAAACAGAACAAAACAAACGAACAAGGCAAAACAGAACAAAGCAAAACAAAAACAAGCAAACAAATAGAACAAAACAAAAACAAGACAAAACAAAAAACAAGACAGCTAAACAAGACAAATGAAAACAAGACAAAACAAAAAACAGACAAAACAAACAGAACAAACAAACAAGACAAAACAAATAGAACAAAGCTAAACTCGGCGAACAAAACAGCAAGACAAGCAGGCAGAACAGGCATGAAGCAGAACAAGAGCAAAGCAAAAAACGAAACGAAGCAAAACAGAACAAGGCAGTAGAACAAACGAAGCAGAGACAAGGCAAACAGAACAAGTAAGCAGAACAAGGCAAAAACAGAGACAAGGCAAAACAGAGACAAGGCAAAACAGAGACAAAGAGGAGGCGAGGCCCAGGACAGGGGCGAGGCAGGACAAGGGGCGAGGCCCAGGACGGGCCCGGGCGGGACAGGGGCGAGGCGGGACAGAACGAGGCAGGCGAGGCGAGGCGGAGCGGACAGGGCCAGGCGGGGACAGGGCGAGGCGGGACAGGGCGAGGCAGGCGAGGCGAGGAGGGGCAGGACAGGGCGAGGCGGGACAGGGCGAGGCAGGACAGGGCGAGCGAAAGGAGCGAGCAGGCAGGCAGGACGGGCGAGCAGGACAGGGCGAGGCAGGACAGGGCGAGGCAGGACAGGGCGAGGCAGGACAGGAACTGAAGACGGGACAGGGCGAGGCGGAGGACAGGGCGAAGGCGGGACAGGGCGAAGACGGGACGGGCCGGGCAGGACAGGGCGAGGCGGACAGGCGAAAGAGGCGAGGGCGAGGCAGCGGAGCGGAGCAGGACAGGGCGAAGACGGGACAGGGCAGGCAGGACAAGGCAAGGCAGGCAGGCGAGGCGAGGCTGGGTTGGCCCGAAGACGGGACAGGGCGAGGCAGGACGGGGCGAGGCGAGGCGAGGCGGGCGGAGCAGGACGAGGCGAGACGGGACAAGAACGAGCGGGACAGGGCGAGGCAGGACAGGGCGGGAGCGAGGCGAGGCGGGCGAAGGCGGGACAGGGCGAAGACGGGACAGGGCGAGGCGGGACAGGGCAGGGTGAGGCGAGGAGCGAAGACGAGACGGGACAGGGCGAAAGACAGGACAGGAGCGAGGCGGGACGGGGCGAGGCAGGACAAGGGCGAAAGGCAGGACAGGAGCGAGGCAGGACAGGGCGAGGCGGGACAGGGCGAGGCCTTGGGACAGGGCGAAAGGGCGAGGCGAAGGCAGACGGGACAGGGCGAGGCGGGACAGGGCAGGAGCGGGACAGGGCGAACGGGACAGAACGAACGGGACAGGGCGAAGACGGGACAGGGCGAGGCAGGACAGGGCGAAGACGGGACAGAACGAAGACGAAGACGAGGGCGAGGCAGGACAGGGGCGAGGCAGGACAGGGCGAGGCAGGACAGGGCGTGAGACAGGTGAAGCGGGACAGGGCCCAGGGTGGGACGGGGCGAGCGGGACAGGGCGGGCGGGACAGGGCGAGGCGGGACAGGGCGAGGCAGGACAGGGCGAGGCGGGACAGGGCGAGGCGGGACAGGGCCGGAGCAGGACAGGGCGAGGCGAGGCGCGAGGCGAGGCGAGGCAGGACAGGGCGAGGCGGGACAGGGCGAAACAGGACAGGGCGAGGCGGGACAGGTGAAGCCGGGACAGGAGCGAGGCAGGACAGGGCGAGGCGGGACAGGGCGAAGGCAGGACAGGGTGGGGACGGGAGCGAAGACGGGACAGAACAGCGAGGCAGGACAGGGCGAGGCGGGACAGGGCGAAGGCAGGACAAAAGGGCGAGGCGAAAGGCGAGGCGAGGCGAGGCGGGACAGGAGCGAAGACGGGACAGAACCTTGAGCAGGACAGAGACCAGGCGGGACAGATGAAGCAGGACAGGGCGAGGCGGGACAGGAGGCAGGCAGGACAGACAGCGAGGCGGGACAGGCGACGGGACGGGGCGAGGCAGGACGGGAGCGAGGCAGGACGGGGCGAGGTGGGGACGGGGCGAGGCGGGGACAGGGCAGGCGGGACAAGGGCGAAGGCGGGACAGACCCGAAGGGCGGGACAGGGCGAAGACAGGACGGAGACAGCGAGGCGGGCGAGGAGCGGGAGCGAAGGCAGGACAGGGCGAAGGCAGGACAGGGCAAGAAGCAGTGAAGACGAGCAGGCAGGACAGGGCAGGCGGGACAGGAGCGAGGCGGGACGGGGCGAGGCGGGACAGGGCGAGGCAGGACGGGGCAGGCAGGACAGGGCGAAGGCCAGGACGGGGCGAGGCGAGGCGGGAGCCAGGCGGGACAGGGCGAAGGCGGGACGGGGCCAAGGCGGGGACAGGGCGAAGGAGCGGGACAGGGCCGAAGGCAGGACAGGGCGAGGCGGGACAGGAGCGAGGCAGGACAGGGCCCGAGACCCAGGACAGGGCGAAGACAGGACAGAGACCCAGGCAGGACAGGGCGAGCAGGACAGGCCGAGGCGGGACAGAACGGAGCAGGACGGGGCGAAGGCGAGGCGAGGCGAAGCGAAGGGCCCAGGACGGGAGCGAGGCGGACAGGAAGGCAGGACAGGGCGGAGCAGGACAGGGCGAGGCCAGGACAGAGCGCAGCGAAAGGAGCGAAGAAGGCAGGGCGAGACAGGACAGGACGAGGCAGGACAGGGCGAACCATTGGGACAGAACGAACAGGACAGGGCGGCGAGGCGGGACAGAGACGAAGACGGGACAGGCGAGGCAGGACAGGGCGAGGCAGGACAGGGCGAGGCAGGACAGGGCGAGGCAGGACAGGGCGAGGCAGGACAGGGCGAAGACAGGACAGGGCGAAGGCGGGACAGGGCGAGGCGGGACAGGGCGAAGAGGCGGGACAGAACGAAAGACAGGATGGGGGCGAAGCGGGCGGAGCGAGACAGCGGAGCAGGACAGAGCGAGGCGAGGCGAAGGCGAAGACGGGACAGAACGAGGCAGGACAGGGCGGAGCGGGACAGGGTGAAGACAGGACAGGGCGAGGCAGGACGGGGCGAGGCAGGACAGGAGCGAGGCGGGACAGGGCGAGGCAGGACAGGGCGAGGCCGGGACAGGCCGAGGCAGGACGGGCGAGACGGGACAGGGCGAGGCGAGGCGAAGACGAGGCGAACCCAGGACAGGAAGCTGCGAGGCAGGACAGGGCGAGGCGGGACAGGGCGAAAAAGACGGGACAGGGCAAGGCGGGACAGAACGAACAGGACAGGGCAGGCAGGACAGGGCCAAGGCAAGGACAGGGCGAAGACCTGGGACGGGCAAAAGAGGCAGGACAGAACGAGCAAAGACGAGGCGAGGCAGGCAGGACAGGAGCGAAGGCGGGACAGGGCGAGGCAGGACAGGGTGGCGGGACAGGGCAGGCGGGACAGGGCGAGGCGAGGCGAGGCAGGCAATTGGGATGAGACGAACGAGGCAGAGAATGGGACAGGGCAAGGCGGGACAGAGACGAAGAGGCGGGACGGGGCGAGGAGCGGGACAGGAGCAGACGGGACAGGGCGGAAGCGGGACAGGGGCGAGACGGGGACCAAGGAACGAGGCGGGACAGGGCGGGAGCAGGACAGGCCGAGGTGGAAGGACAGAACCGGAGCGGGACAGAGACGAGGCAGGCAAGGAGCGGAGCGAGGCAGGACAGAACAGACGGGACAGGGCGGGCGGGACAGGGCGAGGCGGGACAGGAGCGGGCAGGACAGGGCGAGGCGGGACAGAACGAGGCAGGACAGGGGCGAGGCCAGGACAGGCCGAGGGCGGGCGGGCAGGCGGGACTGGGGCGAGGCGAGGCGAAGGCAGGCAAAGGCAGGACAGAACGAGCGGGACAAGGAGCGAAGACAGGACCCAGGCAGGACAGAACGAAGACAGGACAGAGACGAGGCGGGACAGGGCGGCGAGCAGGACAGGGCGAGGCAGGACAGGGCAGACGGGACAGGGCGGAGCGGGACAGGGCGAGGCAGGACAGGGCGAAGGGCCCGGGGACAGGGCGAGGCGAGGCGGGACAGGGCTTGTGAGAAGCGGGACAGGGCGAGGCGGGACAGGGCTGAGGGCGGGACAGGAACGAGGCGGGACAGGGCGAGGCGGGACGGGGCGAGAGCAGGACAGGGCGAGGCAGGATGGGGCGAGACGGGACAAGAGCAGACAGGACAGAACCGAGCGAGGCGAGGCAGGACAGGGCGAGGCAGGACAGGGCCGAAGGCAGGATGAGCGAGGCGGACAGGGCAGGCAGGACAAAAGGGCTGACGGGACAGGGCGAGGCGGGACAGGGCGAGCGGGACGGGCGGGAGCGAGGCGAGGGCGAGGCAAAGACGGGACAGAACGAGGCAGGGACAGGGCGAGCGGGACAGGGCGAAGACGGGACCAGGAACGAAGGCGGGACAGAACGAGGCCAGGACAGGGCGAGGTGGGGACAGGTGAAGCAGGACAGGAGCGAGGCAGGACAGGGCGAGGCGGGACGGAGCAGGCGGGACAGGGCGAGGCGGGACAGAACGAAGGCGGGACAGGGCGAGCAGGACAGGAGCGGAGGCGAGGCGGGACAGGGCGAGGCCAGGACGGGGGCGAGCGGGACAGAACAAAGACAGGACGGGGCAGACTGGGACGGGCGCCAGGCAGGACAGGGTGAGCGGGACAGGGCAGGCGAGGCGAGACAGGGAGCGAGGCGGGATGAGGGCCAAACGGGACCGCGAGGCAGGATGGGGGCGAACCAGGACAGGGCGAAGGCCGCGGGACAGGGCGAGGCAGGACAGGGCGAGGCAGGACAGAACGAGCGGGACAGGAGCGAGCAGGACAGGGCGAGGCGGGACAGGAGCCGAGCCCAAGGACAGGGCGAGGCCAGGACAGGGCAGGCAGGACAGGTGAGAAGCGGGACAGAACGAGGCAGGACAGGGCAGGCGGGACAGGGCGAGGCGGGACAGGGCGAAGACGGGACAGGGCAGGCAGGACAGAACGAACGGGACAGGGCGAGGGCAGGACAGGGCGAGCAGGACAGGGCGAGCAGGACAGGGCGAGGCGAGGCGGGACGGGGCGAGGCGGGACGGGGCGAGGCGGGACGGGGCGAGGCGGGGCGGGGCGGGGTGGGGTGGAGCGAGGTGGGGCTGAAAGACCGGCGGGAGGGGGCGATTGGGCAGCCGGCCGAGATCGCCCGCGCATTGTGCAGCGATAAGGCCGGCGCGGGGCGCGGCGCTGCGCTGCGCGAGGGCGGCCTGTCGATCCGTGAAGGGGCCGCGCGATCGCTAGCAGCGTCCGCTCCGGAAGCAAAGTGGATTTGCGGAGGCGGCGACGAGAACGGCGCCGCGGCAGAGCCGCTAAATTGGAGCTCTCCCCTCGCTCTTCCTTTTTTCTTTTCTTTTCATCTGTCCGTCGCCTGTGCTGGCACCATTTCAACGAAATCACCGGTCTTCTGGAGATCGCCTGAAATTTGCATGGCATTGTGCAGTAAAGCGTTTTGTCCTTTTATGGACTTCTCGCGGGAATATTCTCGTACTTGCAAGCGCTCATCCTTATTCGCGTAATGTTCTGATCCCGTGTGCAAGCGAAGAGCACGTGCAGTAATTTGGGTGAGTGTGAAGAGAGTAAATCTCGTACGGAAAAGGTAGTGAACTGGAGACGGCACTTGTTTAAAATAGTCAGCATACTACAAAAGCATAAGATACACTTTGCGTGAATCTTATAAACGCTAGCGTCACCCTTTTTGTGTAATTTACATTAATTAGAGGTACACGGTAGCGGGGATAAGGGCTAAGATTCATTCGATAATTCCTAGGTTGATAGGGAAATGGGAAGTAACCATTCGTGGGAATAACTAATAATACTTATTTAAACAATTACAAATCCCGACGCTATTTAACCCTCGGTGCACAACGTTCTACTGTTTTACAAAGAATTCCAATATCAACTTAGATCGGTACATGGCGTTCTACGGCAGAAATCATAGACATTGTTCAAAACAAATATCTGTTTTCGATCATGTGAAACACAGGATAGTTCAGCATAGTATTAGTCAGTGCAGTTTAAAATCTTTGAATATTAATAGTTGATTAAAATTTACAACTTCAACATAATAGTTCAATGCAAACGGGAACATAATACATCCCCAATATACACGTCAGATGAAGATGATTTGCGGTCAACTGCCAGAATCTCCTATCGTCTATCTTATGTGGTCTCTGCGCCCTAGTTCCTACAGCAACCCTTAGGCCATAGCTATGAAATTCAGGTAGTGTTACACTAACAGTTAAATTGATTCCCAAGCATATGTATCAAATTTGTTTGAATTTTGATACACTTGAATATCATGATACATTCGTTTTATTTCGATTTTTTAAATTAAAGATTCACTGCATAATACTAATATTCAGTATTTCTGCCCTTCGAGTCTTGTATTTACTGCGGGAGATAGAATAGGCAACTTAAGTCCTACTTATTAATTTTATTACAAAGGTTTCGTATGTGCATACCATATAAATGTTATATTCAAACGATTTTTTCACATTTTCTGTTGGTTGGATTTTTAATAGCAATTAGTGGTTATTATCAAGAGTAGTAATTGAAGATTTTTAATTTTACGCTTTCCGTCTTTACATGATACTCCAATAACCAAAATTTACCATCACATGTTGTGGAAAGAAAATACAAATAAGTAGGCCCTGGAAGCATTGTTTGTTGCAGAGCTTCTGCAAACTGCGCGCTTTGTCCTATGTTGAATAATTTTTATTGTGCTTTCAAAACTGTGCTATATTTAAGCAGACCATTGTGGTCGAGAAAACAATGTTTCATGTGTTATATTTGCGTGCGCTGGTGCGATTTTTCAGAAAATTCAACGAGTATTCTGTAAACAGAGAGAATGCGAGTTCAACATTCAACGTATAAAAATAGTACAGTACCGAAATTATAGTAATTTTTATTACATTATATTGTGCTCTTATGTTATTTTGCCTTATTTTGTTTGGCGTTCAGATCTCAAGGTTTCCCTGTAAATTAATTAGATTCGTTGCCTTCGTTTAAAACTTCGTGTCTGAAGAGAATGTTCCCTCTACTTCAACATTCTTTATCTAAAGTTTACTAGTTCAAGTGCGTTTTTGAAAAACCTAAAACGAAGTGTTCATGTTTCACGATCGTGAAACATATTTACTTTTCTATTTAACGGTATCATACATTTATTTCCTTTTGTTCCAGAAATTCGTCACAAATTCGTCAAGTTTTTTGTTGGGAGAGTATGGAATTATAATCGCCAACACTAAAGACGATAAACATTCATCAATCAATTCTACGAGATATATGTACTACAAAACTCATACGAAATGAAAATATAAATTTGTTTGAGTTGTGTGAACTCGTGAAACGAGGCAATTGAGGGTTGTAACGACAGTTACCATGATTCGAGTTTGTTGAGGAGGGGATTAGATAGATTTCGGTAATGAATGGGCGCCTGGTTGTAGACTGGGAATAACGTACCACTTGGTTGCTGTCCAGAAATAATGGAAAGAGTTTATAATTCCCCCCACACTCAAGAAATACGTGTAACACGTGTAGCTGTTTCAAGCTCCTACCTTTAAGAGCAGCCAACACAATGGCTTCAATTTTTCACTCTGTTGAAAAAAAGTGCCGGCAGTGTCTCTTAGCAACACCTCGAGCCCAAGGATGTAAGGAAGCTGGCTAAATGATGGCGATGTCGAAAATGCAGGCGAGGGTTGGGGCCAGAGCTGAGGCGAGGGCTGAGGCGATGGCTGAGGCGAGGCGAAGGCGAGGGCGGAGGTGAACGCGGAGACGAGCGCGGACACGAGGGCGGAGGCGATGGCGGAGGCGATGGCGGAGGCGATGGCGGAGGCGAGGCGGAGGCGAGGCGGAGGCGAGGGCGGAGGCGATGGCGGAGGCGAGGGCGGAGGCGAGGGCGGAGGCGAGGGCGGAGGCGAGGGCGGAGGCGAGGGCGAAGGCGAGGGCGGAGGCGAGGGCAGAGGCGAGGGTGGAGGGGAGAGTGGAGGCAGGGCGGAGGCGAGCGCGGAGGCGAGGGCAGAGGCTAGGGCTGGGGCTGGGGCTGGGGCGAGGGCTGAGGCGAGGGCTGAGGCCAGGGCTGAGGCGAGGGCTGAGGCGAGGGCTGAGGCGATGGCGGAGGCGAGAGCGGAGGCGAGGGCGGAGGCGGGGCTGGGCGAGGGCTGAGGCGAGGGCTGGGGCGAGGGCTGAGGCGAGGGCTGAGGCGAGGTGGAGGCGAGGGCGAAGGCGAGGGCGGAGGTGAGGGCAGAGGCGAGAGTGGAGGGGAGAGTGGAGGCAGGGCGGAGGCGAGAGCAGAGGCTAGGCTGGGGCTGGGGCGAGGGCTGAGGCGAGGGCTGAGGCGAGGGCTGAGGCGAGGGCTGAGGCGAAGGCTGAGCGACGGCTGAGGCGAGGGCTGAGGCGATGGCGGAGGTGAGAGCGGAGGCGAGGGCGGAGGCGAGGGCACAAGCGAGCGCGGAGGTGAGGGCAGAGGCGAAGGATGGAGGGGAGAGAGGAGGCAGGGCGGAGGCGAGCGCGGAGGCGAGAGCAGAGGCTAGGCTGGGGCTGAGGCGAGGGCTGAGGCGAGGGCTGAGGCGAGGGCTGAGGCGAGGGCTGAGGCGAGGGCTGAGGCGAGGGCTGAGGCGAGGGCTGAGGCGAGGGCTGAGGCGAGGGCTGAGGCGAGGGCGGAGGCGAGGGCTGAGGCGAGGGCGGAGGCGAGCGGAGGCGAGGGCTGAGGCGAGGGCTGAGGCGAGGGCGGAGGCGAGGGCAGAGGCTAGGGCTGGGGCGAGGGTTGAGGCGAGGGCGGAGGCGAAGGTGGAGTGAGGCGGGGCATAAGGTGGGGGGCCGGGGCAGGCGGGGGTTGGGGGGGGGGTGTAACTAAGCCGCGTCCTCGCGGAAGGGTTGGGCGCTTGGTTGACGGCTGCCTCTGGGCATCCGGCCTAGGGCGCTCTCTGGGCCTGCTCGGCGACGGCCAACGACATCCCTTGAAAACCTCAGAGTGTTGCAGTCCGACTAAGCCCATTAGCCTCCTGTCGTCATTTCGCTGCCCACCTACTAAGGCTCGACTTTCCGGTATTGCTGGTGTCGTCTGTCTATTTACATTCGTTTTTCATTTCATTACCGAGAAAAGAAACTACTACGATCACTCTAGAGCTATTACCTTTATAGCGCTGAGTGCACTTCAAACCACTGTAACGATTTACTGAATCTCACGCAAAAATCTGTAGAACACGTCAAATATCTTATACAATTTTCAATTTTCATATTCTTTGGTGACTGTTCCAATAAACAAATGAATCGAATTATCGACCTACCTTTAATGAACTTATTTACAGTTTCTTACAAAACAACTTAAATTACTCGTTTGACTTCCCCTTTCCCATTGTACTGAGGGATCGTCCATAAAATACGTAACCCTAAAAAGGGGGAGGGGGTTTGTAGTAGCGTTACACAGGGGTGGGGGATATTAGTTTAGGGTTACGTAACACTGGTATTTTTTTAACATTTGGTAAAATACTTCCTTTTATAAGTCTCATACTAAAACATTAAATTATTTATTTTAAAATAAATTAATCGGATAATATTTTAAAGTTATCAGAAGTTGTTACAATGAATGGAAATATTTTTCATCAACTTTTTATTGAATCTGTAAGATTGCGAATCAAATATTCAAAACTGATCTGTACTATTTTGTAGAATATAATTAAATTTGGGCAATAGACACTCGCCCATTCGCCCTGCACAATGGCTGTGTGTGCACGGCCTGTGATCAGAAAAGTTCTCGCCTATGCATCCTGCCTTCACTCAAAACGTGTCCCCAATTTTATTGTTACGTGCAGTCAGAATCGACAATTAATTCCGACTTTAGTTATCATAAATTTTAAATACAACATAAATAAACTGAATAGAATTTTTTTGCAATGCTATAATTTATTTTCACTTCTTGCATTTACAAGGGGGGCTGTTGTCGCAATCGTCACGTAATTATTTAGGGGGGTTCAAGCGCGCGTTATGAGTGTGTTACAGGGGGCAAAGGGGGGTTTTCAAAATACTTCGAAATTGCATTCCGTAATTTATAGGCGGCTCCTTACGCTATGACTGTTTCTGACGATTAAATATACCATTTCCATTTAACATGGTCTCTCGTTGGAGTTAAACATTATATATCCCTATATAACGTCAAAGTTTTTCCTTCTCTCTAATAAAAACAAAACAAGTCGTCCAAGCAGCTTAAGTTGCTTGGTCATTTATACTTCCAGGCGATTATACTTTCAAACTCTGTTACCACCTAAATACCGCCAGATCTAAATACTGCCTAAATGTTACCACCTAAATTCTATTTGTCCCTCACATACGTTTTTATTGCCTCTTCCTGCAGAAAGCGTTTCCTATTTGTGCATAATACATTTTTATAATCCCCAAAATAGTAATTTCCTTGTATGTACACTTTTCTATATAGTTTGCATACACCTGACAAAAAGAAATTACACTGACTTTTTCGACACTTCCTTGGATAAGGTAACTTTAATTTATTCTACTGTACTTTTGCTTTTATTGCCTGCTAAAACTTTCAATAAATATAACTTAATAAGCTGTTACGCAACTTCTAATTAATAAATTCCACAATGAAGTGCTGCCTCAACTGATTTCCCGTCTCGTTGACGTCGTCTTTCCTACAAATCCTCCTTTCCCCCCTCCTGCCTTCCCCCCTTCCCCCAGGGCGCCTCCCCCCCCGTCACTTCATTACGTCCCCCTTCCGGCGCTGTGGAACCTTCCACGCCCCGCCCCGCCACGCCACCCCCGCCACGCCCCGCCACCCCGCCACGCCCCTCCCCGCCCCGCCCCGCCACGCCCCTCCACCCCGCCCCGCCCCGCCACGCCACTCGCCACGCCCCGCCACGCCCGCCACGCCCGCCACGCCCCGCCACGCCCCGCCACGCCCCGCCACGCCCCGCCACCGCCATCCGCCACGCCCGCCACGCCCGCCACGCCACGCCCGCCCGCCACGCCCGCCCGCCACGCCACGCCCGCCACTCCCGCCCGCCACTCCACCACCTTTCGCGCATGCTTCATCCTGCCGAGCGTGCGTCCGGCCTTCAATTTCGCTAAAGTAATTTTTATCGAACCATATCGGAGTTTTAAAAATTTAATTAACTCAAGGTTACGGCTCCGGGAAGTTCTCTTTTAGGGCACATATTACGTTATTACGGCCGTGTGAAATAGGCAGTGTTTGCATTCGCAATTACTTCTTCCGCGGTAACTTAGTTGATATTCTCTTCAATAACGTTCCCGCGGCAGCAGTAACGAAGCTGCGATGGAATCTGCGCCAGATCAGTAAGCGTTACCCCACGCGAAGTGCGTAGCCTGGCGCAGGCGCGGGCACGCTTTTGTTGTTTCCCCTCCACAGTAACCCTGAGAAGGCGGGAATTTATTTCACTATGGCAATACAATTTGCGCTGCTGCCTTGCGGCTTAAGCAGCTAAGAGGGAGAGGTAAAAGGAAGCTAATACTAACTAAAGCTAACTTAATTCTAGCTAAAATCTAATTTCATAATTTTGTAGTAGCACTTTGGCATACTTAACTTACACTAAAAATATTATTTTTTTTTTCTTAATTCTAACTAATGTTTTTGTATGGTTTGCTAATTGATTCTTTTTTAATTTATTTTTCATTCACGCATCATTCATTCATTCGTTATATACATGACCATTCATTCGTTGTATGCGCGAGCATGCACGAACACCGAAGCCACCAGGTGAATATCCCCTGCGTACGCTGCGCCCTCAACGCTTCATCCAGGTTGAGATGCGGTCTCAGTGTACGTTATAGTTAAAACAGGAAAGTACTGGCTGAAGCCTAGTGTTTTAAGATGGTGCAAACTGATATGATGTGCTAATGTAATGCACGGTATTTTTAAGATACGATACAGTTTCTTACTGTAATGGAAGACACCGGTTTCACACAATACAACGTAGTGTTTGTGTGGTCATTCTACACTTGTAAAATTCTTAATATTCAGAGAGAGAACTTCTTAAAGAAAAGCCCTAACGTTTTTTTTATTTCTCTCATTTACTAGTTACTCAAATAAAAATACATTGAATATTGCAATAACGTTTTACACACAAACTTGACAAAAAACTGAATAAAACAAAACGAACCTATCTTTTGAAACGAATCTATTTTTCAGTGGAGAACTATTTAAAATTTATTTGACAATTATTCAGACAAACATCTCCATCTCATCGAGTAGTAATTTTTTGGGGGCAAGCATGCATCCACAATCCCTATAAAATTAACCAAAATTGTTAAGAAAGGACGTATAGACTTCATTTCATGTGCTGGTTGGTCACAGTGCAGCTGAATTATCGGTTGCTGGCTACCGGACGACTGCAAGCGAAATCCTACGACTTATTTCATTCGAAATGTTTCACCCGAATGTTGTGTCCGGAATCGTTCGAATAACCTCATAAATTCGCTGTTTGAAACATTTTCATGAAGCACGATCAAGACCATCTACATATAATGGAGTTAGTCTTGGTATTACAGTTGGCCTTGACTCTCCAGCTGATTTCGGGCGAATGGAAACGAAAAAGATCTTCGGAAAGCCGATGTTTTCAGGCGCCGTCGGAAGAGACCGTTCGGTTTCTATACACCCATTTCCATTTACTAGTACGTTTTTTAACGAATCGTGGTATATCGGATGCAAACGTACAACGTCGGTCGACCGAAATTTCAGCCAAAATCGGTTCCGCTGTGAACACCGCTTGTTCTTCCGAACAACGCTTTGCAATATATTTAAAACAAAATGAGTCATTTCCCCATCTATTGTTATTCAGATGAATTGCAGTAGATGTTTGTTTAAAAAGCATTTGTATTATGCTGCAAAACTCGCGGTCAGTTACATTGCTCGCGTGGTACTACACTTCAGTTGCTGCTACTTACCAAATAGGAGCTATTGTCTGGTCTGTGAACTGCTAGAGGCAACGCCCTCGACACTTAAGAGGCCCTAGCCTGGTCGAGCACGTAAGGAGCCAGCACAACAGCCCCTTTGGTGGTGCGCAGATTCTCCCCCCCCCCCACGCCCTGGCCTACTTCCTTCACCAGCGATCACCAGCCATCACTCAAAGCACCACCTCTGACATTCGCAGCCCTCGCCCCCCCCCCCGGCCGCCGGCGCTGACATAGCTCATCGCCCACCCGGGCGTCGCGGACACGCCATAGATAACTGCCCGTCCGGAAGCCAAAGAAATGCATACAAAAGCTGCGGCGCGCGGGCATTTTTGGGCCCGGCCGCCTCCTTTCCCTATTATTTGCGGCCGTTTGTTCTCTCCTTGGCAGCCCGAGGACGGAAGCGACCCGACGCCTTCGCGCCCCGCCCGTTTTTGCCCGCGGCCAGAACTCCATTATCCGCCGCTGGGCTTCTTGCCTGGCCCCCGCCCCTGCCCGCTCCTCCCGCCTCGACCTGCCCCGTTGGATTCATTACGTTGTTCTAAATTTCGCCCGCCCCCGCGTGACCCGACCGAGGGAATTAGCATACATGAGGTGCTGAGGGGGGCCGACGCTTCTGCGGAGCGGCAGAGGAATGGGCAGAGAGAGAGAGAGAGAGAGAGAGAGAGAGGGAGAGAGAGGGAGGGAGGGAAATAGTGGCACGGAAGTGGGAGCGAGTACGGGGAAAGATGTAAGACTTGAGGGAAGAAGATTCAGGTAGCAGGAGTTGGGGAACAGTGCTATTGTAGGGGAGCTGGGGCTGTCCGGAGTAGGAAGGGATGGCAGTGGAGTTACGGTGCAAAGGGCGAGGGACGGACGAATGTTTTAATGGCTTCAGGATGTCGCTATCGTGGTCCAGACCGGAGGGAAATGGAAATGAGGGCAGCGCGGACACACGTAAACGGTGTTGCCTGTAACATTGCTGAAAGGAACAACCACGGAAGTGGAAGTTGTGATGTGTGAGTTTAGGTAAACTTCTCTAGGAGGGTGAGATTGGAATACGCTACATGAGAGGAAGCAACGGTTGAAGGAATTTAGTTAGAATGAGAACGATGGAGAAACTTTAAGGCGATGTCGGGCCTTGATGGTCGCTTTGTTGCTCTAGGATGAATAAGGAACGAAAGCAAAGCTTATTGCAAATAAAATGAAAATTTTAAGTCATTGACATAAGAGACAATATTTGGTGCGTTAAAACATTTGAGAAACCAATAAGAATTAGTAAAGTATTTAAAATGAACCATTATATTTATCTCAAAACCTGAAAGTTTAACTAGTTTCTAACAAATTTGCATTCAATTTAGTATTCATCATGTACCGTCTCCAATTTTTGATTAGGACACGTTGTCACATGGTACTCTGTTGAAAAAATGTACGAGGAATGACAAAAATGGTTCATTTACATCACGTAACGACACTGTCAATAATGTCAAGTACTAAACTTCGAAAACAGGACCCCGACGCTGGTGAAAACCGGATTAGGTGTGACGGAATCAGGGGAGGAACATTCAAGGAGTACGTGCGCAGTCATGGAAAGACGATTTTCTGAAAGGAGGTATCATTACAACTTTTATGTTAGCATTACCTTCAAAAACACTCGTTAGTAAACATTATTGAAAGAATACGGAAGTGATTTATTACATTTTTAAATGTTGACTAATAAATAAATTGAAAGGAAACTCGACACGACTCGAACTTGACTCGAAAGGGATGATATGGGTAATGGTAGTGCAAGGGGATTTGCATTTCCCCGCGTCTTCGAAAACAATGAACATTTCTGAGACATTTTCATCGGACGTTGCTTAAATCCGCACTTTCTTGAAATGTTATTTTGATGAAAATTCAATAAATATCTCCAACTCCGTGGTGAGCTGCACCAAAACGTTTTTTGAGGCGCACATAGGGGGGACTCGTCCAGTGCCAGATGCGGCCGGAGAGGGGGAGAACGCGGCCGACGGGGGCGGGAGCCGGGCAGCTGGGGGTGCTCTGCTCGCCCCCGCGTGACGTCGCCTGTCGCCCGGCGGATTTGTCTGCAAAGCAGCCTAAAGCCGCCCCACGTCCGGCAGAGGGCGCGAGGGCGCCCTATGCCACAGAGCGGACCGGAGGCCGCGCAAAACCACGTACAACTACACGCCAATTGTAGACAAGCACACTGAACATTTGAGCCTTGGGCGCTTTCAACCCGATCAAAAAGCAAATGCTTCTTCCATTGCTAACGAATCTCAAAAAACTAGTGGTGCTAAAACAGCACGTACTTTCCCCTATTTTCACGCAAAATTACACGAAAAGTGCTCAAATATTCGAAAAAATGTACATGGCCTTATTTCAAAATCTATCTGTAAGGAACAGATTTTATCAAAATTTCTATCCCAAAAAATTCAAACTTTTGCAATTTTCGAAAAATTAGGTATGACGGACACGAGACGTGCATTATTCTCTTAAACGTTATTCACACAATCCAACAATAAAATTTGATAAAAAACGATTGAGCTATTCTTTTGAAAATTTGGAAAATGTGAAGCACCCCCAAAAATTTAAACATCGGTTTTAAATTCAAGAAACCGCAACATCAGCCAGATAGTTTGAGGAATATCAATTCTGGAGAAAATCGGTTGAACGGCTTAGCCGCTAGCATTGTTCACAGACGGATACATAGACAGACAGACATTTAGCGGTCATACGATTTTTCGGTATAAAGGATCTACAAAACATGGATTCTAACTACGCCACGTAATATAGGATTTTTTTCTTTTAAATTTAGCTACTGGATTTATTCACGTTTTCGTTACCAGGGCCCAGCAATAAGAGATTTTATGCAAAAAATTCACCAATTTTCGCGCAGCATTACATAACTTTCTACTTCGTAGCGAGAGAGTAAAAATCAGTCGTATTGTGAGTTTGTGACTAATTAGTTGATTACTGAAGTAAAATAATTATAGGTGTTGTCATTGCCAACAATATTAATTATTTTATTAAAAGAGCAGCTATGGCTTTTCTATGGCTTTTCCATCGAACGGCATCATTATTTTCGTAATACAAGAAATATAAACATATTAAACATCAGGATTAACGGATTACTAATAGTGTATAATTAATTGCGAGTTTATAATACATAATTTTAAAAAAGGACAGATAAACCAATAATTACTGCAAATATGCATTCTTAGAAAATACCTTCATTTTCATATTAAAGTACGGCACATGTTTCATTTCATACCCATCACTGTATGGAAAATTAAAATTGAAGACTAATTCTGCAGTATTCATTTATATATTATTAAAAAAAATATTGTTCAATAAACTCATAGCTTTGCAAAAACATACCAAGGTATAATCGCAGTAATTTTAGAGAAGTATCATTCTTATGAATGCAACCCGCAAAACTTGCAACAAATAGAGCTATCGTTTCTTTAAATTTAAAAAGTTATTTAATTTTAACGAAAGTGCACTCAATATTAATGAAAATCAAATGGATATAAATCTGTTTAGAAATCATCTGAACAAACAAAAATATTTCTGGTGCATTTTAATGAAAGTGTTCTTCGAAGTAAATTTTCTATTAAATCATAGTTTTGTTCCATCATCTAAAGTTAATAAGTATACTTCGCAGAGGTTTCTTTCAGAGAACCATTCAGTGAGATTAATTTTATTCATCTCTGAAGTATCCTTCAAAAGTGCAAATGCAAAATGTTCCACTTCACAACATTTATTTCAAGGTCCTCACACCTGATCGAGCTGACATTAATTCGACTAAAACACATTGGAGCACTTCTACCTCCAACAGGGACACAGCGAAGGGATGTGAAAGTCGACGCAATAAAGTACCTGCCAAAAATTCTGTTTGATGCCAATAAAACAACACACTCATATATGAACAATCTGGCTCTCCCATCGCAAGGGGCAATTGACAGTTACAGGTGTCAGCGAGGCCCCAGTGCGGCCCGCGCCCCGGAATCCGGGAGCTGGGCCCATCCGCTCTGCTTGTCGCTGCTTTTGACAAATGTGGCAAAATGGAACTGAGAACTAGGGCTGTACAACATCATTATTTACACTACATCAAAAATTTACAAAATGGCATGTGACTTTAATGTCCGGGCATGCATACGAAGTTATCTATACTCGTCAAGAGGCGGTGCATCAAAATAACTATTTTTGGTGTGATTTCAATGAAGTTGGGAGAAAAAATGAATTTGAAATAAAAAAAAATAAAAATGATATTTGAAAAGAAAACCTACTTCAAAATATTGTGAAACGAGCAAGTGACTTTATTCTTGAACATAGATTAACATTTGTGTAAATTATCTTGCCTCCAAGGCAAAGAAGTGGTATTTGAACTTACGACAAACGTATATAATCTACTAAAAATATAGGTTAGATCAAATAGTTTGCTCAAATACACTTTTCGAAGGTGTCTTTACAAGAATAACGTTAATTAATACATTGTCACCAACATTTGAACACTGTACTGTGTTTAGATGTATCATTTTTGTATCAATGTATCATTTTTTCACTAAAAACCTAAAATTATTGTATACGTATGTGATACGAGAGTATGGAGTGTCGGCCAAGTGAAAACACATCACATAGAAGAACATCTTGTTACCAACAACAATAACAGGGACATTAGTTGCATAATGCTACAATAAAACAGGCCAGTGAATATATGATAAGCGAAATTAGCTGTGTCTGATGAGTTTCGCACCAAATTGTGAATCGTTTGCAGTTACATGTCTATAAGCTACGATCTTCACCAAACGGAATGCACAGTCCACGAACAGAATTCTCCAATGTCGAAAATAGGATCATGGAAGAATATCGTGGTTTTCTACAACACAACAACCTCATGCAAAACTGTTTGAATAAAAAATAGTTACGACAGACACTAGTAAAAGCGATTCTTTCAGGGCATAAATGGTGTGCTGAAAGTGAGACGATGCTCAAGAGCAGCAAAGAAAACAAATTAATTTCGTCTTTCCACGTCAGATACTATTGATTTTAATGTACCATTAAGTGATTTGTATACTTCAATTAAGATAACATGAATGTCAACCTAAAATAGTGTATGACACACGTGTTAAAATTATGCCGCATTGCCGATAAGCCGAATCTGAACATTTGAGCATCTGAACATTGTCTCACTTACAGCACTAATTCAAACTAGTGATGCTGCAGAATGACACATACTTTCTCGCACTAGTTACTTTGCTAATTTCTTTGGTCTTCGTGTAGCTTTTCGATCTTCCCCACCCTCTTCCCAGTTACAATCTGTCGCAGCCCAAACTACATTTTTTTTCTCGTGTACTAAATTTTTCCGTTCCCTAACGGTAGAAGTGAAACATGACTTCATGTATGTTATAGACAGGTACAACCTTGTCGTGCATGGAAATATTCGTTGAAAAATTTGGAGATGTTTGTAATAAAATGGCGTTTAAACGTTATTGTAAACGCGAAATGTGAACCTGTTTTTTACAGAACACATTTGAGTTTTCGAAAAAGTTTATTGGGAGTCATTTGAATCCCTTGTACTCACAAATACTATAATATATATATATATATATATATATATATATATATATATATATATATATATATATATATATATATATATATATAAACTGCTGTAAATGATAGTATTAACGGCGTCAGAGCTATTTAAAAAATACAGTTGCGTAATTTCTGAAGAAAAAAAAATACAGCAAGATGAATTTTATGTCATCTTAAAAAGGGGCAATGAGAACTTTCCGATCGAAAAGTTTGAAGAAAAATGTGGAACTTTCTTTTTCATTTTTTTAAAAAATGGAGTTAAATCATTTCTAAAAACACAGAATTTTGAACTCATTTTCACAGAAAACTTCCGAGTTTTCGAGAACTTTATCTGAAGTCATTTGAAGCACATGTACTCATAAATGCAATAATGAGAGCAAATCGCCACTAATTTAAATATTAGCGACGTGAGAGAGAAGTAAAAAAATATATTTGTGTAATTTTTTAGAGTACATTTAGCACCATGCCTACTAGAATTCTATAGAAACAATTGGAGCCGTTTTCGAGAAAATCTTGTTTTTGTTATTTTTTAATATTGTGCATATTGCACACAATATTGCGCGAAAACCACTTAAGTTTTCAAACAATTGTACATGACCTTTATGAAAGACCTATGGAGAAAAAAATTACTTGAAGAAAAATATGTCTTCAATTTTGTAATAGTCGGAATAAGTAAAAAATTTCAAACTCTTGAACTTTTCGAAAACTGAGAGTTAGCAGTGAAGGACACCCAATGTCATCTCTGTAAGGGCATTTTGCTCTATTCTTTTAAAAACTCTTAGACGACCCAGATCGACCGGGTAATATTCATTATGGAAAAAATCCTACCGGTGATTTAGGCGCTAGTGGTGTTTACAGACAGACGAACGGTCAGAAAGACACAGACGGACGGTCAGAAAGACACAGACGGACGGACAGACGGACAGATAGACAGACAGACAGACAGACGTTTTGAAAAAACACTTTTTTGTGTAAGGGACCCCAAAACGTGTATTTCCGTTGAAATCTCCAAATCCATTTTCTGCAGGATTACATTACTTTTTCTCCACTACGTATAATACTGCGTATATACGTATGTAAACGAGAAAATTAAAAAATAGAACTTTTTGCTCAGTTAAGCCGCCCTAAAAGTAACCGCTTTTACTAGTGACTGTCAGTAAACACATGTTGTAAGCTTTCATACGGGAATGTGGCAATAGTAATATAGAGAACACACTTTCTGTTCGTGACTTTTGTTATTTGTAGACTGACAAGTGATAAACTGACTGAATTTGAATGGAATTTTCATCACTGTTTAGAATGTTAATTAAAGTGTTTGCTTGATAAACCATCCTATTTGATGACTCAATAATCTCTAAGAAATCTTGAGAATAAGCCGCCCTGGATGGCCGAGGTGGCTAAGAGCGAGTACCGACTCAGCGCTTCGGTCCGAAGGGTCGCGGGTTCGAGTCCCGCCTTGGGCATGGTTGTTTGTCCCTTGTCTTTGTATGTATGTGTTGTCGCGGAGGGCCTCGCGTTCTGCTGACCCCATATCAGAGGAGCCCGAAAGTGTGTTGGTGTCTAGTGTATGGTCAAATATGCGTCCCATCGGGGCGTAAAGGGTAACCGGCCATTGGCTGGATAAAATCCCTAGAAAAAAAAATCTTGAGAATAAAGAAAAAGGTATGCAACCCGCGATGGACGAGAACATGGCAGGATGCAGCTATGGATTGTCGGAGCAGAAACGGGCGAAGCGTCGGAGGATGGGGAGGAGAAGCAGGGCGGCGAATAGGGCAGGGCGGGGTGGAGATAAGTCGTGCGGAGGAGCGGGACGGAGGAGGGGAGTGATCGGAACGGGGATCTAATAGTCATTTAGGAAATAAGTTTCATAATATGTTACGTTGCCAAATATCGTATACCATTTTATCCACTTTGTAAATCTTAAGGACACTTTGGCGTTACGTCAGGGACGTAAAAAAGACATGTTCCTCGCTTATCCAACCTTAATGGAGAAAAACTACCCACCTAACTATCAAATAGACGAGGAAGCAAAAATATTTCCTACTGTACCGGAGAGACCATAAACTTTGCAATTCTCAAGTGTGTCACCGATGGAGGAGTTTGCAAAATCGACTCATCGCGTGCAGAATGCTAACGGGAGGCCGAGCGAGGCCTCGGGGCGAGGGCGAGTGTTCGGCGCAGCGCCGCTCCGTTCGCCACGTCCGTCCGACGCGACGGGGCGAAGCGAATTATTTGTACAACGACAAACTACTCTCTCGCACCCCTCGAACGTTTTCGATAATGCGCCAAATTTAGTACCCTTTAATCTCAAAACTTGTTGACATTTTTCGAAAAACCAACGTTAGATACACTGTAAATATTCTGCGTTAACAAACGTTTTAAACACTAAGAGGCATCTACATTGTAAATTTAAACGATGTGAGAATTTTTTTAAAAAAAGGACATATGTGTTATTTAAAAAAATAAAATAACTTAACTGGCGTTTATGTCACATTACTAAGTGTATTTCGTACTATCCGTACAAAAAGGATAATGAAAAAATTAGTGTTTTATAAAATATTGTTTTTAAAAACACGTATATTTCCCTGAAAATTAAGTAAAAACCACTAATATCTTCAAAAAATGTACATGACTTTAATTAAAGAATCGACTGTGGAGAGCAAATTTCATTTGAAATACACATTTTCAATAATGTAGTTGTAGGAGGGATTTCAGAAAACGTTAAACCTTTGAGTTTTCTGAAAATTCATCGTTAACAGTGAAAATAGAAATATAATCTTTATAAGTTTATTTCCCTCTATTTACAAGATATTTAAACCAAAAATTGGAGAGAAAATTTTGAAAATTTCCCAGGGGCTTCATAAGAAATCAAAAGTGTAAAGAATTAATTCCAAAATCCCAAGACTGAAAGTCGGGCAACACTGAGTGAGAAATATCCTGTTCAGCCAAAATTTTAGAAATAGTTTAGGCGCTAGCGTTTACAGATAGTCCGATAGACGGACAGATATTTTGAAAAAAAAAAGAGATATTTTTGGTATATTGAACCACAAAACGTGAATTCTGACTACGTCATTTGTGGTTTCAAACTCGTCATTTGTGGTTTCAGGGAGCCACAAAACAATTTCTTCTTTCCAAAAACGACACTTCATTGCAGCACTACACAACTTTGTCCACATTTTACGTTTATTACTTCGTATATACTTACGTATCAAAGAAAGGAAAAATGTTCGCGGTCAACACACGACCACTCGCTCAAAGTACAAGCATAGCATGTAGAACGTCTAGTCATTATGGTACGAGATTAAAGTTACGTACACAGATTACGGAGGGTTGTCATAGTCATTTAAATGTCTCGTGTCAGAAAGATGGCTTAGAAAGAGATTGAAAGATTCAGGTAGCAACAAAATTTAAACTTTTATGGAAATGAGCAGTATTGGGTTACCGCTTCATTACTTTCTCAAACACGAATCGTGGTGTGAGTGTGTGTGTGAGAGAGTGCGTGAGAGTGAGAGAGAGAGAGAGAGAGAGAGAGAGAGAGAAAGAGAGAAAGAGAGGGCGAGGGAGACAGACAGAACGAGAGAGAGAGTAGGTGTGGCTAGTGCATAGGTATTTTTTGGTGAGTGACTTGTATTATTTCGTTGCAGATGCTGAAAGTTGTTTGAAAGTTACGCAGGAAGACACATGAATTAAAAGACGTAACAACGCAACTTTCACGATCTTTTATCACTACGTACTATTTTCTTCATAACGTAGAAACCGTTAAACAAGCAATTATGCAGAATGTGCTACAATGCAAATGTGAAATTATGACATAACAATCACCTGATTTCGATAACTGCTTCGTCGTTCAGCTCTTGAAACTATTTATTATAATTAAGTAAAAACAGAATATATTAAATTTAATAGAATTATTATTGTTATTATTATTATTATTATTATTATTATTATGATAAGCATACTTACTACAACAATCATTGAATGCATATTCATTTATATATGTTTTGTTGCAGGTGAGTTGGCTGTAAGTAAATGTGTTAAGAAGTTGTGTAACTTGCTGACTTACTGATCTACAATTGTGAGTAGAATTGAAAGAAGTATATCAATTATTAAAAAGTTAATAAAGGAAATATATTGTGTAGCATGTTAATTAAGAATAATATACACTCAATTTAAAATGGGAGAATTTTATATGTTTACTTCTCTCAACTGATTTTTTGAGATGACGAACATAAATACATTTGTCAGAATGGTCACAAGAAGTCTGCATTCACCGTACTGTATTCTAATGTATTTGAGTTGCAACGTCAACGATTGAGCCGAGGTTTCTCGGCCTACGATGGGATTGAATGTAATTAACATCAGCATCACGTTGTAAGCGTTAGTGATTTTCTGTCATGTAGTATTGATGTAGTTAACTATGTGTTACAATGTTATATATTCACGAGGGAGACAAGTTCAATGCAATGTTTTACTTTCGCCACAATCGATTGTGTAGCCTGATTGATCGTTGAATCTTCTCCATTGTTTTGTCACGACTAATGACACTGCCTCTTCTCGTGACTCCATGAATACCAAATGTAAACTATCCCTAACAGTATTCATATGTTTAATTGCACTCGTTGTTGAGAGAGATTACCATGCACTTGTATGATATGTACGTAACAATTTCCACGTCGCCGTTCATGTTTTATGTGCATTATGTCTACGATTAATATGCAGACATGTAGAAAGAAGGAGGAAGGAGAATTTCGTTAACAGAGGAAACATTTTCATTACCTTACGCATGTAATTATTTAAACACGACCATACAGTAAATCATACGGTTAGAATTGTCGTCCTCTAGAAACCACAATGTTTGTGGTGAAGCAGAGTTTATTACCAGGCAAAGTTTGCAGAATAATCTAATACAGTGAGCGAATTTTTGCACGAAGAACCAAATACAGGTCACGTGATTGCGACATCGGAGTGACGAATCAAATTATTTCGGCGAACCACATTTCGGTGAGTGAAATAGATTTCTTTTATTTTGAATTGACTGTTTGCAATAAACAAATATTATAAACCAAAACATAATAACTATATTTTTATTCCATAGATCTCAATATCCAAGAAAATATTTAAAGAAAAATGATGTACTTTTGAGAAAGTATTTTATCCTAAATTGCCTTTATTTCTTGCAAAATATAGTGAGAACTACTCCTTTTCAAAACAATCCATTTCCTCATTTAAAATTATATTCTTATTAATTATATTATACTATTTTAACTTTGAAGCATATATTTAATTGAAAATCTTTACCTTTAATATTGTTTGCCAATAACTGCTGAACTTTTGCAATTTTCGAAAATTCAGAATTCAATGAAAATGAGACCGTCGTAATTTTGAAAATGAGGTTTCATGTAAAGTACCCTCAAAACTCAAAATATGTGTATCAAATTCGCAAGGCCTCGAGTTCGGCCACATCGATCGAGGGATGTCAATTTCGGGGACAGTCGTGTGCACGGCATTACATTGATTATACACAGACACGGACGTTTTGCCGGCAACCAATTTTGGGTGTCAAGGACCAACAAAACGTGTATCCTGACTAATGTGTCAGACGAACGAATTCATTATCTAAAGGAAGAATTATCCTTTTTTGGTATCTGGGCTCCAGAATACCGGTTTTTCGGTCGAAAAATCGGTATTTTTCCCGCAGAATTGCTCGCTATACACTACATAAGTAGTAAGGCGAGAAAATGGAAAAGCTCTCCCACGCACGGACGTTCATGCGAGTTCACAATGTTTAACGTTTGGAGAAAGGCTATGTTATATCGTTCCTCTTCTATCAGGTAATTTATTTATTTATTTATTTATTTTACGCCAAAAAACAGTTAAAAACTGCGTATGACGTGCTATGGGGAAAAGTGAATTCTGTGCACATTTTCAAAATTCTCTGATCCCTACACTAATTCATATGCTGCTTAAATTTTGAAGAAAAAAATTACACGTGTGTTGAAGTTAGAGATTGAAGATGTATGGTGTAGTTGCGAGAACCGGAGCTTTGTAATCTTGCATTTAGAGACCTGAGCTCAAAAGGGCAAATCCTCTCAAAAGAGAAGAAAGTACGCTCTTGCTTTTGTAGGTAACTAGGCAACCACGACTTAATAGAAGTAACCTTTCTCGTCCTCTGAATCAGAGCTTACTTCTAGTAATATCCGTATCTAGTCAAGTCTGGCCTACTTGCAGGTAGCGTTGCCCACTGCCTGAAAACTTGTAAGCTTGAAGTTTGTATCTGAGTACATCGTACTGTGAAACAATGTAATAGCGTGCATGGAATTATTCTTATCGATAATTTATAATAAATTCGAATTTTGTCTAATATACAAAAATGTCTTAACATGATCATCGTGCAGTACCAAGCAAAGGCAAATTACCTGAAAGTACAAAAAAAATCTTAATCACTCAACAGCCTACAAGTGTCCAGGAAAATCAAGAGTGTTCTTATAATTGGTCACTATATTACGTCAGATAATTGATTTTAGAAGGAGAAACGATACCTTTGTATCCTACGACCGAATCACTTATCTCAATTCCGACACATTATTGGAAGCTTTGATATGATGTCACAACTTACTGATACGTCTGTGTTCCGCTGTGAAAAACGACCATACGTTTTTTGTCTTGCGTGCTCTCTCCACTGCCCATCAATTGCCTCATACCCCATTTCCTGCCCACCTCTTCCCACCCATCGCTCCCTGGGCCGCACCGCGTAGCCCTCGTCTCATCAAATCCCGATCATAATGAATTTCCTCCGCAGATTCCGGCAGGTTTTTTGTCAGCACGCTCGCACCGCCACCCCGCTCCCCGCGTCCGACCGCGCGACCATCCGTCGCCCCTCCCGCCCCATAACTCACGACAGCCAAGCGGGGCCAGCCAGACCGCAACTTTCAATTGTTTGTTTGTTGCGCCGTTTGTCCACGTCGTTGCAGCACACGTGCGGACGCCCAAAGTGCAGCGAGTGGTCACCGGGAGCGGTAGCGCGGGCGGCGGCGGGAGGGGGTCGGTTAATTGGGTCATCGGTCAAGACGCGGCGAAGGGAGACGGCTGCGACGTTGAGGACTGCCGGCGACGAGGACTGAGCGGCTGGCGAGGACGCGGGCGGGCATGCTAACGAGCCAGTCCTCACGCAGGCCGCCCTGCCATCGGAAAACGTCACGAGCGCGGACAGCCTAATCAGTAGCCTGACGTCCCAGGGGAGATGCTGAATTCTCATTGTTCTCTGTGGATCTCTCACTGGGCCCGGTTACAGATTCCTACGCTTCGAATTCTGTGTTTGAATTTTCGGAGATAATTAAAAACAAGTGTAATTAAGTAATAGTCACAGTCTGAAAGATATGTGGCTATCACAGACCTTTTACTTTTCGTGATTTCAACGTTATCCTTTAATTAGGTGAATGAGATTATTACCGACGTTTTCCTTTCATTTTAATCACACGTGTACGAAACTGTTGGCTGCCTATAAAACTATGTATAATGTTTACCCAAACAGTAAACAAACGTAATTTGAATACAAGACTACGAAATTAGTGAATTTTAATATTGCAAATTGCTACTTGGAACTTGACATAAATTATTCAACATCACCGTAAGGATGTAGTGTTATTCGTGAATTATTTACCTTCAAATTAGCCTCAGTACTACGTGTTTCATTACATTGCTCAAAGTAAAAAGTTAATAAACTCTCAAGCTAAAATACTGTTAAAATGTGCTAACATTCAATAATCTGTTTAATTATATTTAATTAAATATGTATGAAACGTAATTTTATTACAAACCATTATCGATCCTAAAAATACATAAAGATATTTCGAAGCAGATAAGTATCGAATACTTGCGCAGTGCATTCTATTTGGAATTGCAACACCGCGAGAAATATTCATCAACTGAGAAGTATCGTTAAATTGCGTTAATTTATATATAATATTGTAAAGGGAATAAAAATGAAGTGCAATTTGTTTACAACAAGCAGAATCAATCAATAGATCTAAAATTTTTTTGATTTAGCCTTTATCGAGGACAATGTGATAATTACACGATGTGATGGAATACTTTAATACATCATTTTCATTCTAATTGCAGATTGATACTACTCAAGTAATGCGGGGGACCTGAAATTCGATATAATGCCTAAATTAAGTTGGAGGATGAGAAGTGAAAAGACGTGTGTGCATTAATAGAAATATGATTTTTGTAACCAATTCTACCCAAGTGGCAATAAAATTGAAAACAAAAATATTATTTCATTATGTTTTTGAAGTAACGTAATAATAATGTCTCCCGAATATATGTTACGAACTCTAAGGCATTTAAAGATATCACCAAATGATTTGTCTTCTCCCTCATAGGTACATAGTTTTACCATTTACCGCCAAAATAATTCAAATTAAATAAGTTTTTGAAAAATAAAATGTATTGGAAAATCACATTTAACAAATTGACACGTGTGATATTTCCTTCTGATTGATAGGCAATTCATTCTACATTGGTGTTTGGTAATCATAATAAATATCATAATGTACAATTATTACAATGTGACATACATATGAATCTATACAGACTTAAATACATTAAGAACAAACAGCTCGTGAGGTGTTTAGATCTCGCTATGCGCTTGGTGGCTTCAACGAAAGGGATCCGGGCTGCACCTAGAGGGCACTGACGCGGCGATCCAAAAGCCCTTGCATCAGTACCTGCACTCGCACACACAAGTCCACACCGGATTCCCGTGTAACTGCGTCTCTTTTTTGCTAACTTAAAATTGAACAAAACTTTGACTGAAATTTGAATCATGAAAAGGACGTTAATTTAGTACTTGTTTTATTTTGAACGAAATGGTACTTTTAGGGGGATAATGCATACGATTTAAGTAATACCTGAAAACTATACATTTGGGGATTTTTCTGGACAAATTTGCAAATTCATAGTTTTATTGCATTATATATAATTTTCATATTATCAACTTGTTTTCATTAATCTTTTCTAAAGGTTTCTTTACAAAAAAATTGTTTTATGACTAACTCTGGTGGTCTGTGAAACCCAAGTGCCGTTTAATATGTATCAATTTTGCATTGTGTTGCCCTATGAACTGAAAGCATAATATTTCATGGTGATTTTAATTAAAATTTCTCAGTTATCGTCAGGTATCGAGCAAGTATCGAGCTGAGCTATTCGTAGGCTGGGAGGACCTAGAATCTAGACTCGATGGAGACGTACATCTAAGGAGCCTACAACTGAACCCCACTGACTGAAAAAAAATCCCAAAGGCCGGCTGCTCGGATTGGTCGTTTCCGAGTTTTTCCAAACAATTTCAAGCAGATGGGAAGCAGTTTCTTAAAAGAGTCAGCAGATCGCGTGCTGTCTCCCCCATTCTTTCACAGCCCCTATCCTTAAGACCAGCTAATGCGCTCCTTTCCCTTCCCCGCCCGAGCCAACGAAAAAACACAGGCCGTTCAGTGAGAACGCGGATGTCAGACCAAATCCACGGGTTGAAGCGCCAGAGAGAGAAGATGAAGTGTGGCGTCGTGGTAGCGAAATGACTACACAGACACGAGCTCTAGTTACAATATTTATTTACAGAATATTATACAGTATGTACAGCTCTGGGGTTCCGTTCGCAATCTACCTCCGCGACTCCACGCACCCTGCTCCCATCTCCTGGCTAGT
Source organism: Teleogryllus oceanicus (assembly GCA_964035755.1). Classification (NCBI taxonomy): domain Eukaryota; kingdom Metazoa; phylum Arthropoda; class Insecta; order Orthoptera; family Gryllidae; genus Teleogryllus; species Teleogryllus oceanicus. Next base: position 190,746,594 of record CAXIVR010000003.1, read on the forward strand.
GCATCCTCCACCCAGACGCTTTACCGCGCCGGTGTCCTGACACCCGGTGCTACGCACTCGCAGTGTCCAAGGAATGCACTACCGCCAACGGGCCGCAGTTGCGTCCGCACGCGAGGCGATCTCTTAACGAACTCCTCCTTCCGGCCGGCTAGCTTCTGGCGGTCATGTCCCCCACCCCCACCCCCTAGCTTCTTTGCACGTGTGGGTGGCTCTGAGACCACATGGCCAGCCAGCCTCCCCTGACCGCCGGCGGGGTCAGGCCCTCTGCCCGGCCCGACCGGATGCACTTCCCCTCTGCTAAACTTTCTAAAGATGGTCGAACCTGGCCGCCATGTGGTGACGTTACAGAAGTCTACAATATATAATTGCATCCAATATCGGAATTTCCGGGAGCACATAGCGAGTATGGATGTTTGAGATACTTTTAAAGAGCGATCGCGATTACTTATGCATTTCCCAGCAGAAGAGTATTCCGGCGGGTGTTGGGTAGGGCCGTGGTGCAGAGCGGCGCCGGGCGAGGCGGGACGAGGCGGGACGAGGCGGGACGAGGCGGGACGAGGCGGGACGAGGCGGGACGAGGCGGGACGAGGCGGGACGAGGCGGGACGAGGCGGGACGAGGCGGGACGAGGCGGGACGAGGCGGGGCGAGGCGGGGCGGGCGGGGCGAGGCGGGGCGGGAAAGGGGCCCGGTGACGCAAAGAGCGCGCGGGCGACGACGGAGCGAAGCGGGGAGGAAGGGAGGGGCGGCGGGCGCGGGGCCGAAAGCAGCGGAGCGCGAGCGACGGAAAAGAAAGAAGAAAAAAATCGGGGGAGGCAAAAATGCTGTGTGCTGGGGCGCCGGACACGAACAAGGGCGCAGAAAAAATCCGGTCTCCCCCAGAAGCCAACACGCGCGGGGAGGTGGGTGGGGGCGGTGCGATGTGGGGCAGAGCAGTGTGGGATATGACAGGGCGGGGCGGGGCGCGGTGTGGGATATGACGGGGCGGGGCGGGGGGCGGGGCGGGGCGGGGCGGGGCGTTCCGGCGAGGAACAGGCCACGACGACCGCCGCCGCCGCCGCGGCCCTGGCGTGGCCGTCACCGCCTGGACCATTCATTATTCCTGCAGCAGATGCTGCCGCCGCACCGACTTGAGCTGAATATTGATTCTAGCTGGACAAAGGGAGAAATTGTTGCGAGGAAACTGTTTTCCGACGAAGGAAATATTTCCCAAGGGTTCATTGCTGCTATTATTGCTGCTTACATCAAAGCGAATTCATGAGAAGCTTAGATACAATTTAAGACTTGTGGTTTAAAATGTACGTTCATTTCACAAATGAGGATGCATTTTCAAATTAAATTAATAATTAACTTAAACCTTTCTTAGAATGGTTGAATTATTCCTGTTGATCCCGTTTTATATAGTAGAAAGATGGATCTTTTTAAACTTATTGGCAAATGCTTTACTTATCAAATGCTTTTGAAAAGGCACATGCTAAATGTGCGAAACGTTACGTAATAAATAAATGTATATGTCTTATATGAATTATACGTCTTCATTCCTGATATCTTCATTGATTGATTCTATTTGGTCCAATAAGTTTAAAAAGATCCATATTTCTACTATATAAACCTTTCTTATAATATACAATATTTTAATATTTAACTAGCCCGCAATTAACATATATATTTTTTTCACGAACTCAGAAATATTCAGATTCAATTAGAGGAGATTTTTATGTCTTGAAACAAATTTCATTTTTACTCGAATTTGCAAACTTATTTTTAACTTGTGTAATGGAATGTGTTCTATTTATTACACTGGATTTTATAGGCATGCACCCACAAATTACAATGAGACTTGAACTTACAACAAGAAAATTTATGTAGGCTTTATTCGACCAGAATTTCTTGGACACATCATTAAATAGAATGTCTCGGGAGAACGGTTGTAACAAAAGATAAATAAATTTGAATCTGGAAAAATAATTGGAAACGTAAAATCTTCAATCTACTTGTCAAGATATAAAACAATTTCAGGTCAATGATGTCTAGGGCACAATGATGCTCTCTATCGGCTCCTATCTTCCTTTAACATGAAGCTGTTATCCACTTGTTACAGGAAACGTATACAATTCATTAAGTTTTTTCCAGGAGTCGATTCAGAGTGCCAATGTTAAATAATCTTTCCCTGTAGTTGTATACCCTTTCATGTAATTGTACTATATAACGGTGTGTTTTCCTTTTTCGTCTAAAGACACCAATTGCACTTACAAATTATAAAAGTACGTATGGATACTTAATACATCGCTTTAATTGGCTGTACAAATAACCGCGCCGCAAGGCAAAATTCCAAGCATGCCGCCAGCCAGAAGGAACAACTGCGCGCGCAGGGAGCGCTTTGTCATCTTTGCGCCGGAGGCCCCGAAGCCCAGTGCGGCCCCGCGCGCCATCTCGCGCCGCTGCGCTGCCCCTGGCGCTTTAATTAGCCTCATTCCTCAGCGGCCGCAGCCCCAGCGCCTCCCGCCCCGCCCCCGCCACGCCCCGTCACGCCCCGCCACGCCCCGCCACGCCCCGGCACGCCCCCGCCACGTCCCCGCCACGCCCCGCCACGCCCCGCCACGCCCCCGCCACGCCCCGTCACGCCCGCCACGCCCCGGCACGCCCCGCCACGCCCCGCCACGTCCCCGCCACGCCCCGCCACGCCCCGCCCCGCCCCGTCCCGCCCCGCCCCGCCCCGCCACGCCCCGCCACGCCCCGCCACGCCCCGCCACGCCCCGTCACGCCCCGCCACGCCCCGTCACGCCCCGCCACGCCCCGCCACGCCCCGGCACGCCCCGTCACGCCCCGCCACGCCCCGCCACGCCCCGCCACGCCCCGGCACGCCCCGCCACGTCCCCGCCACGCCCCGCCACGCCCCGCCACGCCCCGCCACGCCCCCGCCACGCCCCGTCACGCCCCGCCACGGCCCGCCACGCCCCGCCACGCCCCGCCACGCCCCGCCACGTCCCGCCACGCCCCGCCACGCCCCGCCACGCCCCGCCACGCCTCGCCACGCCCCGCCACGCCCCGCCACGCTCCGCCACGCCCCGCCCGCCCGCCCCCCCGCCCGTGGCCGGCCGCTCGCCTCCCGCCGCCATTCCCCTCTCACCTCGTCACCCGCTCCGCTCCCGCCACTCTCTCCCCCCGACCCTTTCGCTCAACACTCCACGCAGCCTGGCGACCGCTATTACTGCTACCGAAAATCACCGCCTTGTCTCATCATTGTCAACTCTCACAGCCACCTACTCGTGATTTTGATCGCCCCTCCCCCATTCATCTCTTTTACGTAGTGCTCGTCTAACATACGGCCCCATAGAAGAACGCTCGCCTCACAGCAACCGACAGCACCGACCAGAGCGCGTACTCGCTTCCTGGTCGCACTCACGCACGCCTTGACGTTTCGGCGCCCACCTCACCTCTATTGACCAGCTGCTTGCTCTGCCAGCTCATCAATAGGAAGTCTACATCTCTTTTGGCGTCTACTATCATCCCTAGCAGACTTTATCCACCCAATGCCCCACCATTGCGTCGCGAGATTCTTACTGCTTGACGCCAGCCTCCAATTTGCCGGCGTTCGCTTCCACAACTCTGCGGTTGCCTTCATCGTCAAGAGCCGGTGTTCAATGCAAGGCGTCAGCGTTCAGACCCTTCTATTTTTCTTCACCGGGTGCCCTTCTAGTACCTGGCTCATTCATTAAAATACTCCTCGACCCTTTGGCACCCGCCTCCTATATTCGCCACCATCCTCCGTCTACAGCACTCGCTTAGTCTCGAAATACGTATTTTCATTAGTTTCAGTAGTTTGAAACCTCACCTCTAAATCTAGCAACTAGCTCTATTATAAACTTTCGCCTCCTTCCTCAGGAGCCACCACTTCTTCCAGCACCATCTCCGACCCCTGTCCTCTCGTCCTTCTCTACCTCATCCCCAGCCCCCACCTAAATCTCTGATGTACTCACCTCTTTCCCCAGGAACAGTCTCCACTCTCAGCACCCATTACCATTTCAGGCATTTATATTCATTCTCAGCCCTCACATCCTCCCCCTGCACCCGACGTTGTCCCCAGCATCTGAACAAACCCCCGGCATCCTCCGTCTCTTCGTTCCCACCTCCAAGCCTCGGAACCAGCGTCTCCCGCACGACGCTACTCCCAACACCCTTTTCCTGATATCCTCCCCCAATGTCCACCACCATCTCTCGCTTCTAGACACACTCGCGCCACGCCACAGGCGGACGGAAGGCCAAGCATGCGTAAATTCGTGGGTGCAATCCACAAGGGCATCGTCCCCGCCACCGTGGGACACAAACAGAGAATGACGCTGCAGAGCTCAGCGCATGGAACTCGATTGTCCACGCTCTGCAAACACTTCAAAGGTCGAAAGCTTCGTTGGGGCGGCCCCGCCTGCAGAGAGACCCGCACACAGGACACGGATACCCTGAGGCGGGCGCGTAACCAAAAGGAAACATTAGAGTTAAACTCAGCTGCTTTCTCAAAGCAGGAATCATCATATTTAAGTTGTATTTTTATATTTTAATGTTATTTTAACTTACTGAAGTTTATTACTCTATAAACTTAGTTGTTAAAACCATGTTTGCTAATGACTGCAGAGATATGACGTTTGCAGAATTGCTTAAATGCCTTTGAGAAGAACATTGTCTTCTGTCGGGGAATAGCAGAACATCTGCGGCCTTGCTAGCACTGTTAAAGAAAATGCTTCATGGATAGCAATGATTTTGAATTTGTTTAAAATGTAACAGCTCTTCCCTTTCTACTAACCCATTCATCCCAAATATGTTCCCTTCCTTTGAAACGGTCATAAAGAGAAATGTTTCACACACAGTGCCATACAAAAAATTTGTTTGCACACAAATGTGGTTTATTTTTAAAGCAGACGAATTATCACGAAGTGCCTATTGTCGTAATATCTTGTCTACTTGTCTTGCTCTCGCTCACTGCTTTTCTGGGAAACTGCTTATTTTTAACCTATAGATGATTATTACAATAGCGCTGCTTCGTAATATAACATCAAAACAGAATGTCACCACAATCTTATCGCAATATTTATATCTGATTTGTATAATAGGTAGTTGTCTCAATGACGTCAAAAAATAGTTCTAAAAGTCATACGCGCACACACACACACACCCAGTACTGAGCTGATGCAGTAAAATCACTAATGGAGAAAAATTCGGACAAAAGACCTAGAAGCAAACTTTATCGCCATTTTTATAGGTACTTCCCGTATAGTGTAAAATACGTTATAAATATTCAAGAAAATGTGTTTCATTTTGTATTGTTTACAACTCGAATCCCTTCCTTTTGAGCAAATCTCCTCATCCTCGCTAAAATACAGACGTGTGTTATGCCACGCCAGACATCACAAAATACGTTATATACCCATTAATTCTGAGGGTAATACCATAATAAATAACTAAATTGTAAATTACTTCACTTGTTCACTTCTCGGCCTCTCTTGTTTCACAGATTTTTCAGAGAATACCATGAGAAATAATCGAATTGTAAATTACTTGGCACGTTCCCTTCTCGACTCTTCTTTTGTTTCGCAGATTTTTCAGGGAATCTCTTTAACCATTTAACTCTCTAAAAGAAATATTACTTTTCAAAAGTCTGCCTGAGGAACATATTCCATGTTCTTTGCTTTTATGTCCAACATCCACACCGAATATTAAGACAAAATTACTCCAGAACAGCTATATCTCGCATATTAATTCTGATTTTTTCCTTATCAGAACCTTGGACGTTTAGGCGTCTCACCTTAAGCTCCCAGGGATGACAGCGGGCATGCGTAGTTAGCGGCAGCGCGGCCCGAGATAAAAGCGCGGACGGCAAAGGCGGGGGCGGGGGCGGGGGCGCTGACGAGGTGGGGTGTGACGAAGGCGGGTTGCGTTTACCTGCCGCCGCGCCGCCGGCCCTCGTCGCAAAGGCGAAAGGCAGCTTTTGCTCCTGCGAAATGGGGCAGCAGCGACGACGGCGCTTTGAGCGTAATTGGCGTCGGCGAGAGACAACGTTGCAGATTAGATGGGGACGGACGTGCCAACATCACTGACGCACAAAACGTAGTCTAACATTTATCTAGAATTAAGTTCACCCGAGATATTACTTTGGAAAACATACCGTTGGTCTCAGGAATTTTCTTGCTGACGTAAGGTTCTGGAGTTACCTTAACTCCACTGCTAGAATGAAGTTGCATGCAAATAATGTACTTTTAATGAAAAATGTTCGAAAGTAATGTTAAACTAAAAACAGAATAAAAAAGATAAATTGCAAAAATCATAACTAATAGTAAATATGTAGCCCAAATTTATTTTCCTTTAAAAGAGATTGTTACTTTTTCTAAACCTTTACATAAACAGATAATTGACCGTTGCTATAAACAACTCGCCCGTAAATTCTACAGACAAAGCGAAAATTAGATTTTGGAAACTAGACATTCTGTTTCCACCACGTCAACAATGAAAATTCATCAGAAATAAAACTGAGAATGTGCTAATTACTCAGAATTGAAAAATAAATTGAGACTGCTAATTCTCCTCAAAATCAGGATAACTATGAAAAATCTTTAGAAAAGAAAATAACTGTGATTTTCTAGGTGTAAGACCCTGATTACATATATGCTCTTAGATTTTCTCTAACACGAATTGTTTTTGAGATAGGATGGTTTTCGTATGACTTTGAGAACCTCCAACGGCAAAGCCCTTCTTTCAGGAACTGCTCTTGCTGGGGATGAAATGAGCTCTTGTTTTTACTAGCATTTCTAAAAAAAATATCAAGAAAAGACAGAAACAGAAGAGATTTTTATGAGCCTGGAAAACACAGTGTTCTCAATATTCCTCTCGTTGAACCCAACGTGATATTTAAAAGACGATATGTTCACACAAACGACTCCCGAAGAACAAGTAACCTGAACTGGTTTTTAGTGGATGTGTAAATATTTCCTAATGAAAAACAAATCTTCAGATTTTGTTAATGGAATCAAAAGATTTTTGTGTATATTTTCAAAACTGGACTGTAGAATGACACTTAAGTTAAACGTTCTACACTCCTATTCAGATTTCCTTCCAGATAACCTCTGTGACGTGAGTGATGAACAAGATGAACGTTTTCACAAGACATCAGAACAAAGGAGCAACGCTACCAAGGTCTCTGGAATGACTTTGTGGTGACAGATTTCTTCTGGATGATATACAGAGAAGATTCTGAAGCAGTTCAAGGGAGCCGTGCGAATTCATCTCATTTTTGAGTAAGCTTTACGAACACCATTTTTTTCGGAAATGGAAAATGGGCGATAGTTAGTGTAATGTACATGGATTAACTATTGTAAAAAAATGGTGGATGATGGCCCAAATATGAATACCAAAACTTTTTTTAAAAATTTGTTGTGTCTACATATTGACGCCACGCGTCTCCAAGCCCCTTAAGGAGAGTTGAGCGCTTTTGCGCTGGGGAATAATCATCCATTATCCTGCGCGGGAGTAATCTTCCATTATCTTTGAGTCATGTCACGTCACGTCGCAGTCAGTTGTCAAAAGGTCCGCCAGGTAGCATCTCAGCATATGCGCCTCCTGCTACGCGCTCCTGCGTCACTACCCAGCGGCCAGAATTGGGAAGGAATAAGGATAAGGATAGTGGTGGAGTTTAGGACACTTCACAGGGGTTGGACTAGCCCTTGCAAAGCAGCCAAACTCGTTTTGTTGGAACATATTTCACATGAGATTCGACGGGAATCGAACCCGGACCTCAGTAGTGAAAGGCTAGTGACTTCGCTATGTGCAACGAGCAGCGAGCCCTTACTCTGTGTTAAACTGGTTTAAAAATTTGCTTCTATTTCTGATTATTACAACACGTTTCATTTTGTAGACCTATGTAATGTAATGTATGTAAATTATTGCCTACTTGAATATTGATAAATAATACACACCTCTTCTACATGTAAATGTTCCGGAAGTTCGTCCTGCAGCTTGTTGTAACCAAAAGTTTCGTTTATCGACTCTTCAGCCTTTGTCTCCCCCATTGCTTGTGGCAGTTCAATACATTGTCATGGAGTAAAATACGGTATCAACAACAACGAACATTGAGAATTTTATGTTTTGAATTAAAGTATTTATGTTATTTTCCATTACATCACATTAACATGTAATGTTTATAACGATCGTACGTTCAAAATGTTAACGAATTATGTCAAGATCAATAAATGACCCACGTTCTCATCACAAGAAAGAAATTTGCTTCTTAGCCTTACTGGCTTATGTATTTTAGATGCTTCTAAAATAATCCCTCGGTAATTGTGATATGGCATTCACAAAATATTATATTTATAAATGAATTGGAATTATTTAAAGGAGATGGAACACTTCAAAAACCACTCGCGCTAATTGCCTTCACGTATTGAATAAATGTTAATATCCATCCGCTTGTTGATTTTGAACGTTTGTAAGCAATATAACATTTGTCTCGCATTCTACTTAATAATTAACTTTAATATCAAACTTTGAAACAAATTAAAACACACACAACATAAAACATCGCTGACAGACCTGTTTAACTTCAGCGCCGAACGCCTTGTGCTTGAAGTCCTGGGAATGATAATCAACAATTGCTTACGTTTTTCGTATTGATAAACCCTGAGATCAATAGGTCATATCTCTGATCATATACAAAGTCTTCACTATTCCAAATGTTATTTTAGTGTATATATTAATTTGCTGTGTCTGATCGCGCTGTCATATAACTGTGGTGGGTTTTGACGGTGTTCTGTATAAAGACTATAATTTCTACATTTCCTTTCCTCTTAGTCACACTCTCTAATAATACTCTTAGTTTTTGGCATACAATTACCGCTGTAGGTATCTATAATTTAATTATAACTATAATTTATCAATAAGTCCGGGGTTTCGTCGCTAGAAGGAATTTTTGCTCAGAAAGTAGTGATTTAGAGAGGGTTTTGTGAGTGAATCCGTCGTCATCCGTCGTTCGTTTTAGACAGACATTCTTCCCCATATTTTATGAATACTTTTTTTTAACAAATTTATGTTTTTTTCTTTTAAGGTGTGTAATAAAATGTATGATCAATTCATTTTGAAAATGTGAAAAATAGAGAGATTAAAAAAGGTAAGATTTCAGTTTGACTCTACTTTTGTTCTTATCCAGTATCTTCAAAAATGAAGAATTTACGTTGACGTGAATTTGACGAAAAATACAAAAAATGAGTAAAAGTCAGAAATTATTCAAAACAGAAAGCATATTGTGACATACCGATATGTCACGTTAAAATAAATTAACATTTATTTGTAGACAATATGGTGGAACATGCATTACGAAATATCACGAGAGCTAGAGCTTAGCAACGACCGTGAATAAACAATGTAGTTTTTGTTTTTCTAAATGCATTAAGAGTTTTCTGGATGCCGAAAGTAGAAAATTTGGGATTGGGCGAAGAAGTTAACACGATCAAAATGTCAGCTACACCAAAATATAACGAACGTATGGATTGGCTGGGTGAGAGAAGGACGGTCAAATGTTTTGAAAAAAATGAAGGGAGTTTAATACGAAGTCTTCGAGGGATGAATCATGCAGGAAGATTTCATTCTGCTCTGAAAGGCGCTTCTGAACTGATCGTAGATATTTTCATGTGGAAGCAATATTGAAGTATAAATAGGAACTTTGTCGGGAGTGGTAATCAAGTTCGGGACTATGTCATAGGACGTAATCGGGACTGGTAATTTTGATAGTTTGAGACCAGCTTGGATAGGGCAGAAGAGGATTTCGTTGGAATTTTGGACTACGGCAAGATCGCAAGATATTTCGACTGAGAAGTCTACGAGGACATCAACGAAGAAAGATAAGTTAACCGCGGTGTAAAATTGTAAATTGAAAGAGATCATGATCAAAGGCCTAACTTAAATTCATTAAATTGTTTGATAAAAAAGAAGTAAAATAAACTTTGTTAAATTTTGTTCTATAGAAAAGAAAGTGATTTTTCATTTAGTCAATCCAAACAGTAATGAACTAGGAATAGAAACATTCTATTTCAGATTCCCAGCTGCGCTGTATAGTCGGCGGATCCTATAATCCTTTATAGAGGTAATAAGGATTATAATTATATCGTGACCCATTGACCCAGCAAGCCGGACGCTAAGATCTTTAGCAGATATAGATGTAGAGAGAGAGGAAAATTTTGGTATATCTCAAAATGGCGCCTCAACGTGATGCATAATTTGTTATAATTTATAACAATTGGTGACACGGATAAAATTAGTCTTATAAATTATAATATAGTGATCCAAAGGGAATCTGAAATTTATGGATTGACATTTGAAATTAATTGTTAATTATAAGAAAGGGCCAAGACCATATGTAGATAATTAATTAATGGGTAAAGGATACTAGGAGCAAAAATTGCGTATGGAGAATGTTAATGTAGATGATATGGCGTCTGCTAATACTAACCCGGGGAGAAATTTCGCGTGAAATTATTGAGATTGAACCACAAGAAAAGGAAATAATGGCTGCACCGTTAGAAAATATGGACCCTAATAATTTAATTCTTAAGATGTTAGCAGAAATGAACGCAAAACTTGAGCATAATAATACTAAATTGAAGAATTTTCGTCAGGAAATACACGAGGAAATAGTGCAATTACGGGTGGATACATCGGCTGAATTGAACATTATTCATTCTCAAATTGAGTCTTTTAATAATCATGTCGACCAAATGCAGAGGGAATTAAAAGAATCTGGCGATAAAATTAATTCCCAAGTTAATGATTCACAGCAAAACATTGTGACATTAGGACATTTACATGACCAACAATGCGAAAAGTTGACAATCGTCGAATCGCCTGTAGATAATTTAAATGCAATGTCGCTTCAACATGGCGAAACAACTGAAAACATAGAATCTAAATTAGTTAATTCGGATTGTAAATCAGAAAAACCAATACAGGAGGAACTTAGAAACATTAAAATGGTGCAAGAATCTGAATCTGGGAAATATACGGACATTAAGGACAAGATCAACAGTTAGAAAATGAATTCATGATGCGTTCACAGGGAAATATACCAATGCATACATCGGCGCTTGTAATACCAAGCCACCTAAAATTTCATGATGATAATGAGGGCGTGATGGTTCTTAAGGAGTTGAATAGCATTGAAGTATCGGCGGAAGATTTATTAAGGGAAGATACGGACGAACGGGCGGAGAATAGCACGTGTTTAATTTTGAAGGGGATATTTCGGAATATACCTGTAGACATTTTAATTGACACAGGTGCTAATGTTTGTGCAGTGTCGGAAAAATTGTATGAGCAGTTAAAGAAAAAGGGAAATAAAATTGATGAGCTACCCACCAGGAGTTTGGATATTCGGACAGCTAATGGAAGGCGCATCGAAACGAGAAGTCGGCAAATTTGGGTGGAAGTGGAAGTTCAAGGGATCACAATTCAGTTTCCGGCAATTGTAGTGAAGAATTTGATTCGTCCAATTATTTTGGGATTGATGGCCTAAAAATGTGTGACGCCAAGGTCGACATAGGTAACAGGAGTGTATTGTTACGAGGTGACAAAGGGCAACAACATTGTTTAGGGATCAAAGACCAGGAGGGCGAAGATATGTGTATTTGCGATATTGCGGAACAAATTGAAGAGACCAGGGACCAGATCCACACGGCAGCAGAGGGCGCGGTCGACGAAAACGGAATAGATGCTAGTGAAGCTATTGAAATGTTTGTCAATGAATATAAAGATATTTTTGGAAGTTCAAGGGAGCCGGTAAAGGGATATCAATTTAAAATTGAATTGATGGATGAGGAACCTTTTTATCTGAAACAATATCCGATTCCCCATGTATATAAAAACGAAGTACGTAAAAAAATAAACACGATGCTTGTGGATGGTATAACAAAAAAATCGATGACACCGTATGTAAGCCCAATAGTGATAGTTCGTAAGAAAGACAATAAGATAAGATTTTGTGTTGATGCTAGGAAACTCAATATCAAGACCATCGCTTGTCATGAAAAACCGCCGAAATTAGATGAAATGATGTGGAAGGTAAAAGGAGCTCGGATATTCACGGGACTGGATTTTACTGCGTCGTACTGGCAAATTGGACTACACCCAGAAATAAGTGGGATCCCAGATGATGTGAGATATACGCGAATAATTTATGACAATTGAGGATTTTACTGCGTCGTACTGGCAAATTGGACTACACCCAGAAATAAGTGGGATCCCGTCAGTGGATCAGCAGCCAAAGAAAGCTAAAACAGAAGCAATGCTTTCGAGGCGAGTATAAGGAGGGTGATGAAGTGGTAATTAGAGTACCTCAAGTGTCGTCAGTGGATAAGAAGTTATTTTATAAATTTTTCCCGTTGTATAAAGGACCGTACCGAATTTGTAAAGTATTAAGCAAGAATGCCGCGATTTTGAATGATGAAAATGGACGGCAAATGGGAACATATAACTACAGGAACATGAAGCCGTATATGAGGGACGACACGCATGATTAAATATACTGGTCATAACAGAGATTTGTAAATAGTTGTAAATATTAGGTGTAATAGTTTTTCTTTTGTTATTGTTTTGTTATTATGTGTATTTTGTCAGTTTGTGTAGGGAGTTTAATGTGTATGTGTATTCAATTAAGTTAATGGGGAGCAAATATTAGGCAGATACGGCTATTAGAATACCTGATGAAATGGTTATTGTTGGCACATTCCGAAAGGAAAATGTAAATAGTTTTAAGGCAGCAAGTAACAAGACCTAGTGCAGTGCAAAGTGTAAAGTGTTAATGTCGTTTAGTGTGAAGAAGCAAGAAGAAAGTGTTCAATTTTAGTCTTGTCATTTAGTTAGGTTGTAGCAAACCAAATGACGCTTGGAGAGGGGAAGCTGTGACATACCGATATGTCACGTTAAAATAAATTAACATTTATTTGTAGACAATATGGTGGAACATGCATTACGAAATATCACGAAGCTAGAGCTTAGCAACGACCGTGAATAAACAATGTGTTTTTGGATGCCGAAAGTAGAAAATTTGGGATTGGGCGAAGAAGTTAACACGATCAAAATGTCAGCTACACCAAAATATAACGAACGTATGGATTGGCTGGGTGAGAGAAGGACGGTCAAATGTTTTGAAAAAAATGAAGGGAGTTTAATACGAAGTCTTCGAGGGATGAATCATGCAGGAAGATTTCATTCTGCTCTGAAAGGCGCTTCTGAACTGATCGTAGATATTTTCATGTGGAAGCAATATTGAAGTATAAATAGGAACTTTGTCGGGAGTGGTAATCAAGTTCGGGACTATGTCATAGGACGTAATCGGACTGGTAATTTTGATAGTTTGAGACCAGCTTGGATAGGGCAGAAGAGGATTTCGTTGGAATTTTGGACTACGGCAAGATCGCAAGATATTTCGACTGAGAAGTCTACGAGGGACATCAACGAAGAAAAGATAAGTTAACCGCGGTGTAAAATTGTAAATTGAAAGAGATCATGATCAAAGGCCTAACTTAAATTCATTAAATTGTTTGATAAAAAAAAGTAAAAATAAACTTTGTTAAATTTTGTTCTATAGAAAAGAAAGTGATTTTTCATTTAGTCAATCCAAACAGTAATGAACTAGGAATAGAAACATTCTATTTCAGATTCCCAGCTGCGCTGTATAGTCGGCGGATCCTATAATCCTTTATAGAGGTAATAAGGATTATAATTATATCGTGACCCATTGACCCAGCAAGCCGGACGCTAAGATCTTTAGCAGATATAGATGTAGAGAGAGAGGAAAATTTTGGTATATCTCAATATATTACACGTCAGAAAGTATTTCCAACTCTCTCTATTCCAGGGTTAATTTTTCGACTGCACAATTTCTTTAAGTCAAACCGCAAATATCTAGTTGCAATACTGTGTAGTATTACCATCAACATGCGATTGCACAAATATCTCTGTCAGTAGCAAAAGCTAGCCGATTCGCCCCTCGTTAAAGCAGCCCGGAGACCACCACACAAGTAGTCGGAGACCAGCGCTCAATCAGCGACATGAGCAACTTCGCCCATTCGCTGGCTCCCGTGAGGATCGGCAAATGGTCGTGGCTTTTAAGCGTCCCACTGGGCTATGTATATAAATATCACTTCATTAATACTTATTACTTGGAAGGAAGTCTGTCCTTGGTTCAATCAAGTTGTTTTACGCAGCCGAAATGTAGGAGTGGCTCCCGCCAGTCAGCTGCTTGGGACGAATGCCTGGCCGCAGCGTAGCAGCACGCAGGGGACAAGAGGCGTGAGGCCTTCCATTCATGGAAAGAGCACTTCAATTGACTTGAGTGAAATTCAGTCAAAAAACATAAATTCTTGAATTAAATGTCTCAAACTAGTAATAAATATCCGTAATTTCAATATTTTGATCGTGTTTCCTCTTTGTTATAAATGTAACCGTTGTTTATTCCAATACCTGACTTTATATCACGATTCATAAGGCGACGTTGCGTTGGTAACGAGCGAAACAAGGAGTAATTGTTTTCATAGAACATCTCGTGACGTTATACGCTAAGGGACGCCCCCGCCGGTTGCTCTGCTTTCCTCCCTTTCCGCGCAGTGCTCCATCTTGTCTCGCGGTCTAATCTCCCGGAGCTGCAGTAAAACCGTCCTGGCACCGCGACGCCTATGAATAAAGCGCGCCGAGGGCGAGGGCGCTGGATGAAGGGAGGAAAAAGAGGAAGAAACGTAACACAGGAGATAAAAAGACGCGCGGGCACAGAGCTTAGCTCGCGCCGCTAAGCCGAAATGTGAGCGATGAATGAAGGAGGGCGGCAGCGGGCTTTGGCGCGAGTGGTAACAAAGGTGCTTAGGTGGGAGAGAACAAAGAGTATCGATCATGGCGCTGAAGGTCGAGTCGTCCGTCACCACGGAACAGTACAGATTCAAACAGACAAAAAAATATTAAGCAAGAGAAGAAAATACCTTCTTGAAGCGGGTTGTGAAATCCCCTCGCTGGTAGGGCCAGCACTGCCGGTGTATGGGAGGGGCAACGGAAGGACCGCAGCGCCTTCCCCTACCTGCGAAGCCTTCCCCTACGAAGCTACCCCAGCGAAGCCTTCCCCTACCTGCCACCCGGCCATGTAAGCCGGTCCTAGCAGGAGAACGCGTGGTCCACTCTCGTGCCCAATGCACAAGTGGCTTAAGCGCGCGCCACTCCCCTCTGCGGAGGACCTGCGAGCTGATACGCCTCCGAACGTTCTCACTAGCAGAGGCCGTTCCACGGGCCGCCGCCCCTCTGCCCGGCTGCCTACATCTGCCAGGGCCGAGCTACGAACGGCCAGGGAAGATTCAAGAGCCACGCAAATAAGTTTAATGTAGACCAGCAGGTATACCTGTAAATAGCTATTCTTTGTGTTTGTTCAGGTTCACAAATAAAGTATGGTATCTGTGGAACTTATTATTTTCACCGAATTCTTGCGTCCCGTAGTAAAATAAAGTTTATGCCTTGCAAGATTCTTTTCTCACAAGGGTTTGCATTTGATGCTCAATGGGTAGAGATGTTTTGCATACACACTCACTGTTATATAAAAATATAACTTGGTCAAGAATCTGGTTAGGAAAATGGAGGAATTTTGATATTTTATTTCATTTAATGATGATCATGCCAACACAGAGCGTTTAGATACGAATGGTGTCTAATATTTTCAGGAATTGGGTTTATTGTAAAGACTTTTAATGCAATATCTGTTACAATTTCAAGTACCCAAATGAAGAAAACCCATTCGTTTCACTTTTCATGACCTCCTGTAAGTTTTACGATATTTGCTCACCACCATCGACACAGTGCTCGTACTGAACCCAACCCAAGGGCCTGTTGGCTGCGAGGGTCGGCCGAGGGCTCCTCTCTCCCGAGCGCCGGCGGCGCGCAGGCAGGCGCTGGGCCGCAATTACCGCGCCTTCCGCCGCCGCCGCAAGGGGCGCGCTGGCGCTCCGCTCTGCGCCCGGCACACGCGCATGCGCACTCGGGTGCTCCCCCCCGCCCTCGGGGGCGAATAGAACAGTGCTAGGAAGTTGGAATGAATGCGTTTGTAAATATAGTCTAAGTATGAATGTGTAAGCCGACCTGGGTGGCCGAGGTGGTTAAGAGCGAGTACCGACTCAGCGCTTCGGTCCGAAGGGTCGCGTTTTCGAGTCCCGCTTTAGGCATGGTTGTTCGTCCCTTAAGCATAAATAAGTTCTACATCGCCGACCTGGGGGCCGAGGTGGCTAAGAGCGAGTACCGACTCAGCGCTTCGGTCCGAAGGGTCGCAGGTTCGAGTCCCACCTTGGGCATGTTGTTTGTCCCTTGTCTTTGTATGTATGTGTTGTCGCGGAAGGCCTCGCGTTCTGCTGACCCCGGATCAGAGGGGCCCGCAAGTGAGTTGGTGTCTAGTGTATGGTCGAATATGCGTCCCATCGGCACGCAAAGGGTAACCGGCTGTCGGCTGAAAAAAAACAAGATAGAAGAATGAAGAAGATGAATGTGTGAGTGAGTGCAACCAAAACGAAGACAATGAGAACTCTCAAAAGAACTTTTTAAAGAAATAAATTAAAAATCTATAGTTATTAAATCAACGTTCGCCCAAAAGGCTTCATGTATTAAATTTAAGTTCATTATAAGTTAGTTTCTTTAAGGTATTGCCCTCACTTTAAGCTCCGTAAGCAGAAATGTTGGAGTGTAAGTGTATCCGTTTAATGAATAAATTCCCACTTCGCCAGGGCCAGTGACGAAGGGTAAATTAAAAAAAAAAAGTGTCCTCCTCCCCCGCCCTTCTCAACCGGACATCGTCGCGTATCGCGTATTTGTATTGCCGCAGAATCAGCTTCCGTCCTCTCTAAAGTCTTTAGTCTCTTAGCAATCTCTACCGTGACACTTCTCGCCACCTTCATCCCTTTACTCTGTCAACAAGACTTCTAAGCCCGTCCCTTACCCCGCCCTTACCCGTCCCCTCGTCCTTGGGCCCTCCCCCCCCCGCAGCGTCGCCTCGCTGGTCATCGCCGCCACAGTCGTCCCCGCCTTCACCCTTCCACAACCCAGCCACACCTCAACGCCGACGCACCATCCCACCACCACACCGACGCCGACTTCACTCTCGCAATTTCCTGACGCGCTTTCCCTTCAATGCAGGTCCCTTGCACTGCTAGTGCGGCCCACACCATTCTGCTGTTCTGCCGCTTGCACATCGTAGAAAGTATGGGCGCGATCCTGTTCCACAAGTTCTCGGGCTCCTTCGTCAGAGAGAATGCTCGTTCAGTCTCGAAACGTCCTGCTCCAGTATTCTCGCGAGCGGCGCAAAGATATTCTCTAGTAAACGGCGACCAGAAACAAGCGGGCTGACCCACAAAACCTGAATTATGATTATACAACTTGTTGGACGAAGTAATTTACAGCATATGGGTACACAAGATTTATTAAATTTTTTGTTACCGGGACCCGGCAATAAGAGATTTACTGTCAAAAATACTCTGGTTTCCCTGTACAAAATAACAATACTTTCTTTCCTTACGAAGTATTGGCGAGAAATTCAAGACAATAATTACGACGGAAAATATGTTAAAACACATTTGTGTAATTTCTGAAAAATAAAAATAATACATCAACACCGCGTTTTAATGCTTTTAGCTCTATCTCTAGAAAAGTTTGAAGTTATCTGTAGAGAACATTCGGAGACATTTTTGAGAAAATGTTGTTTTTAATATTGCCCTATTGCATTGTAAATTGCTAAAAAACTACAAAAACATTAAAAACATACTTGACACTAATTAATGCATTAAATGTGGAACATATATTTAATTCGTAAAAAAATCTCTCGTTTCAATATTGTAGTTGTATGAAAAGGTTCACAATTTGTTGAACGTATGCAATTTTCAAAAATGCAAGGAAAACAGTGAAAATTGGATCTAGGCTATTATTGTAAGTGAATATCTACCTCTATTCTTACTAGAAATTTAAGGAAAAAATGGAACAACTATCTACATGAATATTGATCGAATTTAAAACAATTTTGAATGTGTAACAACCTTGTCTTCACTTAGTTTTCAATTTCATTACATAGATATTCCAATTAAGGTTAGCATTGAAAAACCCAGAAACTTAGTAACGTTTATATCAGATACCTGCATACTGCTCATTTTCAATTGTGCATGCGGTTGCTTGTTTGAACAGTAAAACTACATTTGAATTGGTGAGTGGAAAAAGAGTACTAGGGCAAAAATATTCTGAGATAATTCAAGTTATAATTTTTGATTAGATATGATATGATACTATTGCTGAGTTTTAAACTTTCGTATTTCAGAAATTTTCTACCAAGCTTCTACCTACCTTGAATATATAAAAAATAAATTCAAATAACGACAAAAACCATAAAAAATAACAATAAAAACTTAAATAATAATGTGTTATAATTTCAATAACGGTGAATTTGCACTGATTTTCATCCCAACGAAGATTGACTAACCGAACTGTTTGTAAAATAACAATGTACCATAAAAACACATTTTATTGTTGTAAGAGTGCACATAAGTAATATGTGTGTAAATGCTTAGTTGAAAAATTAAATAGAGGTCGTGTATTGTAACCTTTCCTTTTCAAAATATTTTTCATGAAAAAGCTGTTTTTATACGTTAAATTTACTTGGTATATACTTCACATAATCTGATGAGTAGTGTGCAATTTTTGTTGGAAAGAATCCTATGTTTTCTACATTAACAAAATGTTTGTATTTGGTAGCATAAGGTCTGTTTTTACGCTTACCTCCTCCATCTTTTGGAGACAGACCTGACAAGAGAGCTCCTATCAATCACTGAACCTGAATATGTGATATTCCTTTTAAGTTTGCGAATGCCTGTTTACAAAATTGACTGTGAACACATTCTTTCAACGTAAAACAACGAAAATGACTGCATCTTCGCTTACTGTTTGCTTTGCGGTTCATTACAGTCATTCTCTCGAACAGTACCACACAAGGCCTGTACCACTGGGGGAAAAAAAACAATGTGAATCATCCGCTACGAGCAGCTCGAATTGCCAGATGTCTGAAATCCTCAGTAACAGAGCATTATATGTCCAGCACAGATACACTTCACTCATGAGAGTGGACTGGTTTGAAGACAAATTTTCTCACGCTGAACCGTTTGAGTCTCAACATGTAGTGCCATGGCTTCTGCACTAATTTCTGTAAAAAAAACAAACGAAAATGACCAATTTTGGACTAGTCCTGTTTTTACACTCACCAACTAATTTAAACATTTTTTTCTTCGTTTCCTATTTTTTATTTTTTATTACAAAACCAATTCATAAGCCTGAAAAAGTACCACTTTTGTTTCTTTTTTGGAAGTATTTTCATCTCAGGTAACAAATCATCTTCGGTTTGTAATGTAGGAGGGCGTATCGTAAATGTATAAAAAGGAGAACAGGGCATATAATCGAACTCTCTGGTATTCCATGTTCAATAGGCAAAGAGTTAGAAATATCAGAAAGTACTGTTTTTCGGGCCAATACAATTTTTCAGCGCTATGCAAACGACGCTTTAGATTCGAGGATATGCAATATATTCGCAGAGCAATGCCACGAGTTCCATACGAGAATTTTAAAAAGCAAGATGTTAGGGCCAGTGACGTCAAATGCTTCCAAAAGATAAAAAATATTCACATAGATGCTTCTTCTTGATCCACCGATGAGAAGATCGTAAAGAAAGGGGGACAATTGTCGTTTCTGTAGATTTGATTTTCTAAATCCATTTTTAGAGTGTATGTGAACAACGCTTGCTGTTAAACTTTATGCAAGATTTTCATGAAGATTGATATTCCGAGACCTTTAACTAATCCAAATTTTGCTTTTCCTCGATTTGAGAAGTTTGCTTTTAAAAAATTGCACAGATCAAATTTTCCTTGAATTCTCTGAATGTTTAAAAATTGGAATAGTTTACAATTTTTTGTCGGCATCGTACAACAACAGATTTTGTTTTCTTAATAAAATTTGTACTTTAGAAATAAAAATCTAATTACGATAGGTTACATGTGTAGTTTAATTTTGTGTGATACAGAAGCAAATTTAAAAACAATTTTTCCCAAAAACGAATTTCATTATTTTCCCTAATTTTTATATGATAGTACGCTTATAAAAATGAGGCATGTTCGATTTTCGTTGAATTCTCTGAATATTCGAAAATTGAAAAAGTTAGAAATAATGGAAGAAAACACGTGCACTTCAAGCCCCTTTTATTACTTTCTTGTATACGTACTGCATATTATATGTAGTTTACAGAAAGTTACGTAATGCTACGAAAAATCGATTTCGACATTTCAACGAACGTTTTGGTGTCCCTTGCTACAAAAAGTATTTTTTTTTTTTTTTGTTATTAAACGTCCGTCTCCCCATCTAACTGTGAACACTTAACATCTAAACTACCTGGCCCGACTGAAAGCCCAAAGATTTTGAAAACAATAACTGAAGCTTTGCAGGTACTTCACATGTCGAACATGAGATATTTTAAATTTGTTTCCAAAAATTGCTCCAAATTTTTCTATCAATTCTATGAATTTCTATCAATTCTTTTAACAATACACATACAGATTTCATAGGTGCGATTTTCACTGATATTTCTGAGTTTTCAAAAATTGCAAAAGTTTGAAATTTTTGAAACTTCTCATACAACTACTTCTTTGAAGATAGATTTTTCTTTAAACTCCATTTATTTTTTGGAACAAATAGTAGAATTTGGAATTTGTGCAATTTCTCGTAAAAATACTTCTCCAAATGTTTTCTTAAACCTTTTTATGCATTGTGCTAAATTCACCCAATAACATGACATTGACGTCATTTTAATGTACTCTTTTGAATTTTTCAAAAATTACACAAGAGTTTGTTTTTAATCTCTGGCATCTTAATACTTACATTACAAACTTTTCGTACATTACTGCATTTGTGGGAAGTGCTCCAAATATTATTTACACAAAAGTCTTCTGTGAAAATAAGTTCAATAATTCTTTAAATCGATCGAGGAATATCGATTTTGGAGAAAATCGGCTGAACGGTTTCCGCGCTATCGTTTACCATAGACAGAGAGAGAGGCAGGCAGGCAGGCAGGCAGGCAGGCAGGCAGGCAGGCAGGCAGGCAGGCAGGCAGACAGACAGGAAGTGGAAAGACGGACAGACATTTTACTGTCGATTGAATTTTTGGTATCAAGAATCCCAAGACATGAATTCTGACTACACAACATATTAGAGGAAGTTATTTACTGTATATAGGAACAACATTTATCCACTTTTTCTTTTCAGCCCAACTTCAAGAGTTTGTCTGTCGGACATTTGCCGTTTTCTGGCGCACGATTACAAAACTTCCCGTTCTTACGAACTAAGGGTAAGAAAGTAAAAGAAAATAGAGCTTTAAAAAACCGTTCGCATTTTTTGACAAAACACCATTTCATCAATATAATTACTACATCATTAAACTACTGTGTTATCTGATACCTGCAGTAAATATTTTATTCCAAAACATCTTGTGTAAGGTTCATTAAGTTTGAGATTATTGTTCATTACTGAGTGCGACGTTGCAATACCAAGATGCTAAATTAACTTGGTGTCGAAATCATTTCTGATACATGCGTTATATGTTACAAAGCACATTGTAGGCTGCGTTTGCATTAAAAACTAAGTTTTAATTATATTATTAGTTTCATCATATCATTTTGTTACATAACCGTATGACGTTTGCAAATAGTATGCGCCTCGAGAGTTTGGGGCATGGGGTGGGTGAGTCCGTATGTCCAATAAGTCTGTGAGTTCTAAACCTGTTTAAGGCATGTATGGCTTTTATGGCATGTATGGCATGTAAGGCATTTATGGCTTTGCCGTAGGGGGGTTTAGATTCCCTCGTGTACTACACGTACATTTGAACCATTTCATAATATCTTGGCCCTGAGAATTTTATGTTAGATGTGAATATAATTGATAAACTAAATGCCAAAATATGCGCTCATATGTGAAGGTAAAAGACAGAGATAGGTCTACGCAATGTTTGGGGAATGCTATGGTGCGTTTCACTGTGAATGTTCGCAGAGGAGCAGTAGAAACGGTACTGACAGCCAAACACCCTGGTAGGTCTATTTGATGCCGACAGGTAGCAACTGAAAAAGAGCAATACCTGAAAACTAGTCCAAAGGCAAGAGATTAGAAAAGTTATTAGTTCGAAAAAATATGGGTCATTTTGTAGCATGACTATTTGTATTTGTCTACCATTGCAAGACATTAATGGCATTTAATGCAACGTTTTAAGTGAAAATGACGCAACACATATTCTTAAAAATAACGTGTTAGCAAAATAGCGCAAAAAAGTAGACTCATTAAGTACCTTATCCATCAGATGTCATAACTGAAGATATTTACGTTTAAAAAGTATTTAAGCAAACGTATTAATCTCTCCCTCAAAATTATATCAATAAAAATATACATTGGTGACAGTGTTATTTTTGGTTTGCAACTATATTGACAGAAATATATTCCCAAGAAAAATATTTCCATAACGCAGCAGAGTGTGAGGTTTAAAGTGAACAGAGCATTTGGCATTCGGCATCGCACACTTTTATTGGTGGATGTCAATGATTTCATGTCGCAACAGCCACAAATGCTATGCTTTATTTACAAACTTATGCGCAGCTAAATTGGAAACTTCACTGTTTGCCGCAGACACGAATAATAAACCACGTTCAAACATTCTCTCGCTATTCCTCTCATATTGACAAAATCTGCATTCATGCCACTGTTAAATTGCTGGCCGTAGCTGCTCCAAAAGAGCAGGTTCCTTTGTCTATTAAATCTCCAAACGATGTTAGTTCGTCAACGGTTCTCATTGATCTTTATCATTGCATCGCCCTTTAATCTCTGTATTATACTCTCTCACTGCCCCCAAATAGCAATTCACTTCGTCATGTGGATTCGTTACTCGTAATCCACAAACTCGACGTTTGTAGGGCGGCCGAACATTTTTACGCAGAACATTTTTTGCCGGGAAAATAAATGGAAAGGAGATTATTGGATAAACGATACGGAATGTATTTTCCAGAAGCCACGACAACTTTTGAATTGTGAAAATAAAACACGCTCGTGGGAGATGTGATCCACGGTTATTGTTATTTATTGTCACGGCTTCCAGCGGATAATAAATTCCCGTTATTCTTGCAAAAGAGTTGCCTTCATCCTTCTTCCTTCCTCCTTAAAGAGTTCTGCCTCCCGCGAAATGATCCATGAGACGCTCGGAATGCCGAGTAGGTCTCGCTCAGAAGTTCCAATTTCCTCGCTCCCCTCGCGTGAGAAGGCACTTTGGTAACAAGAAACATTTAATGGCTTCGCCGAGGTTGTTAATCACAAGTTGGTACAAAGAAATTTCTCCAGCCTCCGGAACGCATGCATAAAACTTCTCGCGATTCCGAGGAAGAGAACACGCCACTTCCCCGAGAAAGAGCTTGACTTCTTAGCAACGCCTTCATGAATTCTTTCCGATCGTCTCCACTTCTGACGCTGCACCTCACTTTTTTTAAAGCTGTCCCATCTTCATTCAATGCTCTATTCGCTGCGTTAAAAAAATCAGGGTAAAGAAGTACTTCTTTGCCCCCATTATTGACGACTCTCGATGAGGCTACGTCCCCTCCACATAAATCTCCCGCCGCGTGTGGCAGTTAAAATCTCATTTTGCGACGCCGCCTTCAGCCTGAAGGGCGGCGGCTCCTCGCAAATGTTTCCTCGATGCGCCTATTAGCCGGCGGAGCGCTGGGGGCGGGGCGGGGGCTGGGGCGCAATGAATATTGCATGAACGAGCGCAGGCGATAGGCTCCGTGTTATATGCTCGGCGTCGAACCCAAAGCCCGCGAAGCGATCGACCGCGTGGGACGGCGCCTGCGGGGCGGAGTGGGGCGTTGGAATGTCGCCGGGGTGGGGAGGGGAGGGTGGGGCAGTGCGGCAGGAGGGGAAAGAATACGGTGGGACTGCTCTTGGTAGTGATAGTATTATTATTAGCCCATAACATCCCGCAAAGGGCAAAGGCCTGCAGGGTGACAGTAGGTTGATATTCAATTTCACTAAAGTTCACTCAATTTCACTAAAATCGATTAATAGCACTGTGGATCATCATCATCTTTTTGCTGTTCATATCCCAGTTGCCTCCATGTTGTTCTCTCTTGGACGAGTCTCGTCCAGGTGGGACCAGCTGCTTTGCATATTTCGTCTGTCCATCTTCTCCTCTGTCTCCCTTGGTTTCTCCACCCATACCGAGGTTGTTGTAGTGTATGCCCATCGTTGCTGGTCTTGCCTTATAGTATGTCCTCCCCAATGCCATTTGCTTATTTTGGCTTGCCGTACTGCATCTTTAATTTTAGTCTTTTTTCTAATGATAGTATGTTTAGTCTTTTTTTAGTCTTTTCTTCTAATGATAGTATGTTTAGTCTTTTTGTAGTGATAGTATGGATGATAGTAAAGGCCATTGTGTTGGTGAGCTAATGATGGTGACTGTGATGGAGGCGGCTAGTAAGGTTGACGGAGAAGGCAAGAGTCATAAGGTGGTGTGATGATGGCATTATGGTGTTGGTGAGTGTGGTTATAATTGCGGAGGTGGTAGCTGTGCACGCTATGACAATGATAACGAATAAAGTAGCAGTAAAGATTTCTTTGATCTCCTTAAGGAGGGATCAAAATTATTCCATAATTCCCCTTTTCTCTCATATTAAATCAAAATTGAAGTATACTTAACATATAGTATGTTTACACATACACAGAAAATACTTTTTTGTCATTGTTGGACATTCACTATTCTTTAATTCTCCTTCATGCTACAGCAAGCAATTCATTGTTTCTATGCAATTATGCTAGAAAATTTCGATAAAAATATCACGCAAAGCGTGTTTATGCGTAAACCGCCAAATTAATAAACCGCATTACCCCAAACACGTAATTCGCAGAGTTTGTCGGTTTCGTTGTTCGAAGTGCAGTCGTAGTGCTAGTAAGACGCGCGGTAGTATGTGTGCAAAGGGCAACCGCCGACGAGAAAGCACCTCCGAGATGAGACAATTTCCTCCGGAAACTGCACGCGGGACATCCGCCGGGCACCCGCCCCCGCTCCTTGGGTCGCCCAGAAGGTCACGCACTCGGGCAGGCGCAGTGCCCCGAGGCCCGCTTTCGTCCCCAGTTGATCCGCGGCGTGGAAGTGCCGTGCGGGCGACACGCGTCTTACGAAACCTAATATAACTTTAAAATGAAATTTTCCACCCGGCTGCCTTGCGCCGCTTCGCAGGCCGAACGGCGGACCGCCGGGCGGGGAGCAGGGGGCGGGGAGCAGGGGGCGGGGCCCGGCGGGGAAGCGATCGGAATAATTCCGCTTTTACGAGTCCCTCTCTCCTCCCTATATCTCTTCCCGCCTGCCTCCCTCGTTTATACTGTACGCGGAGCCTAATGTAAGGTTGTTTGGTCTCTAGATGGTATAGCCGTTACGACACACCATTAGTATATACGTATGGTTGTTTACGGTTCGGGGATATAATTAAATTTTATTACGCGCCATTAAGAGGCCATGCGTTGCTTCGTAGGCCTGGTTGTTTGCCATGTTAATTGAATACTGCTGGAGAACTCAGGCTTTCGTATAATTTCACTTCAAATAAAATCTCTTTTCTAATTATAGTCACAACACGCATACATGTGTAAGTAATTTTAGTTGTAATTTTATTAGCAGCTATTCAATCAGAAATTATTCCGTACACGCATCGCTTTTTTAGTTCTGCATCTTCTTTAATATGCCACATTTAAAATATTATTGATTACTTTTTTATGACACTACAGTTAGACATATCTGCGATTTCGACAAGTACTGGGACAACACAAGATACTGCTGTTTTCACAAAAGTATCGTATCTGGCATGAGCTAACATTGAAAAATTACTTATTATTTATTTATTAATTTTGACTGAACTCTTACGTATGAAACATCTTATTTGTGTGATAAATTAAATTAACATACTTAGCACAATGTAACCAATGTACGGAGGGACGGTATTTAAATTTTCTCAACGCCGTTAGCCCTAGGCAATTATGAATATGTTAATAAAACGTTGCGATAACTGTAATGGGGTAGAGAGAAATTTATTTTCCTTACGCTACCTGAAAACTTGGAGAAACGAATATTGCGAAATGTGGATGGATCTGATGCATAAAAATGTTTCAAAATCAATATTAAGCATTTAAAAAGGGTATTTTCTTGCTTTCATACTACTTGACCGTTCGCATCTGAATGACCATTGCTCTTATTTCAGAACGAGTTTTTGTCTAGTACCACATCTTTCATTCATGCACCTACCTTTTTGTTGAAAATCTTTCACATGCGACCTTAGCTAAAACACGCAATGAATGCATTACTTTTGAATATATATATATATATATATATATATATATATATATATATATATACACAGTATATATAATCATATTATCGTTAATCACAAACTACCAGCAAAGAGCACAAGAGCACTGAAATGTAATCGTGATCTCCGTTTTAGGTATCGTCTTTCTCATATCTGTGAATCCTTTTCAATACCTTCCTTTTCTCCACTCACATCCTCTTGTCCATTTGCAACTGCTGCTGTTGGGATAACCCAATGGCTCTGACGGACAGCCTTGGCGGCAGCAGAGCGGACTGCGTGGTATTTGCAATGACCCACGGGCTCTTTAGCGCGCCCCTGCATACTCTCCCGCCAACCACTGCTACGGCGCCCGCTCTTACTACTCACCCTCCCAAGCCCTTACCCCCCCCCCGTCCCCGCCCGCACGTACCACCCATGAGCTCTTCTGCCACCACTTCACTGCCCGTGCAGCTCCGCGTGCGGCCGGGCTGGGCGCTCTCCTTTACGGCTGCGGGCTCGGCGTATGCAGTCTCGGGGGCGGGGGGAGTTGGGAACTCGGGTCGCGGAAGAGACGGACAGATGGAGAAACTTCACTAGAGAGATCTGCGGTGAAGTTTGAAATGCACGGGTAGAAGAATGCCATTTTCTCCAAGCAGCGAGGGAGAAAGTCTTGTTGAAAACTTGGCGGCGACGAAAGCCCTCGGACCTCCGAGATCCGCCCTTGGAAGCTGCGAATCGGGGCGTTGTCTTCGCCTTCGGAGTGGTGTGCTCGCATCACGAAGTCAGTTCGAATCTCCATTAGATTTATCGCATTGAATAAAATGGGGTACGCGTTTGACAATACCAAAATCGATTTACATCTGACAAACGAGCTAGAATAATTCTGCTGTTGCTGAATATTTTGGAAATGTAACAGTGCTCGAACACTGAGTATCGAAACCGTCGTTCTTCGAGGAAAGAAACTTTCAGGTGGAAATGTAGAAACTACTAATGCGTAACTACTAAATCGCAGAATTAGAGCAAGATGGGCAAGTTTTGTGGAAAACTGTTAAAAGAAATTCCTGAGCTCAGAGAAAAAAAATAGTGTTCAAGAACGTCCGTAGAAACGATGATCATTACAAAGAAACAGAAATGAATATGATAAAATGATGATCAAGAATACAATGCTGATCCGGATGTAACTAGTAAAACAGAGTGAAGTGCAAAGCATTATACTAAAATACACTATTGTGAAAATTAAAACAACCTCACTAGTGAAACAGTACCGGCTCTGACAATACTCAAGAGAACGTGTCTGTAGAAATAACTGCATAGATGTAACGGACGTAGATGCACAGTGCGGATTGCAATGGTACAATACATACGTTATACATACGAAAACATGTATGAAAGACCCATACGTCAGGTGTGAATGTTCATGGGTATGTTATATGCACTCTGCTGTTCTAGTGGCATTATTGGAAATTTTGTTTCAAAACTTTTACTATTACTAAGTGTATTAATTTGTAATCAGAAGTATTATATTATAACGAACGTTATTCACAAGTTACCTAGCGATAGTAATAGAGATCCTATATATAAAACTGTTATTTCATTAGATGTGTTTCACATCCCCAAACGAACTTGGAGAGACAATCTTGTCTGTTCATTTCTCCCACACTATAATATCACAAATATCCTTCAGTCGCCGGTTCATCACAGAATGTTATAATTATTAATGCAAACGACCATAGCATTCCTATTCCAATATAAATTCATTCAATGCGTCGGTGCGCACACACGCCCAATGCAATTGCTCGATGATGGACGGGCAGGATGAATAGAGCTCTGCTCTGAGAAGGGGGCGGAGCTGGAGGGGGCCGTAAAGAACGGCGGCGGCCAATTTGGCAAATTTTCCCTCCGCTCTTTGAGGGAGAGATTAATGTGAAATCGCTTGGCAGCGAGCGCCGAGTAGAAGCGATCGATGACGTCATTTCAGCCCCGCTGAGAGGTCTCCTGATGTGAAGAAATAGTCCGTGCCGCCCATGCGCTAGTGGTTTTCCGACGGGTGTGTTCAGAAATATTATTTCGCTTGTCAGCTCGCGGCCGTCAGAAACGAAAGGAGCCCATGCGAAAGTTTGTCGTCGGGGTCCACCGAACGAAAGTAGCTAAGTATTGATGTATGATGCACTTGTGTTTGTATATGCTGCAAAATATCGACGAGGTCCCATGGAGATTTGCTGTAGTCTGCGTGCAACGCACGAAGGAAACCTTTTATCATGTCTGCATCATCAGCATATAATGTAATCACTCATAAGTTATGAGTGATTACTATGGCTTAGGGGGAATGAGTTGCATACTCTTTTTTTTTTTGGTTATTGAAGGTCGGATAAACAGGTAGGTCATTAGCGACCACTATTGGCATAAACGTTATGGTAACTAGGAAGATGAAACGAAATGGTGATGATAAGGGGTGAAATTACGAACACAAATACAACCATGCCCGAGGCTGGACTCGAACCCGCGACCCTTCGGTCTGAGATCACTACGACACTACTACCTTAGCGATCTCGGCCACCGGGCCGACGCATATTCTGTTTGTTTTGTACAACATTACAGATTATAAGAGAAACAAACTCAATTTTGCGAAACAAAATTGTTGTGACGTCTGGAGTGTTCGATATCTGTGCGAGAAAACTGTGGTCAGCTGTTCCGTTTTCCGCTACCTCTCCAAGATTCTCTCGTAGTAGTCGATATAGAATTGGCTGAATGTGTGATGACACAAAAGCTGGTGCCGTAAAATCTTATACGCCATAATTTGTGCAGTAAACTGCCCGATTATAAATGATTTCTTGCAACAGAAAAGGTCGTATATAATGCAGATATACAAAAAATGCAATGGCATTTGATGTTTTACAAACTTATTATTTGTAGAGAGAAGACTCTTTCAAAAATTTCGTACAATATATCAAAATTATAAAAAAAGATCATAAGAAGGCAAGTTTGTAAGTCTCAATCGTCGCTTCATTCACTGAATCTCAAGAAAAATTTTCAGAATTGCGACACACAACTCGTATGTATGAACTTTAAGTCTTAAGAATTGCATTATCTGTAAAACATACTTTCATTATGACTTTGTATATCACAAATAAAAATGTTTAACTTGAAAGTAGCCACCATAGGAACAACTGTAAGCAAGACAAAACTAATCTTACGTTATTTATGTACCTTAAAAAATTGCTGTTTCTAGTGACAGAATAGTTTGCCACCTCCTCATATCACATTATCGTTGGAAGAATTCTCTTATAACAGTGTTTGGTCAGTATAATTTTCAAATGTACTTAAATTTGATGTAGTATGATACACTATTTACAAGAACAAAGTTTGTTTGTGGATGTAATGTAATGTTCGAAGATTGGAAATGCTTTTAGACTGTTTGCTCCCATTAAACAGTAAATTAGATCCATTTAATGGTGCGCTTAAGATAGGGATCTAACCACGAGTCCCAAAGATGTACTGTTATCTCCCGAACGTTTGCATAGCCTCGCTCTACGTAAAACAAAATGTAAATGAGAAGGTAAATGAGGAAATGTAAATTAGAATGCGTACATCAACAGAATGGAATAGGACATTGTTAAGCAAATATGAACAAAGTACCTTCTATATTCACAGTGCAGGATCGAATTGAACCTTGTTATTAAAAAGCTATCTCTCTCATGGAGCAAGACGTTAAGAAATTAACCAAATTCTCTAGAAATAAATATTGTTTTATTTTTTTTAATTTAAATTCCTACCAAAGGAATTGACTATGAAAACAATTATGTTAAACAAAAAAAAAAATAACGTGAATATGAGAACTTGATAATACATAGTTCTCTATACACATTATGAACTTTCATGTTAAAAATATTACGTAAAAACATAGTGAATGGTTCTTCTCTTCCAATTTAATTACTCGACAAAATGCACAGTGAATGTTTTCAGCTGATATCAACGAAACACCGGAATTAATTTCGTGTTTTTATTATTCAGAATTAATGTTTCCCTCTATTTTCCGAACGGAAGTCTACTAATTTTATTTTCAACATCAAAATTTCATTATTGACGGGATATGATTTGCTTTCTTAACACAATGAGTAATGAATTAATCACTATTGATAGACCAAAAATTGGCGTAGATTAGTGAGATATTTTTCCCCGCTTGGAATACTTCAATGTGTGAACAAATACATAAATTATTTAATTAAATTCATTATAAATTGACTGTCTTCTACCTCCTGCTGTAGTGTAATTCAATTCCAAACCACCAGTTCTACCCGCACGAGGCATGGCCCTCTGGCCTTCATTATTCATCAAGTAACTGACAAGGCACACGTCTTTGATCACGCATGCCCTTTGTGTTATCAAAGCTGTAAGGAAGACTTATCATTAGACATTTACTACTTTCAAGCTCTATTTATTAAGTCACACACATGTTCGTCCTTGTGATATCTAATTATGCAGCTTCCTCTCTCATTGCCAAAGAATCCTGGTCAATTCGGATTGTGAAGAATGATGCATTTTTTTCAAAATTGCAGTATTCATGCTAAAAATGTTTTAGTTTCATATTTCTACTTGGAAGAACCAATTTCCATGGTCTTCCAAATATACAGATTACCACTATGTACAATCTAAAAGCAGGTTTAAAATATTTACTATTATTATACATATAATACACGAGTACCTTGAGTTAATAAATGACTTCGGAAAAGTAAAACCTGTTTTGAGGAATATTCTGAAATCCTCACTGCCACCAGTCGAAGCCTCGTATACTGGTGCAAAAATTGATGAATAGTCCCCCTGTGGCATCATGTAATCAATTAATGACAACAAACAATTTGAACACACAAAGAGGGACGTATAATGAATGACGTGTTCGAGCCAAAATCAAAGTAAAGGTGTTCATTTTGAAATTAGTGCGTAAAAATGATTAAAATCCCGAGTGTGACTTTACGTTTATGCATTAATATTAAGAATTGTAAAATTCCTTTTTCTTTTTTATAGACGAAGCTATAAACAAGACATAAATAAAACCTAGCTGAACCTTTACTATTACATAACATAAACAGAAGAGCGGAGAAAAGTTACAACAGAAAAATACTTCATATGTACTACTATCAGAAAACGTTATTTCATGCCACTCAGAACTATTTCTGCAAAACTGATGAAATTAAGTAGGTTTACAAATCCTGCAACAAAACACTGATTATTCAATGTGAATAGAGAGTAAAACGTTTCTAAAATGTCACTGAATTTTTCCAAGGTTTAATTAAAACCTTCTTGACTTAAAAAAAATGTCGATATAATAATTATAATCATTGATTTTTTTTTTCAAAAGTAAATTGTGTGAGAGTTTGTATACACTCAATAATCATTGCACTTAAATACAATTTTTAAACTTCACAAACTTACTGTCTTGGCTTCGCAAACTAGTATGACCTCATGATGAGAAGACATCATTGCCTCTTGTGTAACCTCTCAGTCACTCGAAAAGGTGACTTCTTTCGGTTCATCCATTGCAACTCGCAAAGCAAAACAATTGTATTGGAGTTGGACTTGTAACTGGAGTAGAAAGCTCAAATTTCTTTGTAACAGAAACGCAAACCCTTGGTGTTTTAATATATAGATAAGCCATATTTTAACCAAAATCGAAACATTAACATTTACGGGTATTGGGAGGCTTGCTGTAACTGATGTGTTTTATCTTGTTACTGCTTCAATTCAAAACCATCAAACGTTCATATTCTAAAATACTTGCATGTATTAACGAAAAGTCTTGCGTTTTTATGAATACAGCATTTGAATCACCAATTTTCGGTATCTTAAAATCGCAGTAAACCACCATGATACAGCGCAAGCACCCACCATGATACATAGATGCGCGCACCCTACAGACACACAAAGCTCGCTCACTCAAATCTCATTCATTCAAACATTCGTTTTCAGATAAATATCAGAATGAAAACATCGTGCTAGAATGGTCGCTGTGAAGATTAAAATGGGATCTGCTCAAAATTTAATTCACGTTGCAAACTACTTCGTGCGTTTATCTTGACAATAAAGGATTGCAAGGATGCGCGTCGTTGATAGGATGCAAAAGTCATTAATTGTATGGGAGTTGCTTTCAGTCTGTAAAGTAACTTCAAAACTTTTGAATCAAAATTACAAATAGTTGTTTGCATATACTGTAATACTAATAATACTATATTAGCCCCTATTAAAAATGGACATGAATGAAATTCATGTGATGTAAAATGTACGTTGTTGTTGAGAAATCAAAAAGTATGCATTTTATGGTGATATAAAAATATTATCAATAACAATTATTGCTTATAGTATTAATATAATAAAATGCCTACTCTTTGATTATTATTATTATTATTATTATTATTATTATTATTATTATTTTCGTCATTTTACGAAAAATCTCACTATGTGTAAAATATTAAAAAAATGTGATTGTGAGGAAATCGTCAAAAAATAAGAAGATAAAAGAGAAAATTCGTTACTAATTATTAGGTTTTGCCCAACAGACTAAACATCGCCCTTCTCAAATCAGAAAGTAAGAATAGCTACTCTCGTAAAATACACCACCACAGCTTAATACAAGAGGTACTCAATAGAGATTTAAAAATATGGGTCCAGAAGTCTTTATGGACATTTACAAGTAGGTAAAAGTAGGTTCCATGTTACTTACGATCGCAGTTTGAGTACCAAAATAATTGTTTACACGTCTGGAACATATCCTTATTTAATAGAGTTCACATAGAATCAGAGAGAAGAGGATAACATCTACATAATTTACAAAATGTTCAAAAACTGGCAGCAAAACTGATGTGACGATCCCCATCTTCCTTTTTTCCGCCGTCGTGAATGACGTGCACCAGTAAACGTTTCCCATTAAATTTACAGAATAATATAAATACAATAGTAATGATAATAGTGGCATCATAAGAATTCATCATTTGAATGAGTCGCGTTCCTGTTCGATAAGAACGACCTCCATTACCTTGGAATCCATTCCACTACCAAGCCAGAAGCCACATTAGCCTGAAAGAGCATGGAGCAAGAGGAAGCTCTTCCGAGAACGCCTGCGGTGGACACAAGGGGGCGGGGCGGGGCGGGGCGGGGCGGGGCGGGGCGGGGCGGGGCGGGGCGGGGCGGGCGGTCGCACGGAGGCTGGCGGCGCTCAAGGGACGTTGGCCGGTGGCTGCTCGCCGCAGGAAGCGCTTTATGGCCGCCTTTGACAGAGGCTTCTGCTGCTGCTGCGACCCTCCCCGTCGCCCCACTGTCTCTGCTCGCCCACCGCTCCACTGACATTCGACTCTCGTAACATCTTCCTCTAGGGTGGCTTCATTGCCGAATCTCTTATAGCCCTCAAAAAAAGCTTTCTAGGTTCTCAAGAAATCCAAAAAATCGACCAATTTCAAACAAAATAATTTTATTCAATTTATTTCAAGACTTAAAAAAACATTGATTAACAATTTTGATAAATATTCCATAGAATAGGTTTGATGTTATTCATAAAGAAAAAAAAACAAAAATTTTCAATAAATTAAAGGTTAATTCGTTTAACCAAAAAGTCATAAATCTTAAAACAAACTTTCTTTAAAAATTATTTCAATTATTCTTAGCGAAATGTTTCTCACCAAATTTCTTGTCAGCGTCACAAGAGTGAAATTCTTTGTGTAGAAGGGTAAAGTTGAATTTAAGCTTTAGTAATCTTAATATTTCTGTGCATTACAGAATAGAAAAAAACATTTTCCTTTAAATGATATATTTCTACATACAAATAATTTTGGTTTGCACGTTTCCCATTCTTTATCCACTGAAATACGCCTTTCGAAATAACACTCTTTCATCCCTGTCGGTTCGATTTCTTCCTGAGATACTGCATCACATCACATCATGCATTAATAAATTTGTCCCTATGTTGCCCCTGTTTCCTGTTGTCAACTGCTTTAGTTTAGAGTAATGCAAAGATCGTATACAAAGACGGTCTGTGACAAGTATCACTGGATGAAAAGATATAATACTCGGAGGCATGAGATCTGCAAGGGAAAGACAACATTCATCATAAAGTTAATTAAATTTTTTGACATTAGATTTTTCAGCCCAAAACCCTCTAGTGCTTGAATTTTGATGTTGAAAATGCTTTATATTCCGAAGTTTGCATTTCCAAACTGACTGCGAATGCGAATGAAAAACTCCTAAATATTGGTCCGTCAATATACATTTTGCTGTTCAAGCTGTTACATTTCTAAAAGCATTTTCATTGACTTTTGAAATATAGCAGAAACAATAACGCTTCCTGTTTAAAGCAGTGTCAAAGGTAAACGTCATTAAGTTATTGAAAATGAAACTATAGCCTAAAAACCGACATAATTTAACTTTCAAGAAGATAAAATATCAAGTGATGTCGCTGTAATCACTGAAACAGATGGAACTTTCACAACAATGATCTGATACTCGATTAGTGGATAGAAATTTGGATGTATAAATGCTTTCTGAAAAAAAATGCTTCTTTTTCTTTCTGCTAGTATAAGCCCACATTTCGTGTGACATTATTTTGCAGAATCCTCAATTCGTATATATATGCGTGGTAATAGTATAATCAACAATACAATGATCAATTGATGATAAACTATATTACATCAATCTAATACATCAATTACTCTAAGTCGTTACGAGTTCTGCAAATATTTCCAAAATTTGCATCTAATTTTTTTTCAATACATATCATTACAATTTACTTCTTCAGGGGCTTTTCTAACCGTCTTATAGAAATATGAGTCACTTTAAGTAGAATTATTTCTACAGACGCAAAAAATAAAATAATGATGTAGAAGATAATGGTTTGGAGTGAAGGATGTTCTATTTTGGAAAAGTCTTTGTGTTTTTCACAAACACACGCGAATGCGTCCATTTCATGTGGTATAAAAAATAAACAAAAGTCTTCTAAATCCGG
Source organism: Teleogryllus oceanicus (assembly GCA_964035755.1). Taxonomy (NCBI): domain Eukaryota; kingdom Metazoa; phylum Arthropoda; class Insecta; order Orthoptera; family Gryllidae; genus Teleogryllus; species Teleogryllus oceanicus. The sequence continues at coordinate 190,782,022 of CAXIVR010000003.1, forward strand.
CTCCAATTCATGCATACGTGACCTAACAGGAACGTAAACCGACAGTAATTTCCTCTTAGGAGAGTGGCAGCGTGTGCAATCTGTGAAATTCCTCGGCGCCGCGCGAATGCAGTTGAAGTCGAGTAGGGACTTCGATCCACAACCCCCATCAGGCCTCTCTCACCCCCGGCGCGGATCAGTCGAGTTGGAGCAGGAATCCCACCCCGCCCCCTGCCGCCCTCCTCGCCCCCCCCCCGACAGGCTACCACACGCTGCGCCCTTCCACATACCACCCACACTTCTCTCTGCCCGATCCTTCCCCCCTCCTCCCACTGCTTAGCCTCCGGTTCGTCCTCTCCACCCCCTTCAACCCGCCCCTCCTCCTTCCCCCCCATATGCCCAACCGGCCCTCGCCCCAACTTCTTTTCTTCCTACCACACACCACTTCTCACCCCATCCTCCCTCACCCCCGCTTCGCTCGCCCCTTCCTCATCGTCTTCTTCTTCCTGCCACATCCCTTTTCACCCCATTCTGTCTTCCGCCCCCATCCCCGCACAAGCACTGGCCTGTTCGGCCGCCGGTCCTCAAGTTCTCCTTCGGCCCAACAGGAGCAACTTTTTGCCAGGCGGCGGCGGCCGGGCAGGCGTCGCGACGCGAAGATGGAGCGGCGTCTCGAGGCTTCGTTCGTTTTCGTCCGAAGGCGAATGCGATCGATGGAATCGCGCGAAACACGCGCTGCAAAACGACGCAGACAACGTTAATGGACGCGCCGGGCGGTGGACATATGATCCCCGAGGCTTCGCACATTCCTCCCTGCTTATGGAGCTATTACTCTTCCATTTAGTTCTAATCAAACAATGTTTATATTTCAACAATCATTTATAATATACTTTTCAGTTAGTAAAGATTGCAATTTTATAATAATTAACAATAATTTTCTATATTATGAAGCCTTGTTTGCATTCGAGTTTGATCTTTTGAGGGATCATCAGTGACGATTCGTACTTCGGTTCTTCTAAATACTCTTCACTCGTTAAGCATATAAATGTTACACTTAAATGACATTCAATAGTTAAGATATTGCAGCAAGATCGTTGTTCGAAATCATTCTGAAGTCCAAGCGCGCCCGTCGAGCGTTGTCTCTCGCGTCTAGTTGCAAGCCAGGCCGCTCACCTATGAATGACGTCACGCCCTTGAATGACGTCACCCTTGACGTCGCCCTTGAATGTCGCCTATGAATGACGTCACGATGAGTAACGTTGCGAAGCACGAGCTATCCAACGGGACTCACGTCCCTATGCGTCAACGTTGCGAGCACTCGTGCTTCCCTGTGCGTTTTAGAAACGCAGCGATGTATGGATGGCGCGAAAGGGCTTAGATCGTAATGTACTGGGGACGGACATTGTCGGCTACTCTCGTAGCACTTGGGGTAAATAACAGATTTTTGTCTTCATTTCAATATCACTCTAAATGCACGTCTTAACTTAAGCAATATGCGCGTTAATAAATTCAACTAATTTTTTACGGTATTAAATGGATTATTTTGAATGTTTGGCGAATATATTTTCATTTTATATTAGGTTTCTAAATAACCACACTCGTAGTGCCAAACTTCGAGAAGCCTACGTCTGCAGTTTGGAATCGCCTTTCACGCATAGGTGTTTTCACCTTGTGGTTCAGGCTGGCTTGTCATACCTGCACAGACTCCTCAGATCCATAATGATTTATCTAATGTTATCACTCACCCGTCTTGATCACAATACCGGGACTCCTTGGGGTGTAGTTATCACACTATTCACCTTCCACCTAGCGGATTTCCCCCGATCGATCCATACTGAATTTGGGGCGGACACAGGGGGTTCGGGGCAGGTTTTTCGGAGCTTTTTCGTTTCTCGTGGCCTTCATTCCACCATTCCAACCTTGTGACAATCACGTATCCATTAAAACCATTTATCCAACACTCTAGATATAGCTATAATTCTAGGAAACTCGTAGTACCAATGATATAGAAGTTCACAGTATGATCCTTCAAGCAAAGACAAAACATCTCAATGATCACGTTCTCAGGAAAGTAACATGATGGACTTGAATTTCTCCGTCCCTTTCTGACATAAATGAGCATGCCAGTCATCGGCGCACGTTTGAATACTTCCGTTTTCACCATTCCTCCTATTTTACTGGTTATTCGAGTCACTGAGTAGCATTCTCGAAGCGGGAAACTTTGCCGGGGCTGGGGCCGGAGAGAAGCGCCATCGCCGTGGCAGAGCCGCCGGCCGAAACGCAACCGTTGGCGACAGGGCGTGGGCGAAGGCGGATGAATATGCATGGGGGCGCGGAGGGGAGGGGAGGGGAGGGGAGGGGCTAATGGAGCAAGCGCCGCGTGGGGCGTCACTGGGAGCTGCTAATCGACATAATTTAATCACTCGCGAGAAGGCGCAGGCACGCTCCTTCCCGCGCCATCCGTTGCCCCAGCGCCCCACCCACACACAGATGGCTTAGGATTCGATTCTGAACCATCTGGAAGAAAAGGTTCTCAGAGTTCCTTCGTTTATGAGGGATAGACATCATGGCGTGAAGTAGGCGAGAAAAATCTATACCTGGATTTTTTTTATCTTAGTGTACAAATAACATTTTGGTTCTAGGACGCCATGTAAGGTTTTTATTGAGTGTGCAACCCATAAACGCTTCTATTAAGCAGGCACTGTTCTTCCATAATACCTATTTTGATTTTGTAGATGTATATAGTTACATTCCTTTTTTGCTACATAACTAAAATGGCAGACGATGAAAATCCGTTTATTCCTTGGTTGGAAAAGAAAGTTTTTTTCTTAGAACTTCCTCTGACCTATCGCCAACTGGCTCATTTAAATGCACTTTTATACAACAAACACTTTTAATATTTTGCTTCCTGTCACTTTTTCAAATTTGTCCGAGTTTTCGCTTCCTAATTCGAACTCTTTATATTTATCAAATACATATTTGAATAACGAGAAATAGTTTCGTCCCAATTCAGTTTACTCCAAATGAGAGAACTCGAATTATATTTGATTGATAATGTGAAGATTGTAATTTAAAATAAGGCAGAATATGTAGTTTTAAAAAGACTGCCGTAAGGCAACACTTCACAAAATTGTTGATTCTACAGGAGGCTGAAAAGTAAGTCACTCAGACAATGTAGCTTACATTATTTGTTTACTTAGCTCCAAAGAGATTTACTTTTATCACTCGTAATATTTAAGTATGTTACGAGAGTTATACACCTTCCCACCTTCTTCACAACCCAAGAAACACCTTTAGCCATGTACAAGCATTTTTAAAATACAATGTTCAAAAGTACCAATTTTTATTTTTCACATTCTACTACAAGTGGTGTAAATTTACTAACCTGTCTGTGAAATTATTACTTTATGAAATTATTACTAATGTAAATTTCAAAATCTCAATAAAAAAATTGAGATGAATTGTAACAGCGACATTCCTTGGCAGTAACGTGTCATCAATGTTCTCTACGGGGTTGATACGTCAAAAAAAAATGAGATGCTGAACCGTCAACGGAAGCTTGAAAATGAGTGATTTCTCGCTCACCTTATCCCCTGACAAGATTCAACCACATATTTTAATAAAGGACGAACAAGATTCTTTGGTAAACGTCCTACTTACTCAGAGAATATTCAACGCGAATGCAGCTTCTCTTCCCGGGGAGTCTGTAACCCTGAGATTGCAAGTCACCCGCGGCGGTGCACCCCAAATTGGCGGCGGTGCGCCGACTCCTCGAATCACCCTGCTCGGAGGGGGGCGGGGCGGGGCGGGGCGGGGCGGAGCAGGGCGTGGGCGGGGCGAGGCGAGGCGGGGCGGGCGCGAGGCCACAGCGCGCGCGGATTAACCCCAGGTAGCTGACGGCGCGCGTTAAGAGCTTCATTAAAATTCACGCCTCCGCGCCCCGCCGCGCCGCGCCGCCCGCGCCGCGCCAGCCCCGTGGCTTACATAAACAACACGCGGTTAAGTTCTCGCACGCGAACGGCGCGGCGGCGCAGGGCGGAAATGGAGGCGGCGCCGACTCGGAGGCCGGAGACCGGCGAGGGGGGGAGGTTGCGTGGACGGAAGGCGGAGTGGATGAAAAAGTAGAAGGGGAAACAGAAGCAATAATCGAAAGAAGGAGAGGATGGGAAAGGGATTGGAGTGGTCGTAAGAGGAGTGAAATAGGGGGAAGTAAGAGAAACGGAATGGGATAACGAGAAGCTTGAAAAAGGCATGGAGAAAGGATGAGAGGTGGAGAGGGACAAGGAGAGAGAAAAATAACAAGAAGATGAGGATGGGAGAAACTCAAACGGGGAGAAAAGAAAGTGAGAGGAATAAATGCTGAAGGAAATTAAGAGTTGCGCAGGAGGGCGAATGAACACTTGGAAGGTACGTAGTGATCAGGCACATTGGAGGCAGTGCATACTGGAACTAGAATAATGCAGAACTCAAAATTACGAGGGCTGGTCCGTAATCGTCTCCTATAGAATTTTAGTAGTATAATGCGTTTTGCGGCTCTCACACGCAACCAATAGTTATAAAGGAGATCTTTGAAAAAGAGAATTTGACGAAGACCTGAAGAATAGCACTTTCACTCTAAAAATATGAAGGATTTGTTTCAAGAAATGCATCTATATAATCACGTTAAATGCAACCCGCAACACTCAATAATATTTTCGAATCTATATTCTTTATATATCTAATAATACTTAAACAAATAGTTCCAGGGCCTTAAAAGCTAAAAATTTGAGGGCAAATGGCTCAAAGAAACGTTCCTCACACCATAATCTATAAAATAAACTTAAGTTCCTGAACATTCTATTACATTTTGATGGTCGGGCGCTTCTCAATATGATCCCACCTGCCCAGAGACGTGCATAATTCTCACATGAATGTGAAATTAAAGTAATTACTTGACATAATACGAGATTGAATAACACGGGTGTACCTCTCTGCTCGATAATAAAGTTACATCAGAATAGTATGTATTGACAAGTGTTCATTGTATTGTTATGAATTTCGAGGAGACATATACTGGAACTGACGAAGGATAAGAGGGTCTTGAGGAAAAATATATATTATAGGCTTAAAATTGAAATGGAAAAATTATAAGAAAAAGGGAAATGCCAATAACTGAAAGAGCCGATAAAAAACCTGCAGTTTGGAAACTGGAGGACATGCTTCCACATTGCCACATAAAAACTCGTTCGAGACGTATAAACCTGATGCTACCACAAGTCTAAGACCACAGTAAAAGGAACATTGAACCGGAACGGAAATCGGCGATGGCTGCAGGCGGAAGGTACGTTCAGGGGTCGGTCGCGCATCAACCCCTCTAACAGGAGGCTGGCTCTGGGGACCGGGAGCGGCGGCGGGGCGGGGGCGGGGGCGGGGGCGAGGCCATGTGGCGGCGAGCGTCGCGGCGCCGCCGCCGGATCAATCGGCGCTGACGTCACCGCGCGCCGCGTGGATATTGGCGGGCGCTGCCTGACGTCACCGGCGGGGGGCGGAGGGCCGTGACGTCATCGATCCAGGTGGGGCCTGGCGGCGCGTGGCAACGCCCGCCGCGCCGCGCCGCCCAAGGGGGGGGCGTCTGCGCGCGGCCGCGCGTGCGGGCGACGCCGCCGTCGGAACGGCCGCGCGAACAAAGAGGCGGCGGCAACTTCGCGGGCCGTCACTCACATTCACGTGCTCGCCCATTGTCTTTTCATCAGGCGTCCTCCGCTTCCAGCAGACAGCTCCGACGCTTTCCGGCACGTCTAATGAGATACGCTATTCGAGAAAAGATTCTGTGATCGCTTGTTATATAATACCCCGAATGCAAACATGCTTTATAAGGCTTTATCAGCTTGAAATTAGGAATAGAGAATTACAACGGAAAATAGGATAGAAAACATAAATAAATATATACATTTTATTTAATTTTCTTCAAGAAAATTAGTGTTTAACAGTAAGAAACAAACGTATGATGTGCTTACAAATTATTGATAGTAAATTGTCCATTATTTCAGAATTTTGTGGGAAAAAATATCGCTCACTATTTAGTCTCTCGACAGGCATTATATGACAAAAGAATATCTACTTTAGCATTGATTTTCGATAATGAAAACTGACATTAATGACTAGAGGGGGAAAATGAGGCTTCTGTTACTTAATGTTTGCAGCAATCCTGTCTGTCAGCTGCAAACACAGAAATTCGAAATAACGTAGCCTTCTATTTTCATTAATTTCAATTTGATGATGCCTCACTAAACCCGATCTGTCTTCCTTGATGAGAAAATTCGTACCCATGGATCTTTTCATGCAAATTCGCAATGCGCATTGCGGGTGGCCTACTACCCCTGATAACACATGCGTTTATGAAATCGGCAGGAAGAGCAGATTGTACGTGTACAAGGTCTGTCCCAAAAGTAAGTTGAATGACTTTGCGCCGCCGAAGCAAGCCACTAGCAAGGCGCGCCAAGTGACGTTAATGGTGGTGTGGGGTTTAGGGAAGCCAACGACAAACATGTCAGTTGTCTGCAGGCTCTTCCACAGTGCGCATCGCTGCTAGTTTGAACCCTTGTTTTAGTGACGCGTCGGAATTTTAAGTTGCCGCGTTTCAAGAACCAGCGTTACGCAATAAAATTTTGTGTTGCGCTAAAAAAAACGGGCGCTGAGACCGGTGCCATGCTAAGGGAAGCTTATGGCGATAGCACCATGTCCAGCAATATGGTTTACCGCTGGCACAAGATGTTTCGAGAGGGCAGAGAGGACGCCGAGGATGAAGACCGCTCTGGACGCTCGTCAACGTCACATTCCGATCAAAATGTGAAGAAAATGAGGGACATGCTGAACTCTAGTCGACGCCTGAGTGTTAGAATGCTGGCAGATGAGTGTAATATCCCTAAAATTACTGTACATCGCATTGTTACCGAAGATTTGGGCATGCGGAAGATCTGTGCGAAGATGGTCCCCAAGGTGCTTTCCGATGAACAGAAGGCTGCTCGTGCAACGATTTCGCGTGACCTCTTGGAGAAGTGTGAAAATGATCCGAATGTTTTGGATAATGTGATTACGGGTGACGAAGCATGGGTTTTCGAGTATGACCCGGAGACCAAAAGACAAAGTGCTGAGTGGCACACGCCAGCTTCCCCGCGCCCAAAAAAGGCGAGAATGAGCAAGACCCGTGTAAAGGCCATGCTCATCGTTTTTTTTCGACAAAAGAGGCATTGTCCACTCAGAGTTTGTGCCACAAGGACAAACAGTGAACAGTCATTTTTAATTGCAAGTCCTGAAAAGGCTCCAAAGCAGAGTGAAACGCGTCAGGAAGGAGATCGCCAGCACTTGGCGTCTTCACCATGACAACGCGCCGTCGCACACCGTCTTCATTATTGGAGAGTACTTAGCGAAACGCGGTATGGCAACATTGCTCCAGCCGCCGTACAGCCCCGACGTGGCACCACTGGACTTCTTTTTGTTCCCGAGGATCAAGAAGGAACTCAAGGGCCACCATTTCGTGACTTTGGAAGCCATCAAAGAAGCAACGACGGGGTTCTTGAAGGAGATCTCCGTCGACGCCTTCCAGGGTGCGTTTAGCGACTGGGAAAAACGCTGGCGCAGGTGTTCCGACGCGGAAGGAAGCTACTTTGAAGAATTTTAGTTACTTGTATATTTATCTGCAATAAATCTTTTTTCTTGGACTTATTCAACTTACTTTTGGGACAGACCTTGTATGACCTGACGAGAACACATTTTTTTCCTTAAAAGCTTCACTTTGAACAGAAATGTATTATAATGAACAGTATTAATAAATATATTGCTTTTTTATGCGTATATTCAGAAATGCTGTAAGAATCTCTTCAAAAGGAGAAAAATGTTTGTCATATTTTTCAACTTACTATCTTTGAGAAACTTTCTTTTTGTCATACCATTCTTTTATATTCTCTAATAAAACTTTTTATTACTTTATGGAAAATGAGTCTGTGACTTCCAGGCATTTTCTGTTCGCCAAGTTCCCATTAATTAAAAATGGGAAGAAACTCGGCTGTAAGAGATTCCATTTTCATCTGTCTAGGATAATGTGATGAAAACAAAACTTCAGATTGATCTCTCCGTTAATGTACGAGTTTTTTTTATTTTGACTTTCAACTGTATACTCTCTTTCTTATCTTCTTATTTTCCATCCGCGAACCAAGTGATGATTTTTAATGTCAGTATAACCCGACCAAGCGGGGTGTAGGATAGGGGTTGAGGGCAGCACTGCGCTTTATTTTGTTTCGTAGAGAAAGACACGGAGATATTAGTATAATCTGTACAATTGAAATGATTGAAGGCATTGTCATTGTCAACAATTGTTGCCTTCAATCATTTCAATTATGTAAATGTCAACTACACCTCACCACTGAATCAATATAATCTGTACAACTGAAAACCGAAGCTCTGATCTAGAAGTCCAATGTCCGAAGACATTTACATGGCCCTCTTGTAATGCCATCTTATGTTGAACAATACCCGTGATAGTCCATTTAAAACCACGGGGATATGCCGACGCGTTCGATAATTATATTAATAAATATTGATATCGATATGATGAAGGTAAGTATTTTAAGTCCTTAAAATTGACCACATATTCTAGTCATGCTACACAACAAATTCTACAACATGAGTACATTACATTATTCCCCTTATGAAAAAATTCAGAAATATTTTCTTTAACTTCCTGATTCTCATAAAATACAATGTAATTGAGATGTGTTTCAATTCGTTAATGAATAATCAAATTATTAAATGCTTTATGTGTGATTTACGTAGTGTTTCTATGGAAAATTATCTGAAGGAAAACTAATTGGGCTGACTAACTAGCATACGTTATGCAAAATGCCTATTATTTGGGGACGAGAACATGAATGAGCCAGCGACAACACGCGCCGCAGCAAGAACGACGCTGTTAGTTCTCAGATGCGCCGGTCTCTCTTCAGTCCCTTACTTCGCTTGGTCGGGCAAATCCCAAGGACTGAGAAAATACAACGGTGGCAATCGAATTTAGAGCAATGCGCAGGCCTAAGAAAACATTTGGAGTTTCGGTATTCTGCTTAGCATGCTTCTAAAGGCATCCGCAGCAAGAAACCAGTTTGATTCCCGGTCGAAATTACGAGAATGTTTTCAGCAATTTGAAAGAGAAAATACAACATATAAATAGAGATTTATCGTAGAACTGTAGTTCATAAACACTAGTAATCCTTATAAATAATTTTTTCACTTACATCATTACGAACTAATAAGCGTTTTGTGTCAGTAAAAAAACCTAATTATTGCCGAGAATCCTCAGATATCTGGCTGATATTAGATAATGAAATAAATACTCCTCTCATCACAGAGAACAATATTTTTCCCACTTTAATACACTGTTTTATTTTCATGTTTAATGAGAGGTTGCCGTAGCCACCAGCTTTGCATTTGTTTCGTCTGAAAATGCTCTCTCCTAACAACTGGAAAGCCGTATGTCTGAGCGTTGTTTAAGCACGTCATTTCGAAATAAATAAATAAAACATTGCTGACAATTAAGTACTAGTAGGAACGCGCCACTTTCCAATACTTTTCCTCCTCTTAGTAACATTACATTTTACTCAAGAACTACTCTAACATTTTAAAAAGATGGCATGGCATCGTGCAAATATCTAAAATTGATAGATAAAGTGCATTTAGAAAGATCTCTGAAGTTTTAATACTGGAGTTGCAGAAAATGTTCGAAAATAAATTTGAACTTTGTAATTTTCAACATTTCACGGGTTTTAATAAAAATTGTAACTATACCATACTCATTAATGCTTTTTCTTCTATAGGGACAAAAAGTTAATGAAAAAAATCTTCAACCAGTTCTCAGAAAATGCTGAAAAGTCACATAGACTTCAAGTAAAGCACGAAAAAAATTAAAATATATTAATGATCTAGGGAAAAGAACAACTAGATCTTAATCCAGACGTATTTATCAAGTCAGCGCCTAAAATCTAATCTCACAGAGTTATGCGTGACACATCCATACTTCCATCTACTGGGACAGTTAGATACAACAGGATACAAATTTGTATGTATCTAATCACATACATCAATCTTAAAAAACTTTGGAACATCAAAAATAGATCTTAATCCTTATGTGTGGGCAAAGCATCAGCTGAAAAGAACCTTAAATACGTATTTTACGATCAAAAATTAAAGATCGTATTCTTGATGTGATTCCGATTATTTTCTTCCTTATACCATAGTAAGTGGGAGGAAAGTAAAACGTATGTTCCTTTAAATGACAATGTCAAGTAATTTCAGTACAAAAAACATAAGATTTTGATGTAAAGTAATAACATATGGAAGTGTTATTACTTTACATCAATTTTTAAATATTGATAATTCTAATTTTTTTCAATTGCACGACTTTGATGACGACAAAGAACCTGGATTGAGAAATACATAATTTAGATTGTAATATTCGTGAAAAACACTTTACCTTTGCTAAACGTTTTTTAATGAACTCCCGCGCCATGTGGTCGCGTATAAAATTGTCAATTTAATTGTAGATATTGTTCAAAATTTGATACCTCTCCGAACATTCATGTTGAGGAGAAAGGGTTTCAAGCGATCTAAAGCTTTCAAAATTTAAGAAGGTGCTGAAAGGTCTCTCTTTACTAGCCACGGACTTCGTTACACTTAAAGAGCCCCCGAACTGGACTTTACGAGCATCGGCCCGACCGTTTCCGAGTTACGTCCGATCAATCCTGCGAGAGAACGTTAAACTACCTTTTTTATGAAGCAATGAATTTTAACAAATTATGAGTGTTCTTTGCTACATGCATATTAAAAACGTGTTCTTTAATTTCTCAATCATTGTTGCGCTTAGAGAAAAGGTGTGTAGAAAAAGGGATGTTGGTATAACAATTATAAAATATAGATTACGAGCATCGGCTCGACCGTTTCCGAGTTACGTCTGATCAATCCTGCGAGAGAACGTGAGGCACGATAGATTAGAATTAGGCTCATTCCACGAAGAATTAGTCATCTCAAATAATTACGGGACTCTTTAGAACTCGACTGTTTACTCATTTATTCAAGAAAGAAAACGATTTCTTGTTTCAGTAACGTGTACAAGTATTTGCACTAATAAAAATAGTTACATGACCATAATTTTGACATATAAATAAAAAAATAATAAAGTTATCTGAAAAATTGTGCGAAAGAGGAGTTTACGATAGAACTGGAAAACACGTGCACTAAGAAGACCGAAGAAGTTTGTAAGATAGGAAAACGTATGATAAAAACGAAAAAAATAAACCAAGTAAAACGAATCATGCAAAAAAGGAAGATTAAACCAAATAAAATAATTGACAAAACCAAATAAATTATCCTGGTCAGAAATTCTGTGTGAGTGATGAGCAGGAAATAAAACTGAAGCTAAAAAAGACATGGATCAAGTAATGTGAAGTACTGAAAACGACAAAAAAAACAATTAATAAAACCAAAGAAAAATAAAATCGTGAAGCAAAACAAACGATCGAACGAGAGTAAAGCTAGGGATAAATTGAAGAGGCAATACGAAGGAAACTAGAGAGGAAAGTAATCCAAAGTATTGTGCGAAAGGGCAACAAATAATTGATAGTAGCAAATATGTGCCCGAAGATAGATATTAGACGTAAGAAGAAAATTAGTGTCCAAACTAATCTTCGGCATCATTCAATCGAGTATCGAAGAAGCTAGAGCAAGGCTGTTCAAATGGCCGCCTGAGGTGTCATTTATAGTGGCTCTCGAAAGGTTATTAGACAAACATGAAAGTCCCTTGCATCCATGTCGAGCGAGAATATTGCGCCTAGCTTTCGCGTCCAGTCGCGGTCAACACCCCTTAAACCTTATCCGGGCAACCAGTGTTTGCTAGATGATGTGGGTTATATATGCTGTCATATGATGTTAACTAAAATGTGTCTGTGTGCGCGCTTTCGTGACTTTCTTTCTTATCTATTGGAGTGTCTAAGGACGACGATTAACTAAATTTGGTGAATAAACAATAGTGATAATATTCATTTCGTTTTAAAGGAACGTAACCGGGCAAGCAGTGTCCGAAGGACACTTATATTTTCTTTCCGTAAGAGACAAATAGGTTGGTTGGAGTTGGCGATTTCCATTTTGAGTTGTTTTTTTGTTTTTTACGAGTTGGTTGGAGACGTTGGCGATTTCTATTTTGACACAACAATCGAAATAAGGTTATTCTTTTGTTTATTATGCCTGGTTGTTGTCAAAAACTGGACGCTTCGTATTGTTGTGCTACTAATATGTTCTTTCGTTAAGAGGGAACTGTTGGCGATTTCCATTTTGTTATGACCACGAGGTCTCTACGAATGTGGCAACTCCGACGCTGGAAGAATGGTGAGGGTACGCGCGAACAGAATTGGGGAACAATTTTTATGGTCCGGCTGGATATAGAGCAACAATGCGATTCAAACGTTTTAAGTGATTACTTTCTGCGATTTTATGACAAAACCACTTGATTTGTAAGACGGAATGATAGATTTGCCGCTTCGAGGGACGTGCGGAAAACAATCAATTGAAACTGAAAAATACATTATCAACTTGGAACAGACATTACTGCTGACGAAATGCTAGAACTGTCTAACCTCTGAATGGTTTGCCAAATACCCGGAAGGAAAACGGTGAAAGAGCGCATCAAGGTTTGGGTGGAAGAGTGGTTAAAATTCTCGTCGAACCTTATGAAAAAACTCACAAGTATTTCACCGTGTGACAATTACTTCACGGACAAGACCCTCGTAGAACATTTGAAAAATGGTCTCATTCTCGTTTGAACCGTTTGAGAGAACAAGAGATTCATACCTCGAGAACTCCAGCCTCACAAAAGGCTTCCCATGAATTCATCTATTTTTGTTTTTTCAAGGGAATCTACTTTCGTATCGTACGTTTCAAAGAGGAACAAAGCAGATGTTCTTCTTTCTACAGTGCACCAGAAGACTCCGGTAAAAAACTGGGAATAATACTTCTTTACAATTCCACAGGTTTCAAAGGTGAAGTTGACACACTGGACCAGCTCAATATAGGCGTTCTCGTGTAAAAAAAAACAAAAAAAAAACAAAAAAACAGATGGCCATTTGAGTACTTTATGAACAGTCTCCATGTTGCTGGAGTGGCAGGTTTCGTCATCTGGTCAAATGTGCAGCTACCGTGGAATACGCGGAAACACAATGCTCGAAATATATTATTGCTTGGGATATCAGAAGGCCTCATTCAACCACATATTGAAAGAAAACGTTCTATGGAACTCCAGTGAAAGACGCTTTCAGCTCTAAAGCCATATTCAGAGCAAAACTAAATTCTATCGCATCTTCCCAGATGAGTTGTTGTGCTCACCAGGAAAGAATGTCACTTGTGTTCCTATGCGCGAGGTCGCCCTAGAAACTATGTTGCAGCAAATGTCACCAGTCAATATTTAATGATAACAGTAACGTTTTTTCAAGAAGAATAAATAATACATAATTTAATCAGAATATGCAAATTCAGAGAGAAGAAGAGTTTAAACTTGCTTAACGTGCGTTGTGTTCTGGTAAAAGAATGTTTTACTTCATCACCTCTTACGTTTTTGCTATAATAAAGAAATTATTTTGATAAATTATTCATTGTTCATCATTAACTTTCAATCGTACAATTCAAACAATAAGTGTACAAAAGATGAAGACGAGAACAGTATAAATCACAGGATGTAGGCAGTGTCTGGTGGACCGGATGCGTTTCAAAACTACCTGACCCGGAGAAGCATTAATGTAAAAATAGGTAAAGTTTAGATTAAAAGAACTTTTTCTAGTTTCACTGCGCTATGCTTGGTAGAGCCTGATATCATGCCTGGTTCAATCCCCCTCCCCCGTTTCAAAGCAGCCGAGCAAACAGCCGATATCCACAATACGGCGTCACGCGTGGATCTCGTGAGTAATGAAAATATGGCCCGCAGCCATATTAAAGGTTTTAGTTCTGGCCCTTGAGGAATTGCAAGTTGGACACCCCTGATCTAGAGCATCGAACGTGGCAGAGAAGCAAGAGTTATACGCAAGAAGAAAACTACTGCCCAACGAATCCTCAGCATCATTCAATCGAGTATCGAAGGATCGTAAGCATCCAACTTGGGAGAGTGTGAAGGATTATACGCAAGAAGAAAACTAGTGAGCGGCGTGGCGAACGAGGGAGGGAGGGCGGAAAGGGCTGGCCGAGCAGGGGGCGGCGCGGGGCTACGCCGGGGCGGCGCGGGGCGGCGCGGGGCGCGGGGCGGGGCGGGGCGGGGCGGGGCGGGCGGGGCGCGGGGTGGAGCGCGGGCGGGGGCGGGGCGGGGCGCGGGAGGAGCGCGGGGCGGAGCGCGGGCGGGCGCGGGCGGGGGCGGAGCGCGGGGCGGAGCGCGGGCGGGCGCTGGGCTGGGCGGGCGGGGCGGGGCGGGGGCGGGGGCGGGCGGGCGCGGCGCGGGCGGGCGCGGCGCGGGCGGGCGCGGCGCGGGCGGGGCGCGGGCGCGGGGCTCGGCGCGGGGCGGGGCGGGCGGCGCGGGGCGGCGCGGGCGGGGCGGCGCGGGGCGGCGCGGGGCGGCGCGGGCGGCGCGGGCGGCGGGGCGGCGCGGGCGGCGCGGGCGGCGCGGGCGGGCGGCGCGGGGCGGCGCGGGCGGGCGGCGCGGGCGGCGCGGGCGGCGCGGGCGGCGGGGGCGGCGCGGGGCGGCGCGGGGCGGCGCGGGGCGGCGCGGGACGGCTTCGGGGCGCCGCAGAGGCCGTTTGGAGTTGGAAGGCGCGCGCTCCAGAGGCCAATTACAGCAAACAATACACTTAGCGGGCGCCCGCGAGCCTCTTCTGGCAGCCCTTGGCATGCGAGGCACGCGCCCGCCCCCGCGAGGAAATAGGGTTTTAACGCGCGCCGGACTCCCTCGTGACCCATGCACTCGCTCGCGCCCTCCGCAGAACGACTGACTTGCTATTCCTATGCAGGGTGCAACGGGTGACGCTTCGAAAAGCGTTCAGTTTTAACGTCACCTTAGAATGCACGCCACTAGGGTCCACGCAATACACAGGGCACTACAAGAATAAGTAAGTAAAAGTAGCTTCACTTTAACGGCTTTTCGGCTACTGATGTCATGGAGATTCTTATTTACCACACTGTTAACAGACACATCAGCTCCCTCTTGCACCAACAATACAATCAAACTATAAATACGTCAATAAACCAGATGGCCTGGGCGTTCACGAATAAATAGTAAAAATAGGCGCTGACACCCGCGTAATCTTTAGTTATAGTAATATATTATTTCTCTGGATGTTTCTCAGTAAATGTTATAATCGTCTAGGGCATGTGAAGATGTCGAAAATGATCACTTTTAAACATGAAGTATTTACGGGCAATTTTCATGTAACCGAATTACATACATTACATTTTACCTCACGTTTTAGGCAGTTTCTTGTTCCATAGATTCCGTCCTGACACAGTAAAGAGGATTTCATTCATAGTCGGTCATTTGTGCATATAGGGTTGCCTAAACACCAGAGTTATACGACACTGACTGTTGATTGTTAGGAAGGTAGCGCCACGCGTAAATGTATGATAAAAATTTCTAAACATATAACATATATTTAATATTTTGACAGGTTGTTTTTAGAATATAACAGAAACGTCCGTTGACGAGTAATGAAAAAAATAAAATGTTACTTAAAGTGAATTAATAAATCGAAGAACATTATTTCTTCATTTATTCTAGGTCAGAAATTATTGCCTTCATTTTCTGCTAGATAAAAGAATATTCCCGTACAGAGGTGGTTTCATAAAGTGATTTTGCTCTTCTGAAAGCCAACTACAATAATATAATTTCTAGCATTTAGATTTTATTCATATTCACTCTTAGTTGACATTCTATTTGTTATGGTGTTCTATGTTAATTTCCTTTGATTGGAGAAATTTATCCAACACTGTCGCACCCACTATATTATTGGCTGTAATGTGTAGATCTATGTAAAGATATCTTCAAATATTTTGAAATCCACGGAAGGTGCAGACTCACCAATCTTGAATAGCTGACAGGAATCAGATGTTGGATAAGAACTTTTCGTTCTTACCACACCCTTGGCTTCTCTCCGCATTCCATTCATATTAGATCTAATAACGTCCTTTCATTTGAAGTTGAAATTTCACCACAGTAGAGCTGCAATCAAGAAACCTCTCCATCTGGATAGCGGTGGCAATCGCACAGTCGGCAACTCCTTTCCGCAATGCAATTACGATAACGCGCGGAACGTCGCAATGTCACTCGCATAGGAGAGGCCGCCCCACCCTCGGAATCCGCCGAGAGCAGCAGATCAACGCTTGAAGATGCGGCGGGCGCTGTCACACCTCCCATTGCCCAATCCATTCCTTTCATCCCCTCTTCCCACCCCCCCCACACTTCAACCCTTCCCGCCATCACCTCAAAATGTCACTTATCTCCAACTCTCAACCACTCCCCTCACACCTTCGCCCTCATCCTCCATTCCTATCCCACCCGCCAGAAAGCAGCTTTCTGAAATTCGTGAAGTTGGCGAGGCGAGGCGTGCAATTGGCGGCTACATAGCGCCTCCGTTCCTCCCCTCCCCTCATCGCCCCGCGCCGCCGACAATCCTGTTAGCAACTCCGCAGACAGCTCGTCGCAGCGGATGGCGGTCGGCGCCTGTCGATCTGCGAGGCGGCGCGCGGTGGCATCAACCGCCTTCTGGCGGGACAAATATGTACTACACACCTGACGACGTTTGAAATCACGGTATGGATTAGAATGTCTGAAACTATGACTTCAATCATTCAAATATCCTTCTCTTCTTCTTCTTCCTCCGATAGGGTTTAGGTCACGTGACCTGATCCGGCAACTAAAATATCTTGATTTCTCCAATTTTGTTTATGGACCTTCCTTAACACTTTTAATTTAGAAAATCTAAATACCTTTTTGACGATATATTACTTATCCCTAATTATATACTTTTCCTTTAAAATTCTTGTTTCCAAGATTTTACAACGCGTAGCAACAGTTAAATAAATGAACTACCCTGATTTTAGCTTTTCTTCAGACAACTTTTTATTCTTATTTGTATTCATCTGGATCCCCAACAATATATTTCAACTGTAAAATTACCTGTACTTTTCAGGTATTTCTGCAGATAATAATAAACATTGAAATAAAAATGATTCGTTTCCAAGCTTGGTCACAATATGTGAGGAGCAACTTATCAAAACGTATATTGTCCACTGGTGGAAAAATTTGACTTTGATATGAAATCGTAAAGTTTTTGATACGATATACCTGCTCCTGCTTTCAGATTTCTTCAAAACACCGATTATAACATTAAAATATATGCATTTTTAATATTTTTCCATCAGTGAATAATATGTATTTTGATAAGCTGCTCCTCGTGTGATATGTTCAGATATGTTTAGTAGCTGTTCAAGAATTAATTCAGCATATTTTAATGATCCAGCTTCATAAATAACTATCATTCTCCCATGCATTAACATATAATACTAAATTTCGCTAATCGTTTATTTATTAACAGACTCGTGTGATTAATAGATCCTTCGTCAGCAACCACAACATCAATGAATAATTAAAGGCGGCACTCATTCGTCCCTCTAGAATCCTCATTCGTCCAATGGCCTGCTGTCCTCTCCACCCGCGCCCCGCCCCTCCCCGCCCCTTGTCCGAGCAGTGAATAGTTTTCTCAATTCCGGCGCGCCGCCTCATCTGCTCGTCCTTTGTCACGCACTGTCGTCGCTGGCCGCCGCTTCATTATGCCGGCGGTGGGCGCGGCAGGGCGCTCCGCGGCGCCTGCCTGCCTCGTTCGCCGGCTCCGGCTTCATTTCCGCCGCGCCAGCAGCTCTGGTCGCTCTCACCGAGCCACCACGCAGGCCTTCCGCGCCGCGCCCTGTTTGATCTGTAATTTCGCGCAAACTCAATACCGGCTCTCATCAAACCTGCACCCGTCACCGAGACGCCACGCCGCATCGCGCCAAGATTCACAGATTGCGGAGCTCCTACACGGTCCGCTCGGACATCCAATTTATTTCTAGTCTTTTCCATTTCCTGGACGTCGCTTTAGTTTTGAATGAAGACTACGATGTTTCGCTTCCATGTTCCATCTCTATCTTACCAAACTGATATATTTTTAGTCATTAGACACTTTCATGAAAAGCTTTCGTATGCTCATTTCACTTCGTTGCGTAATTATTAATGGACACTTTACAATATGATCTCACAGGGTTTGATTATAATAACCTAATTTGTCACCAGTTCTTTCCAAGACGCCTATTCTTCGATTAGCAAGGTCAAAACAACATTAATTCTGAGAGAACAAAGTTACTATTATTATTATTATTATTATTATTATTATTATTATTATTATTATTATTATTATTATTATTATTATTATTATTATTATTATTATTATTATTATTGTTTTACTTTTGTATAAATGTAAAGACAGTTGAGATACTTTCAATGGTACGGCAGCGGTTCTCACTTTGCTTGGCAATGCCAAATAAAAACGTGTGGAAATTCAAATGTTATTAAAGGTGAATATTAGGAATGCTAATGAGTGAAATCCTGTTTTAATTGTATTTTATTTGAAGAAGTAATATGGAAGAAACATGCGGATTACTCTAAAAAAACAAATTGTAATCGTGATAGATGCATTCTTCATTGATGCATTCAATATGAATATATAATTATAACAGGTTAAAGAATGGAAATAGGCTCATTAATTTTTATACGTGAACATTACACGCCCAAGTGTTGTAAAATTACAACATGAAATAGCGTTCTCTCCTAATGTGTTATTTTTTCACGACCCATTTCATTGCACGAATTTTAATATCTAATATCCAGTAGAGTTTGTCATGGCTGTGAACTGAAGTTGCTAAGTTCTGTTTATGATCAGCAATAATAATGTTTCGAGAGAATGAACTACCAATTTTACTCTCGAGAGAGAGAATTGTCATTTCACTCCTACTTCCGGGAACCTACATTCAATCTTGCTTTAGGCCGTAAAATAAAGCTTTCAGTCGCATTTTATATAATTACAACGATAGAGCATAAATATATTTTAATATAGAGGTGCCACTTTTGCCCCAGAATTCCTCGTAGTCCACTTTGTAGCGTTGATATACGCAAACAACTTCACAACCAACGCAAACGATTCTGCTCGGGAGAGTGACCATCGCCGTTTGTGCTCCGATGACCGCTGGTCAGCTCAATAAACACACTGCAATTCTCCTCCTCGCATCCCCCGCAAACGCCTCCCCATTCCCACTTCATCAAACACCAGCATCACCGGCAAAAAAGTACGAATTGCCTTCTGCTCATTTTCGGAGGTCTTTTTTAATGGTTAGTTGTCAATCAACCCCGGAATACGAATGATTTCCCATAGAAATCCCAATCCTCCATCAAATTTTTACGTATATTTCTCAATGATAGGAGATTGGCACATTTATATAAACTATGAGTGACTAAATCTTCCACTTTGTATTAATTGTAAAACTTCGATTTCCGACGTAACATCTCTACGCGTATATTCTTAGTGTCTAAAATTTAGGGATACTAATGAGTGAATCTTATTCTCAATCCCTGATTTTCACTAGATACGAAGCGTAGGGCAAAAAGCTTCATAGGCTGTTAGCAGACTATAATCATATAATTACTTACTAGGGATTTTTCATTGATTTTTTAAATTATAAATTTAATTATTCCGGGAATTCTCACGATGTTTTGATAGAACTATAGGGTTTAGTAGGCAAACCTATAATTTTACTGCCACCACTTCATAACCGACGCGAACGATTCCGGCAGCCACCTCCAGCAACGCAAATCGCTGCTCCTCCGACAGCGGCAGGCGGTCGCAATAACGCACGAGCTGCGAGTCCCCGCTCACCGCACACGCCGCAGCGAGCTCCCCCACCCCTGATCCCACGCGCACCCCCTCCCCCGCCCACGTCGCCCGCGCAGCCGCTGCCGACGGCGTGTCGCGCCAAAAACCGCCCCGTCAGCGCCAGGGGGCGGGGCAGGTGTTTAAAAGCTTTTACGACGCCGCTATTTATTCCTGCTGTGCAGCGCGACGCGGATATAACGCCTCTCACAATGGCTGGCGCGGAAGCGGCCGAGCGCTCGCTAGGCAGCGCTGACGACTCAACGTCGCGTCGCGTCGAATGCAGTCTCATAAAGCGCACTTCCTGCGCACGGGAATGCTTAGGGAGGAAATTCGAACAATTTGCAGGTGATATGAAGTATCCACAGTAATCAATATTAGTGTAAACAGTGTTAAAATGAAGTTCGTATTGAATTTTATAAATAACGCCCTCAAGCAAATAAGTTGAGAAACTAATATCAAATTCTATTTTGTAACAGCAGTTTTGCCCAACTCTAGGGATTCCTGAGCTCTGTACCTTTTCACAAGTCAGCGACGAGAGTGAAGAGGCGCGACACGAAATATCTGAGGAAGACTAAACTGTGGACAAAACAAAACAAACTCAGAAACGTAGATTATTATTACTTCCGAGATAATAAACTGTTCGTCTGATTATCATTGCTACTGTTCAAATGAATGAATATGCCAGCATTTAGTGTTTCCGAGGTGTGCAACTACTATGGTCATTAGTTCCGTAAATGCTGGGTTTGTTATATATATATATATATATATATATATATATATATATATATATATATATATATGTAAAAGGACAGTGTTCCTCATCGCTGGACCCGGAGTAGCTCAGTGCATCAACTGATGTCACTGAAGAGCCTCTGACCGGGAGGTCCTAGATTCCCACTCCCCACAGCGGCAGGATTTTCGACACTAGCTCTTCAGATCGGTCGAATTCAGTCGCTGTCTGGAGGAGAATTCTAGCAGCCGGCAGCTCTCATCGGTAGTTTTCCGTGGTTTCTCCGATCAACACCAGGCGAATGCCGGAGCAGTACCTTACCAAACGGGCCACGGACCGCGCGCGATCTGTCCTTCTCCCCTTACACACACACTTACAATAACATGCACTACACTACCACATATTCCTGGAGATCGGTCAGGAGCTTAGAGCTTCTCCCAGGCTGAGGCGGTGCCCCGCTGGTGGGAGAGTCCTGGTTAGGGGGAAATCCCACTAGCCGACGGTAGGTCGGCGCCGGATCTCGCCATCCAGTGGGGGAAGATCACCGCCATATCCCGCAAAAAACATGCACTACACTAACGTGGCTAATGACCAAAGCAGTTGACGCGCCTGGAAACACGAAAATAATCAATCAATCAACAAACCAATCTCATCGCTGGAAGAAGATACATGGTGCACACCTACACGTCAACTTGCGTAAATTTCCGACTTCGCGTATCTCCCACACTCACGACACTGTCTCAGCTGAAACTCCCGACATGTGTAGTGAGTAGTGTACTACATGTAAGAGAAAACGTGTAGGCTAAAAGGAAAGGTGAAGACAAGATTGAGAAAAGGAAAGATTGCGCGAGGTTCCTGACGCGTTCTGCTCCAGCATTTACCTGGTACTGTTCGAACAAAGCATGGAAAACTACCGATCACAGCAGCCGGTCGCTGACATTCTCTTGTGGGCAGGGGTTGACTTCGTTCTAGCTATGGAGACTCGAAAATTCCCTTCCTCTTGGGAATCGACCCTTTGGGTCTCAAGGTCAACGATGTTACGTAAGCAACATCGATAGTTCGAATGTTCAAAACTACGAATCATTATGAACGAAATTGAAGAAAAAGCCAATTAAAATACCCATAGAAGAGTGCGATTATTGTGTTTTTTTCTTACATCATTATTATTAAGCCACATGTACAAACATTATACATCTTATTGAACATTACACCGTTTAAATAAGAACATACGCATATAAAAATTAAAAATAAACAAATTAACTAAAAACAGAATAGATTTAAAAAATTAAAACGATTTCTTACTAACTCAATTGTTTCAATGAGATTTAAAATGTAACTTATCTGATTCAATTACGCATACATTCTAATACAAACAATTCCTCGGTTAAGAATTGTATTTAAACTATTTAAAAGCATAATTTTTGACTTAAAAAATGAAATTTTTAAAAGTCTACATTTCCATCCAGTCTCTCTCGTTCTTGCTGAATGGCTAGAAATTTGCATACGGCATTTTCTTGTTGTAAGCGTTCACAACCGGAAGCATTCAAAAAGAGCATCGGACGAAGAGGTTTCGGCTGAAAGGCCTCGCCCGACCGCCACCTGCGGACGCGGAATTTAAAACCGACAGCGCGTCAGGGCGGTGATGGGGGAGAACGAGGGCGGCTGGATGAAGGGCGGGGATGGGGTGGGGGGGCGTAGTCCAGGGAAGGCGGCGGGAGCCGGGGAGATGAGGCTGAAGCGGGGACGGACAGGTTGTGGATGGACGCGCGCGGGGCCACGGTTCAGGCGGAAACGGGTAGGGGTGTGCAAGGTGGTGGGTGAGGGTTCCGGGTGGTGCGAGTGGGGGCGGGAGACGGGCGGGTGAGCGGGGGAGATGGGGGTATCCGTGTACGAATGTCCATCGGTGGCAGTGGTCGCGGAGTGTGCAGCGGGAAGAGATGAGCCGGAGGGAGGGGGCGGGGCAGTGGGGGGGAGGGGGGCGGGGGGGGGCGTGATATTGAACGTGCGCGAAGGGGCGGCTGGCGGCGCGCCAAGCCCCGTGCGAGGCGATGCGAGGCGAGGCGGCCCAAAAATGAATTTCCTTATTACAAAGTCTAATGATAGCGGCGCGGGGTGGGGCGCAGGCCGTTCAGGCGTTCACGCGCCTGCTCACTGCGCCTCCGCGCCTCGCGGCGCCCCACAGTGCAAGGGACAGCGGGCGGCTGGACGAAAGACGGATGTACTTACCTTGATGGCTTTAAAAGTACAATCGAATATTTCATTTTACGACCGAATTCAAAGCACAAACAAAATTTGTATATATGTGACTGCTGAAAGGCGACTTTTATTTATAGAGTAGATATTTAAGAATGTCCGAGTATATATGTGAACACCCATTTGAGTAAAAATAATCGATCTGAGAACTACCGTGGCTAAAATATGATACGGTTTTAAGAATAATGGAAGTACTAAGTTTAAAGTTGTCTCTTTGAGCCAAATATGAGCAATAATTGTACTTTTTTATTTTGTAGATTTTAGGTTGCTTTTCTACAATATGGTCATTAGCAATCTCAGATACAATTTGTACTTTCTTTAATTCTATTTATTGCTTTATTTAATGCTGTTTATGATATTTTAATGCGTTTGATACGTTATAAATGACAACACGATTCTACTAATTAGCCATATGACAATTAAGTATTCACATAGTTAAAAACGCTTTTCTGTATGTTTTTTATAAATGCTTGAATTTGTTCCATCTGTTAGAGTACACAAACCATATTCACCTCTTTATAGCTTTTAAAATAAATAAAAATAAACAAAACTTTGTAGCTTCTCAAATCTAAGAGCTTCGTCATGCCAGGCTTCTCTCATGTTTATCATACTGCGTAAATATATTTGTTCATATATTGGTATTCACAATATTGCATTTTATTTATTATGCACGCTTCCAAAATAAAAGTAAAAATGTTTGAAGAAGTATACAAAGAATAATTTACGATTCTCGTATTTATAAGTGAAATCATAAAGTATTAACTGCCGATAAAACAAGGATGTCTTCTACAATTCTTCTCATAATTTGCGCACTTTATTAAATGTAAAAAAATAAAATATCACTAAATCTCATTACAAATTTATACAAGACTATGTTTGTTTCTGACACAACAATACAGTTGTTCTATGCTTCTCAACATTATTTAACTTCCACTGGTTCCAATATGGCTCACACTACAATGCAGAGTTCTTGATATTATCTGAACATCCTTTCTAAGTGTACCGACACTTATCGTTTCAACATGTATTCTGTAAAATTCTCTTGCCAATACATTTTTATAACAATAGCTATACAATATAAACAATAGCTATACAATACAATGACAGTGAAAGAATACTTGATCGTTTGCGAAAAATACATTACATTACCCCACCAAAATTTCAATCGTAATGGCTGCAACACGCAGGTTTTGGTACGTGCCACCCGTCTAAAAACGCAATTTCGCCCATCCACATTGTGAAATTACTCACTGCGGTCGCGGGAGGCGCTCATTAATTTTAATTCCGCCGTTTCCCGTCGCCGCAGCGACGTTCGCGCTGTGGGCGGCCGAGATTCGCGTCCGCGTGTTTATCTTCAATTCCGCGTTCGCTCCTGACGAGATCCTTCGCCGACTGCCGCTCGCGACGCGCAAGAAAAACCCGGCCGGCGGCGCCCGTCTCCAAATGAATCGGAAAACTGTTGTGCCCGGAGGGCGCCCTCGCGACGGCGGGGCCGGGCCGGGCCGGGCCGGCGTGGGAGGGGGCGCGCCCCCTCCCCGACAGCGTCGTCACAGTCGTCGTCGACGTCGAGGGCGTGAGCAGCGGGGATGGGGCAGGATGGTTTGGTAGCGGAGGATCGGGTGGGATGAAGATAAGTCGAGGTGGGACGCGTTGTGGCGGGTTGGGGCAGGCCGGTTGGAATCTGGCCAGACGGGGGGAAGGGGCGGTGGGGAGCGGGGAGGGGAGGGCGGGGATGGGAGGGCGGGGAGGGGGGAGGATAGGACGGGCGGGGATTGTTGGAATCATACAGAGTGGTAAGAGTGGGACAGTTGCTGTAGAAAGGGGCATAGCCGGGTGGGGTGGGTGAGGTTCAGCGGACGTGGATGAATCCCAATTGCATGCAGCGGTCAAGCATTCTTATGAGCCGGAGTAACAGGAAGAACTCGCACAGCATTGATTCGAATATTGTCGCCCTTTTGCTTCCACTTTAGAAGAACATGAAAGAGAAAAATGTCATATGATCCTTTTAACTTTAATCATTATAAATTACTCTTGTATGGGAAAGGTAAGGCAGAGAAAGTAAAGTTTCTTGTTATGGAATTCAACTCTATCAAATAGCCTTAATTTATTGAAACATTTCTACGTACAGCATGGCTTACTCCAAGTACGAGAGAAAAAAGGGGCGAAGGTCTTCCCTCAAAATGTCCAGAATTAAAATAATTATTTTAACTACCTTACATACACAGTTGCAAAGATTCTGTCACGTCCGTCGCTGTTCCACGTTTTCTCTCGATTGGCGCGAGAACGCATGAATGCTAACTCATGAATGCAAATTTTATTAAATGGTTTCTTCCTTTCCTCTCCCAAACACCGGCCGGAATAGAATCGGACCATGCTTTCTGAGGCAACCAAAAATGAAAAGGGATTAACTGGGAAGCGAATATAAGGAAAACCTGAGGGAATGCAGCAAGATGTGCGAATCTAATGGGACACGGTGACGAGGCGGAGGTGGCAGGAAGGATAGATCGAGGCGAGTCAGACGTGGATGGGGGGGGGGGAAGGGCGAGGACGGGGCGAGGACGGGGCGAGGACGGGGCGAGGACGGGGCGAGGACGGGGCGAGGACGGGGCGAGGACGGGGCGAGGACGGGGCGAGGACGGGGCGAGGACGGGGCGAGGACGGGGCGAGGACGGGGCGAGGACGGGCGAGGACGGGGCGAGGACGGGGCGAGGACGGGGCGAGGACGGGGCGAGGACGGGGCGAGGACGGGGCGAGGACGGGGCGAGGACGGGGCGAGGACGGGGCGAAGACGGGGCCTCCGAGGCGACTGCTGAGAGGTGGGTGCGGGCAGAGCGGTGGAAGCCTTCGGCAGAATCTGAACTGCATTGGCCGCTGCGATGCGCGGATCAAAATGCGGTCCGCGCAGCCGGCCTCTCCGGGCCCGTTCCGGTCTCGCTGCCACCCTCGCGCCCTCCCGGGCTCCTCAAGCAGCTTTCGCCGCTGCCCTTTGGCCGTCTTCGGCCTCGCCCCGGCGCGCCCGCTGCCAAGTACATCCTGCTTCGCATCGCTACTTCTCATATCAACGTTTTGGCGGCTATAAATTTTCTTTTCGTCACATCTCTATCAAAATCGCTCCAATAAAACGAAATAGTTCATACTCTACATCTTATACTTAAATACAAAATTCAAATTTCAATTGTTTTTAAGTTTTGGTTGAATAGTTCTTCCGAGGCGCTTCACTGATTGTTTCTATGTATTTTTTTGTATATTTGTGGTCTCGATGATCACTAATTGAACAAGCTCTTTACCCAAAATAAAAATCCTGAAAAGTCAGTCAGAAATAGATCAATCCGTGTATCACCTCATCAAACTAATGCACTCTAGAACCCAATTAACTTTACCACTGAATTCGAATATAAATACCCTCAAAACTACCAAAAGACATATCAAAAGCAGTTACGGTAAAACACAGAAGCCTGTTTCAATTAAAAACTTCTGAAGATGGAATTGAACTTAATAACAAATCGTAAAGACTTACGTAAGAACCACAATGACCACAATATCACGATTTATTTTAGTCACTCAGAACCAGTTATAACTTCCTGTGTCAATTCACAAAAATAGTACTCAAATACATTTGCTCCCGTAAACACAATTCATTTACACAAACATTCAAACTGTCAACTACACTTATATTCACAGTATCTTATAACGTATTACAATAAGCAAATGTGCAAACGAATTTGAATACAGAACTTTCCTTCCCCTTCCTCTACTTTCGCCAACACTATTAGGTGCTGCAGCTTTCTCTAAGACATCGAAAAACATCTAAGTAGCTCAATTTGCAGCAATATTCTTCTCTGGTGACTCTCTCATTGATATAAAAACAAACCTTATCAATACCTCAACTTACTGGATACCTGGTACTCCAAACAAAAACTACAATTAAATAGAAATAAACCCGCAGTAAAATGTTTTTGCTCAGACACTACACCCCTCCGATCCCTTAACAATAAACAATAATACAATAAATTGTACCTCTAGAAATCTTAGCCTATACCGAAGGAGGAATAGAAGGAGAAAAAAAAATCTTTTTAATTCAATGATAGACTGTCCCTTAGAGTTAAAGTTTCTTCTGCCCATTTATCATAAATATTATCACAAATATTATTACTGACTTTAACATAAAATACGTACGGTATTAAGAATATAAATTTAAATCACTTGTCTGAACAATGAATGAAACTATCGGCGTCATCCACCGCCTCAGCCTTGAAAATCTCTGCGAGGAACTCCCACTGCCATCCTTTCTTCGTGCGCTCCACTCTCCGGACGCGAGTCTCGGCTCCCGCCCGTCCTCCGCCTCGGAAACGCCATTTCTCAGCCCCGCCTCGCTCCCCGCCTCGATATTGTTTGCCACATGTTCAGCGGCGAGCTACAGCGCTTCCGCCTGCGAGCAGAAACGGATCGGCCCTTGCCGCCGACGAAACTGCTCTGGCGTTTTGAAGTAATTTCGTGTCGCGCGACAACAAATGAGTCTTGGCAGGAAAAATATGAAACTGTAAAGCTGTGCAATGAGAAAATATGATGCATTTCTGGTAAAAAAAAATGCTTGTAATTTGTTCATTTTTTAATATTTAGTTCCCCTTACAGGGCAAGTCAAGACAATATCCCTATCGTTTGCAAGTATTTATTAAACGTGTGAAATATTATTTTGTCTGTTGCTGGCTTCCTCAAAAACGTATACTTGTGACGTAAACGTTCACTATGAAATTTATTTATTTTTTATTCATTTTTTTATTATACATGTCAGCACGAAGAACATTCAGTTTAAATTTTTTTTTGTTTGGCGATGTAAGAGAAAATATAAATTTAACAACAAATTAATGACTTGGTCTCTTTTGGCGACTTAATTAATTAAAACTTCACACAAATATAAACACATTTAGTATCTTTTACATTTTTTTCACCTCATTTTACTTCAAGATACATGTTTGTTTAATATTAAACATCTGTAAATTTGTAAGACTTTGTTTATATTGCAGTTTATGGCAGGTGTACTTTCAAACTGATTTTTCTCAGGTTACAAATATTCACTAATTCTTCACATTTATTAATTTTGAAATGATCTAACTCTAATATTGTTCATTATTATTTCGTAACATTGTATAATGGGATATCTTACCTTTCTTCGACTTCTTAATTAGGCCAAGTACAAATATTACTAAGTAATTATTTACTTCCAAACTAATTACGAAATTTTATAAGAACTGGAATTAAACATTTGCAAGGAGTAATAATATGAAAATACAAATGATTTACGAGTCAGCTGAATACCAGATTACACAGGTAGCTAATAAAAGTATCCGCAAGGCATAACCACGCACTTCATACTAGTTCGCCTCATCGCATTTCTACAAAATGCTATCCTCGAACGAGTAGGCTGTTGAGACTTTCCGATAGAATATTCTTTCACTATTTTGATTGTAATTGTGATAATGAGCTCTGGTAAAGAGCTTTGAATTTCTCTGCTACTCTACACGAAATATTGAGAAATTTCTAGCTAACTAGGTCATTTTTCTTAAGTAAGTTTCTTATACTACTTATGGAATTGCGAATAAAGGAATGTAGGATACTTCATTTACATGATTGTCGTCTTCTTGATTTCATTGGGCCCTAGTTCATGTTCATCGCCGCGTAGTTAAAGCCATCTTTTTCCTCGTATTCCTACGATTATCTCTCAGTGCACTCTTTGCGGCCAAACGTGCATTGTTACTAAAAACAATCTTATAAATAGATTTCATTATTCCAATTAATATTTTTTTCTTTTTTACTGATACGTTATTGCTTACTTACTGATATTTACACTGCATAACTTATCTGGACCGACAGGATCCTGATTAAGAGGGAAATATGAAAGCAGTTGAATGATGCTACACGTTCTTTTGTGGAAAGAATTATGAGAGGGAATTATGACAAGGAATTATTGGAGGGAAATATGAAAAGACAAATCGAATCAACTTAACAACTAGTGAATTAGTAAATAAGTAAATCTGAATGGTTAAAATTATGTAAAAAATAAAATAAGCTGCAGAAATAATAAATATCTAAGAAATTAATTTATGTACTACGTGTGTTAACTAGTTCTTATAATTTCGGGCGACAAAAACCCTCGCACATTTTGTCACCACTCCTCATTAGAACCCTTATAATCCATTGGTGCTTAAATAACTATTTCACAATATTCACCGCTCCATCATTAGAACCCTTATAATCCATTGGTGCTTAAATAACTATTTCACAATATTCACCGCTCCATCATTAGAACCCTTATAATCCATTGGTGCTTAAATAACTATTTCACAATATTCACCGCTCCATCATTAGAACCCTTATAATCCATTGGTGCTTAAATAACTATTTCACAATATTTACCGGACCTACGCAAATATTGCTCAATAATGGGGCGGCTATTGCGGATACACGCCGCAAATTGATTTCGTCTCACTTATTCTTCATATTTTATTCCTTCTTGTACATCTACGTTTCTTAAATGCTTTACAATTTGAACTTTCCTTTTACTCCTCTCTTCTTTGTCCGTAATTTACTAGTTAATGTCGTGTATAATATTCTATAATTTCCTCAATCCTCGGCTTTACAGTCATTTGGGACATAAATATTTGGCGCCGACGTTCAAGTATACATAACAGTCTGCATGAAACTGCATGGTGCTGATGTTTGAAGGGATCGAACAAACGACACAAGGCGTTTGTCGATGCAGCTGACCTGCAAATCTAGTTCGTGAAATTTGCTCTGGTAGTCAGTGGAAGTTGAAACTCCATTTCCGCCAGGATACATCGGTGTGGTCTTCCGTAACTCACTCTGTGTTCGATGATAAATCAACTATTGTGTGCGTTCATCACAAAACTGATTGCCAAATATGTACTCAAAATGTATGTCCAAGACAGAATGCGTATTCATTTATAGTTCAACCGCAAATCCTTTCTGAAATTCAAAATTTAAGCAGAAATTTTTTGAGCTATTTAGTTAAATACATATGTAAAAGTACTCAATTTTTAGTCGTTTGTATAATGATATTTACTGCGGACCTATTACTTGTTTACTGATATCTATGCTCAAAATAATTATTTTTCGTTGTTTATATAAACAGAAAATTATTTTCCTGAAATAGTTACGAAACATTGTTATTCTCACGCGAGGCGTATGTCGTAAATCCTCGTTACTGCGTCAGGAATATATAACGAAGACCCAACTTTTTAAAAGTTAGATTTGAGAGGCAGGAAAAGTAAACATGCAAAAAAATGATATTGGAGAAACATACAAAATGCATTTTTCTCTCTTCAGATCAATCTAGAATAGAAAGGTCGACATTAAAAATAACTTACATTTGCAAAACCTTTATTAGGAAATTCCCTAATCGTATCTTCATTAGTTTACTCATGTTAGATGTATGGGACCTATTTTAGACCCATGTGACGATGCATGTTGGGCACACATTGTGTACGAGTGTACTCCCCGTATAACGCGTTTGATCAACCTTCGAATGTGACCATATTCCTCAAACTTTTAAAACAAAACTTTAGTAGGAAGCAACACACGAGCGGAGTGTGAGCAGAAGGGACAAAGGCGCCCTAGGCCGCGGGCGCTGCCGGGCCGGCGAGAGGCCGAGAGACGATTAATTTTGAGGGCGCGACGAGCGCGGCGACAAGCGCGCCCCGGGCGGCGCACGCGGCGTGTGGACACTCGGGCGCCGCTGTATGCAAACAGCGCTGTTCCAATATGGCCCGGTCGAACGCTGCCTGCATGCGCGCCGCCCCTCACGTCGCGGACGGTGGGCGGGTGGGGGCGGGGCGGGTGAGGGGCGGGGCGGGCGGGGCGGGCGGGGCGGGCGGGGCGGGGCGGAGAGGGGCGGGGCGGGGAAGGGCGGGGCGGGGCGGGGAGGGAGGGGTGGGGGCGTGGCGTGGCGGGGCGTGGCGTGGCATGGCGGGGCGTGGCGGGCGTGGCGTGGCGTGGCGGGCGTGGCGGGGCGTGGCGGGGCGTGGCGGGGCGTGGCGGGGCGGACGGGCGCGTGGCGTGGCGTGGCGTGGCGGGTGGGCGGGGTGGGGCGGGGTGGGGCGGGGCGGGCGCGGCGGGGCGGGGCGGGGCGGGTGCAGGGCGGGGGTGGGGCAGCGGCGGGGCGAGGGCGGACGCGCGCAGCGTCCCCGAGGCGACCGCCGACCGCCGGGGTGTGGACGCCGCGGGCGGGACGAGGGGAGGCGCCAAAACAAAGCTAGGCGAGTCAAGGAAGAAAAATGGGAATAGAGAAGCGATATGAGGGGCAGAGCGACACCGAGAAACAATGTAGAACAGACTAAGAAGGTACGAAGAGAGACAGGAAGAAAGGAAAGAAAGCAGACAGGGAGGTCGGAAGGAAGGATTGAAGAAAAGAAATAAAATGGAATGAATGAAGAAAACTCTCCTATAATATCACAATAGGGGACCGCTAAACAGTAACATAACAACGGAGAGTCAATGATGAACCCCAGTAGAGATTCCTCCTTTTACTTTTGTTTAGGCGAGAACTTAATTCATTTATAATAACATTAATTATTACAACCGTTTTAAACGCTCAGTGAGAGTTTGCTCCACCAACACTGACGGACATTAACAACAAAAAATTGAAATTATTTCCAGGCGCAATCGCTTCAAGAAAATTCCGGCGTTCTCTCAAAAATGTCCTGTCCATAAACATGCCTAGGTATTATTTTGTAATATATCAATGTAGATATCAAATGTGCAATCAGAGCAACAAAAAGGATGAGCGGGTTTATCAAAAAGACATCATCAGCAAAAGAAGTCACTACAAAATTGTCATCTGCAAGAAGGGAAGCGCAGGAACTCAAAAACGTAAATATTTTGTTACGCACACGCACAAAGTGATTGTGATATATTGGTAAATTTATGAATAATTATCGTAAAGAGTATAAGTAAAATTTAGTAACACTAGAGATTCCAAGAGATGAGGATGAATTGGAATGAACTGTCAACAAGAAAGGGCAGCATTACAGAGGATGCTTATCTGTGTATTATGAAAACGAAAAAGGGGAACATGGTGAGGCAGGAATTTCATTTAAGCAAGAAACTGCAAGAGGTGAGGAGAGACGCTTCTGATAAAAAAAAAGAAAAAGTAAAAAGAGAGAGACAAAATGACGAGCGTGAGCACTGCTGAAAAAAATCGAGCAAGACGAATCGCAAACGCATTTGCCGAACAGGTGCGATGAGGAGGAGGAAGCGGTACGTTTAGCATGTCAGGAAAACTATACATTTGAGAAGGCGGGTGATGCGCTTATCGTCCCGAACGATGTTGAACGCAACGCCGACGGTCGAGAGAGGCCGCAGAAGAGCGCTTGAGTGGGGAAGACGCGGCTTGGGCCAACAGCCTCGCCGCCGCGCAGCGCCGGGAGTCGTTTCGTGCAGAATGGAGAGGCAAGGCCCCCCGGCGCCATTCAAACTCTTCCTCATGGGCGCGCATTGCGGGTGAATCGCCGGCATTCAACAGCACCGCCCCCGCCACCCCACCCCGCCGCCTCCGTGCCTCCGCCCCCACGCCACCCCTCTCCCCTCCGCGCCGCTCCCACGCTGCCCCCTCACCGCCCCCCCCCCCCCCCCCCCCCCCCCCCGACCCCCCCCCCCCCTCCTGCCCCCCCACCTCCGCGGAGGCGGCAACGCGCCTTGTGGAGTCGGCTCCTTCGCCTACAGCGCACGAAAGCACTGCCGCCCCTATAATTACAACTATACATTTTTATAATTAGTGTCACCCCTAAAATGCTCTCACCGGGCGCCCCCCCTACTCCTCTACCACAGAGGGCGCAGAGCACAGCGAATCAGTCCAAGCAATCGAAGCAAACTTAAACCCTTCTAAATGCATTGCCAAAACCTTCACCCTAAAAAGCATTCCGCCTGTTTCACCCCTATACATATCATCTACTCCCCTCAAACGGGCAGATCACAGCACTTCTATCCCTTACCTTGGAGTATTTCTAGGCATTCGGCTAAGCCGGAAAGCCCATATACGTCCACGCTTAAATCTAGCCTATTCCTGCCTTCGCCAACTCTATCCTTTTATTAATAGAAAGTCTTCCCTTAACCTAAAAACCACCATTCACTTATATAAATCACTAGTCCGCCCTGCAATTACGTATGCTGCACCGGTATGGGGAGGTGCCGCCCCCTCAACAATAAAGCACATCCAAACCCTCAAAATAAAGTCCTCCGCACTGCCTTAAATGCCCCATGGTATATATCTAATGATCAAATTCACAATGATTTCAAATTCCCTACAGTCGCCCAGCACATCACCCGCCTCTCCGAAAAATTCTACAACAAGCTCCATAACCTCCCCTTCCAACCGATTTTCTCACTAGGAAAAACCACTCACCCTCATCTAAACCGCATTCCGTCCAGATTCCCCAAAGATAAATTCCGCCCTCCGTAACTCCTACGCTTTTTCCATATCATAAGCGCCGTCATCTCACCCATAACACAAACCACCGCAATAATTCCCAAGCACCCCAACCTGATTTTCTTGTAGAGGAGCCCAGTGGGGTCATCCTCCCTCTTATTTTTGGTCTGTATATTATTGTATACATAATGTTAACAAATAATTCTGTAAAGTGGCAATGTACGCTGTATCAGAAAATATTTGAATAAAAAAAACAAAACGAAAGCACTGCGGCTCCAGTGGGCGCCATACACGACGTCCTTGGAGCGTCAAATATCGAACACGTATTTTGAATTTAACGAACGCACTTTTGTGCAATTCACTCGGGGAGGTTCTGGGACTAAAGGAAAAGCCCGTTAATATCATGTATTGAAATGGCATTCAGTAGAGGCATAGAGAAAACCCATTTGACAGGCTGGGCCTCGAGACTTCTGCGCCTTGGCAACGCTGCGCTCATTCGCCTTTTCTTTTCCTCGAGTTCCACAATGAAAGTTGCTCTGGGAGTACCAATCGCAGTCTGTAAGTGCACTGAAATTTCCTGGTGAGTTCGAAGGGTAGAAAAACGATATGATCAACACGAAGGTTATTGGAAATGTACTTTACAATTCTACTTCGCTCTGCAATATATTATATTTCTTCTTCACCATGCAACTATGACCTTTCGTGAGACTTCTCCTTCTCAATAGTAGATTCATCATTCTCAACCGTTAGCTTCAATCGGAGCGGAACCACATTACAGCCACCGTCAAACATCTAATGGCGTGTTAGTGTATGGATTTTTTGACACACATCAGAACGAAAGTTTATAGGTTGTTTTTATTAGAACATTTTCGCAAATAATCGTAGTGTACACATTTCAGAAGACTGTGAATACTGACACAATTTGATGTTGATTAGCGTTTGAATGATGGCGGATTGATATTCTTTTTATATAGTTTTCTTCTGTGTGTCATTGGGTCTCGTCAAGGCTGCATCCGAAGGGGAGATTTTCTGAACAATATTGGACTCTATTAGTTGCGCTGACGTCCGTAAGAGGTCTCTAATTTATATTCGATTTTCATCTGTTTGTCATAGTCTGCCATTACGCTCAAATTTTGCCCCTATATTTGACAAGGGAACTTTCATACATTACGATGAGTTTGCATATACAACTCTCATTTGAGATATATACAATAATAATCTAAAAATAATAATAAGAATAAGGAGCGGCCCTTCATCGTAAGAACCGTACGTAGGAATCCAAATCTCGTAGAAGTTGTGAATAACATTCCCAGCCTAGGAGCGTTTTCTGAACGAGTATTCGAGCAAAACATCTAATTACAAAGATCGTAGCAGTCGCTATGTATTAAATTTATTTTCTCAGCCGATTTTATAGAAAAAGTAGTTATTCCGATGTATATATTATTTACAATATGCTTTTCATTTGCAATTCACGAGAGAACATAGCGAGTATACATTAACAGCCTATTTTTCTGTTATAATCTTGCAATAGAAATATGTAAGGGAATGTACAAAAATCTCAAAATAAATATTACACACTTTTACAGGATGGAGATAAGTCGAAAATTACTTTTTGCCGATGACCATACAGTGGGAAATTTCGTATAATCGAGTTACACATGTGTCTTTCTGTGCTGATTTTTGGAAACTTCTGAAGCACAGATGTTTGGTAACCACGTTCTGACCAAGTCTGTTAATTTCATGTATTTTGGATATAACTCCATTATATGCAATTATCCGCCGACTTGGTTGGCCGAGGTGGCTCCGAGCGTGTACCTACTCAGCGCTTCGACCGAAGGGTGGCGGGTTCGAGTCTCGCATTGGGCATGATTGTTTATCCTTTGTACCTCATGTATGTGCTGCCGTGCAGGCCCTCGCGTTCTGATCAGAGGAGCCCGCATGTGTATTGGTGTCTGGTGTATGGTCGAGTATGCGTTCCATTGGGACATAAAGTTTAACCGCCTGTTGGCCGGATAAAAGCCCTAGGGGGCAGATGCAATTTTCCACTAGATGTTCGTTGGCAAAAGGTGATCATTTTCGACTTCACTACATGTTCTAGAAGTTTGTAACGTTTCTTCCGAAAGACCTAGTACTGCAGTCGTTTGATGTAGAACTTGAGACCGCACCTTGCTGGCGCAGCGCTCTTTCGTGTGTCCACTGGGACACGCCACTTCGTTGCGTTGGCGCCTCCGGGGATACTAATGGAATCTCGTGCCTAAATAATAACAGCATTTTGTACGTAGGATAGTGAATTTATAATGTAATGAATAATATATGAATAATATTTAAAAGATCCGAATGAATAATATTTATAATATATGTGAATTTATAATATAATTATATTCATTCATAATTTAATTATTTCCCCTATTTTATCTTAAGGTAGTTCTTTGTGAATCTTGGCCTAAAAAATTACCTTTTTCATTACATTCATTCAACAAGTTCTAATGTTATACTCTATATTCCAGTCTTCCAAAGCGAAGTACCGTTAACTTACTATAGGTATTCCTTTCGAATTCTGAAATAATGATGACATAGTTCTTGCCACTGACAATGTGGTGGGCTATTTTCAATGAATTTAGATTTGGATACAAATTTTTTTTTTTCTTTAGAGGGGAGTTCTTTTGCAGGTCTCAAAATTGAAATGAATTATTAGAAAGCACTTAATTCAGGCTTTTTAATTTTGTTGATGCATGTTATATGAAAGAACGTATTTGATGAATATTCATTTCACTCAAAATAAATGTATTCGAAGGTTAGCTATTTTCTGGAAAATTGGACCCCCTCCCGCCAGACAATTTCCTTAATCCTCCACCCTGAGGATCCGCTCCAGGTAGAAGGAAATGTTCCTGAAAGTCCTGTTTAAGGCCTTGCAGCCTTTTCCAAAGTGTTTCCACTTCCGTTTATCGTTCCGCCTCGCTCCCGGTTACGAGGCAGTTCATCCTCGCTAACCTTCTGCGTCGCGCTTCCACGCCTTCTAAGCCCTCCACTCGCTCCGCCCCCCCCCGCTGTCGCGCTCTGATACCCCTCGATGGCCTCGTCAAAGATTGCTGCATTCATTTTCCTCTTTTGCTGGTTTCACGTCCGGTTCCTTTAAAAATCTTTGCTCGGACCACTGGCGATCGAGGTAAGGGCCACGCCGACCCCTTCACGCTAAGACATTTGCAACATTACTCACTTTCTTCAAAATAACTTAACATCCATGTGAGTATTTCCATTATGAATATATATTTTTAATTCAAATTAAGAATTAAAAATATATTATTTCGATAATATTAAGGAGAATGTGTGGAAACAATTGGCCCCCTTTGTGAAGTAAAATATCGCCTGTGCACTTTGAAAAAAAATTATACGTAAAATGAAACGCGGAGGCCATATTCACAATATACATTAATGCGGGAAAAATTCAAAGCGAAAATTGAGGAATTGTATTGAAACACTGAAAGAAAACAATTTTTGGTACATCGAACAGAATGGAATACAGAAAGAAAGCAATTTAAAGATTTGAAATGTCGGGTCCCTCTCTTACTCAATCATTATGACCACTTCGATATTAATTTGAAGATTGAAAGAAAAGATTGAGTTGTTGCCGGAAAAACATTTCTATACCTACCATCTTGAAAGGTTTATTGTGTTTTTTCTCTACTTCACATTCTATGTAAAGACACAGAAACGTTCTTACAAAGATATATCCATTTTATATTTCGTTCACTGGCTCTAAATCCGCCTTTCCAGGCTCACACCTGAGGCATTGCCATCTACTTCACTTCCACCTTTGTCCTTACAATTGCCTAGGCGTCAACGTTTACCGCCACCATACCCACCTCAACCTCACTCAGTATTATTGCGTCCAATAACGCATCTCCTCCCTTGACCTCTCCACCGCGACTGCAAACCCGCTTCTGATCGTGGCGCGCGCTGCAGAACGGAAGCGCTGCCCCTGGCGCCGTGCCAGCGCACCTGCGCTGCTGCTCCTCCTCTTCCGCCTCTCTCCGCCGCGCAGACGTTCGCTCGGTGGCTGCGCCCCTGCTACCTGGGGAGCCGCAGGGATAATAACACGGACGCAACAGCGAAAAAACCGGCCCGCTGCGCGCTATTTCCTCCGAAACAGTAAAAGCCGCAGCCGGCAGGCAGCCCCGGCGGCGAGGGGGCGGGGGCAAGGGCACAGCGTGGGCGCGGCGGGAGGCAAGCGGGGGCGATTGTGGGAGGGGGAAGAGGAGGCTGGGCTTTCGGAGACGCCGGTGGAAACTGTGAGGGCGCTACGACGAGTGGCGGAGGCGAATGCGCGACTGGGGGAGGAGGATCGGTGGCAAGGAGGTGACGAGAGACGACGTGGGTGGATGTGATCGACAAGGAATGACGGAGGTGACGGCAGCCGATTGGGTTCGTCGGGGCCGACAGGGGCCGATCAGGCCGAAGTGGGCTGAAGGGTGTCGATTGGGCTGACAGGGTCTGGCGGAGACCGATCGGGGTCATTACGGGCTGACGGGGGGCAACGAGGACCGACTAGGGCCGATGGGGCCGACGAGGACTAAGGGGGCTGACGGGGGTCGATGAGGTTCGTGGGGGGGGGCGCTAATGAAAGTCTCTGAGACCGACGGAGGCCTATCGGATCAAAGTGGACTGACGGGCCGACCGGGGCCGACGGGGGGGGGCCGCGGGCCGCGGGGCCGACGGTGGTGGACGGCCGACGGGGGCTGACGGGGCCGATAGCGGTCGTTGGGCTCTGGGGGTTGATGGGTGTCGTGAGGCCGGCGAGGCCTGACGGGGACTGACGGTGGCCGTCAGGGAGTGGTGGGAGTCCATGAGGGAGGAGGGGGAGAGGAGAGGGGAAGCGGGGGAGTCTGGGCGCGAAATGGAAAGGCGTGAGAGTCGAGGAGGAAATGGCGGGGCGGGGCGAGAGAGGGGGGATCAATTCGATAAGTTCCGGCGCGAGCGGGAGCAGCGAGACGCGCGCTCGTTCGCCCGGCGGATTTGCGTGCGCTTAAAGCGAATCGACTCTTCTGGCGGAAACGCAACCCGCTCCGCACCGGCGCCGCCTCATCCGCCTCACCCCCGCGACGCTCCCGCGCCGTGCGCGCGTGCACGCAGCACGCACACGCGCACACACACACACACACACACACACACACACACACACACACACACACACACACACACACATATATATATATATATATATATATATATATATATATATATATATATATATATATATATATATATGAAACTAATTACTCTCCTTGTAACTATTTGGTAAACTTATGTAAGCAATGTGATTGTCGGCTGCGATACAATTATGAGATTAGATATTTAAAAACATAATTATAAACAATCAAAAACAATAAAAATGGTATGTGATAAATTTATTTTTCTTTATTTAAGACATAATTCGACGTGCCGTGACTTTAATGTAAATGTTTAATGAGTAAAGAAGAAATCTCCTTTTACTATTAGAACAGAAAATAGTGTAATTAGTATCTCATCTTTCTAATTTATTTCATCATTAATTCAGTATGCTTTATCTATACCTTTTTACACAAATAAGGTTTTACTAATTGTTTCTATAAGTCAATTCTCGAAACAGTTTCATTGTAAATTTACAGATCCTCCATCTCAAGGTGTTATTACATTAAAAATAAAAAAACTAGTAAATATATAATAATAATAATAATAATAATAATAATAATAATAATAATAATGATAATTTCTCTTATATACATTGTTGCTTTAAGACGGGGAAAAATTTATATCCTCGAAACGTCACTCAGCTATAGCTGAAGAAAAACAAAACTTTCAGTAATGTGATTCTGAGTTTTTATTCTTTTTTACCTATTGTTTCTCTCACAAAATATGAATCAGCTGATTTCATGACTACATTTTCTGAACAGCTTCTTCTCGTTGAAAACACTTTCTTCCACTTAAATAAGCGACTGCATTTGATGAAATGCACTGAACTCAATATGCGTCGTTCATTTTGTTAGAGAGAATAATTCTCTCTCTGACGTTCAAGGTTTTTGATTTTATGAAGATTATTTATGAGAGTATAAATTTTAAAATCTAATTTCATCAACTGTAGCATATACTCGAAAATATGATTCCTGAAAACAATAAGTATTTTCCGAAGAATTTTCAAATTCATACATTGTTTCTTGTGACCTTACAACAAATAACTCATGCACATGTCGAAAACGTCCCAGTCATTCATCACATTGGACAGTGTCACTTCATTACCGCAGTGCAGTTAGCACCCCGGGTCTGCTCGCCGCCCATCAGTCATGTGCGGCACTGGGATGAATAACGAGAAAGAATCAGGGCGTCCTCCCTCTGCAGATGGCATCGGGGACAGGCGCCCAGCGGCGCTGTGCCATTCGAGGCACGCGCTGCCCGCGGAGGTGAGAAAACCGACCCCCACCACCTCGCCCGCGCCCGCGCGCGTCGTCCATTTAGAAATCGCCCATAAATCTGCAGTTCCGGCCGTAAAAGCGTCGTCGGAGGGGCTGGTGCCGGCGACGGTGATGGAAGCAGAAATGGTGTTGGTAGAGAAAGGACAGGTGGGGGTGGGCGATGGCGATCTGGGGGGCGCGTGCGAGCGCGTGGGGGTGGGCGCCGGAGACTCGTCAGCAGGCGGAGTGGTGGAGCAGAGAGGTTGGGGGGTGGCAGGCGAGGGGCGGAAGCAAACAGCTCTGATGGAGACCACGTGGCAGCGGGGCGGGGGGGTTTGGGGGGGGGGCCGGGGGGAATGGAAGGGGGAAAACCACGAAGGGGAATCCCGATGGGGCCCCGGACAAAGGTCTCCGGGCGGGCCAGGACCTCTGCGGGTCACCGATCGGAGCACGGTTCAGTAAGCTTTTACCACCCCAAACATCGCTGACATCTCTAGGACAGGATTAGGGAATGAAACTCTGCATGACCTACAAGAAACACTTTTCATATCTTCATGGCCAGGGATACATACGAAATTAAGTATCTAAAAGGTACCCCTGGATAATATGGTAAAAGTTCCCTTTAACCAAATGATACGTGAGTGGTTACATTGTAATTTTTACATAAAAATAATATTTGTGAAAGGTTTCTTAGCCCCCGTCTCACCACCTGCACCCCTCTACAGTCAAAAACGTGTTTTTTAATTCTAATTTTTTTCAACCTTCAACTTAATACTATTTATCTGACTGAAACAGAATATGATAAATAAGAAGAAATGTATACTATCAGAAAAAATATTTTTCATATTTTCTCAAACCCAAATGCAATCACAAAAAATATTTTTTATTGTGTCTTAGAATCATGAAACAGGCTTGAAAAAATTTCAAACGTTCCATCAAATTGTGATTTGTTTCAGATTTTTTCGACAGGTGTGCTGCAGTTAAAATATAAACACTTGTTTCTCTCATGCGCAGTATTAGTGCGAATATCGTTTCTTATTCTAACCTCTGCGTCGATCTTTCCTTCGTCCAATGCCTAGCTCTCCTGATTGGACACTCGCTCATCGCCGTTTGCCACAGTTTACTTTTTGACCGGTTTCCCCATAATCTAATTTTAATTGATTTCACGGAAATTCCTCATGCGTCCATAATAATTTATTAGTAAATGAATCCACAGTATTTTCTTCGTCTCTCTATTATTGGCTACATTCCTTGAATACCCGTTACATATTTATTACTCGTTTACTGCCGATCCCTACTGTTGTCACTGAACACATTTCAATAAACTTATTTTTATTTATTTCAATGTGGTCCTCTAATGACCCATCACGTGGAGAAGACCAAGTGTAAATGTTCATTTGAATTGTTACATCTAGTCACTCGCTTTTCCCAATTAAAATCGCTTCACAAATGTGTTTTACTTTGAGATATAAATACAACAAACACTCAGATAGTGGAGGGAATTATCATTAATGTCCAACGAAAAAGCAATTTACTAAAAAATTTACAAATAACTGATTATTTTCATTAGAAAACATTCATTTTTTAAAACACAAACCGATAAGAATTGAGAATTTCTATTATTATGCATTCAAGAGACGCATTATTCGGGCCAATCATCATCTGAACGTACACGAATTGAACACTGATACCACACGAATTTGGAACTGACGTACTATTCATATGAAGCGTGAAGACTAGTTTTATTAATGTGGCTAATTTTAATATTTACCAGTAATTTATTAGTTTCATTTTTAATATTAATAATCATGACCCACGCTTTGAAAATTTCCAGCAGGGGAATCGATCCCGCAGATAATCGATAACTTCCCGTCATGTCACTTCCTGGGACAAACAAAAGAATTGTTATGTGAAGTCGTAGGCTCAACTCGCACAACAGCCCTGAGGAAGACCACGACAAGATGGTCGAAACGTCGGCAACACAGCCTTCGACATGCGACACCTGGACAGCCAAGATCATTTACAAAATAATTGTTATGTTTGTCGCTTCATCGTTACGTTTGTCGTTTCTTCCGACTACAGTTGAGCCCGTCCTGCCACGCACGTGCCCGCTGGCCGCTCTCTCGGAGCTGATGGAGCTCGCGCGCTCCGAAAGCTCCTCCGCCTCATTGGCAGCCAATTTGTCCTCCCCGCGTGAGATGGGCCGGCAGCTGCCTCGCGCCACGCATTTGTAATTTGAGCGCCAAATCTCCAATTTGCACAAGGGCGTTATGACAACGCGCTCAATGAGCTCCTCGTAAAAGGGCGCCCCTCGGCCCCGCGTTTATCACGCGCCGCTCAAACTTCGCGGATGAGATGCCCCGGTAGCGGATGGGATTACTCGGAAAATTGGTCGCTTTCACGAAAAATATAAAATATAAAGTTGGTGTATCATGTTAGAAGTTGCTCTCAATTCACGGAATACGAACACAGACTTTAAAATATGAAGTTGTCCTTCATGGTTCTACGTGTGTTCCAGAGGTCCTATAATACTTGTCAGGGTTGTTAGTCTCGAGTTTCATGTAATAAACTTTGCCGAGAGTTCCAGCTTGTTGGCATTCTCATCTAGGAACGTCCTTGCTGAAACAATCTTCTCTGGACCTCTGTAACTCCTTAGAACCGATTTACACGCTTCCTTTTGATACACTATTTTGGAAGTTTTAGTGAACACACGCATGAGCGCAGCAATTCAAACCCCTCCCCCCAGAAGCCATTCTGCGCATGCGCGTGATCGGTGAAACTGCCGAAATCGTTCGTCAAAAATCGTGTAAATCGGTTATTAGTAAATACCACGCCAATAAATTTTCTACTACTACATAATTGACTTTTCATTTTGTTTTGAAGTAACATTGTATTGTTAGAACAACGAATGCGGAACAGTTTTATGAAATAATGATACCTATCAAACAATAAATTACGTTTTATAGGCGTTACTTTATTATTAGTAACATAAATAAAAATTGATGATATTGCTTACCAAACTCATCCAATCGAAATACTCGTACTGACACTGATACTGAGTCTTCATCGCTATCTTCTGTGGCCGTCGGGCGAAGATCGTAGAACGCTCCTCTTTACTTTCTGCTTGACCTATTAGTAACAGATGAAGACTAGATGAAGGACATTCAAAATCAATTTCAGAGCTTGATGACCGATTTACCATACTTAAACACTAACTCTTGGATTATAAATTACTCCTCCTTTCGTTTTTGGTTTTGTTGAAGATTTTTTTCGACTTCCTGTGTTTTTATAAGAAATAATACAAATGTCATTGAATTATAACCATGAGTTCTCAGTGTCAGAACAGAATCGATGGAAAAACGAGAACTATTAGTCGCAACCAAGGCTCCGGTATTCACCTGCGTCGTCCCCACTCTCACCTCTCCATGGGAACCCCACTAAGCGAGGTTCCTATACCAACTAAACTATACAAACTAGTGGCAGCACTTACAGTGGTGTGGTGCTCCCTCGCACCCTCGTGCAGGATCTCGAAAGAAAAACTGCTGTCAGTGTTATCGAGAAGGGGATTGGCCACGTGTACCCTCGCGTTACACTATTACTCGCGCGGTGAGAAGAAGCCTTCAGTTCGCGCTTTATACAGTCATTGTGTCTTCAAGTACATAATGTGATTACAAGTCATTAATTTAATTCGGCGTATTTCGATATATGTCAATTTATTATCTTTCAACAAATCTCTATTTCTCTTTATTATCTATCAACAAATATGTCAATTTATTATCTTACAAATTTGGCGAACATTACGCAAAGTCGCTCTGCGGGCGACACTAGCGCCCCTATCCTTCCGAAGCCGAAATTCCGCCCTGGTCCAGGCAGTCCGGCGGCGGAAGAGGGGCAAATAGTGGTGCTAAAACAGCACGTACTTTCTCGCAATTCAGGCAAAATTTCGCAAAAAGTACTCAAATATTCTAAAAATTTTACATGGCCTAATTTCAAAATCTATCTATAAGGAACATAATTCATTAAGGAAATATCTCTATCTTTAATATTTTAGTTGTAGGAA
The DNA here is from genome assembly GCA_964035755.1 of Teleogryllus oceanicus. NCBI lineage: Eukaryota > Metazoa > Arthropoda > Insecta > Orthoptera > Gryllidae > Teleogryllus > Teleogryllus oceanicus. Next base: position 190,825,859 of record CAXIVR010000003.1, read on the forward strand.
GACTCAGATAAAATTTTCAACTTCAGCGATTTTCAAAAAAATTAGAGTTTTTAACGAACGTGAAACCTGTCTTAAACGTCCTTCACACTTTCCAAAAAAGTTAACCAAAATCAATGGAGCCATTTTTTTGAAAATTTGGAAAACGTCCCAGAGGCTTATGTAAAGCTCCCTCCCCAAAATAACTAGAATATCGATTACAAATTCAAGGGTCCGGTTGGTCTACCGACATGCAGTATAGCTCAAGTAAGTTTAGGAAAGAGCGTAAAGGGATTGAGTGATTGATTGATTTTTTCGTGTTTCCGGGCGCGTCAACTGCTTTGGTCATTAGTCCCGTTAGTGTAGTGTGTGTTTTTTCTTGGGAGATGGCGGTGATCTTCCCACGCTGGATGGCGAGATCCGGCGCCGACCTACCGTCGGCTAGTGGGGTTCCCCCTAACCAGGACTCTCCCACCAGCGGGGCACCGCCCCAGCCGGGACTAGATCTAAGGTCCCGACCGGTCTCCCGGAATATGTGGTAGTGTAGTGCATGCTAGTGTAAGTGTGTGTGTAAGGGGAGAGGATAGGACAAGGAAGAGGAAGGACAGATCGCGCGCGGTCCGTGGCCCGTTTGTTAGGGTACTGCTCCGGCATTCGCCTGGTGTTGATCGGAGAAACCACGGAAAACTACCGATCAGAGCAGCCGGTCACTAGGATTCTCCTTCAGACAGCGACTGAATTCGACCTAGCTGGAAAGCTAGTGTCGAAAAACCTGACGGCGTAAAGGGAGTACGATGAGGCAGAGAACAATGGACTTAATCGAAATAGGGTCGGACATAATCGGGTTACGACCATTCGTGTATGGAGATGAGAGAAAAGTAGATACTTTCATGTTCCACATTGATCACGGTTTGCTCTGAATACATTACACTAAGCGTTGCCTGAACGCCAAAATTATCGGCGCGCTGGTGTTTTTGGTTGTACAGTTAATAGGACATAGGACGGACGGACATAGGACGCGTCAGAATGCCTTCCCATCACTAGAGGATTAGCGCATTGAACCGCCATGGGCTGGCATTAAAACAACAAAATGAAACTACCGGTGCTACAACAGTGCATACTTTCTGACATTACCTGAACCCTTTGCAATTTTCAAAAATTGTGAGAGTTCAACGAAAATGAAATCTGCATCATTTTTATAAGCACATTTTTGTTTAATCAAAAAAAAATTAAGAAAAAATTGAGTCGGTTTCCAGATATTTTATCAATTGCCTTTATTTTTTAATAAAATAGGGGGAAAATTACTTATTTTGTAACAATTGTACATGAATTTATTTAAATATCTATTTTTAAGGATTTCACATTCCATTCAGATTTCATTCACAAAAAAATATCACCATTATTGTAGTTCTGCAATGTTATTTCTTTGTTGCAATATTTTAAAATATGGAGAGTTCTCCGAAAACAGGACCCGCTCCATTTTATAAGGGTACTTTGCTCTATTTGAAAAAACTTTGGAGCCGTTCTTGAGAAAATATTTTAATTACGCAAAATATACTCATATTTTTTTAAAATTGCGCATCTTTATCTTATTGAAAGATGTGTCATTCAAGAACAGAATTCATTAAGGGAAAAACATTGTAATAAGAAGGCTCCGAAATAAATTTGAACTTTTTCAATTATCCAAAATTTAGGGAGTTCAACGAAAATGTGTTTGCGACATTTATTTAACCGTTCGTTGCCCTACTTGAGAAAAAATAATCCAAATATTTGGAGTCATTTTTTCGAAAATTTAGAAAACATTGATAATGTTTCATTTATCCCCAAAATTGAAATGTCCATTTCAAATTCGCAGGGCCATGGCTTCAGCCACATTAATGAGGAATATCAATTTTCGTAAAAGTCGTCTGAACGGTTTATGAGCTAGGGTTGACCACGAAACCCCAATAACAGTTTTTCTGACAAAAAATTGGCACTTTCCAACGTAGTGCGTGGTAAGCGACAAGGTAAATATCTACTTACTACAAAAATATTATGGTTACAATATATTACGGTTAGTTTCAAGCTGATGTAGTCACTTCAAGTGCAACGTTGTGTTGTTTCGTGAACGTGGTAGCAGTTTTAGGGTCAAGAGCCCTAAAATGAATTTTCACAATGCGGACAAATGGGAGTGAAAAATAGTAAATAATGCAGCAAAGGAGGGTTCATCTAGTAAAATACGGTTAAATATCGTTTACAGATGATACCATAGGTAGAAGATAGATAACTTTGTTACTATTTATGATTGATTATTTCCTTTTATTATAAAATGAACTTCACAAGCGCATCACTGCTAATTCATTAGTCCCGTATGTGTATATCCCAGGAGATGGCGGTGATTCTCTTCCCCTGAACGTGAGGTTAATGGAAGAGAGAGAGAAAGAGAGAGAGAGAGAGTGAGAGAGTGAGAGTGACAGAGAGTGCGAAGAGAATGAGAGAGAGTGTGAGAGTGTGAGTGAGTGAGTGAGTGAGTATGGGGTCCAGGTGTGTGCGCGCGCGCGTGTGTGTGTGTGTGTGTGTGTGTGTGTGTGTGTGTGTGTGACGAGGGGTCCAGGATTCCGAAAGAAAAAATAACGGGCGGTTCAAGGCATTCAGCATTTACCTGGAATTGAAAGGGAGAAACAACATGACTACCGATCAGACCAGCCGGTCGCTGGAATTATTCTCCACTAGCTTAATTGGGTTCAGCTAACTAGCCAGTGTCGAAAATTCGTCAGCGTCAGATTACTACTTACTACGTTAAGTAATAAGTGACCAAATTTTCAACTGTTAGCTGATAACTTTTTCCGTCTCCGAACACAACTCGCAAAGATACCAAAAATTTTGTTGGTATGGATTGCCCTGTCCGTTCTCCAGAGTTAATTGAAAAAAATGGGAGTCACTAGGGATACATGTTGCTTCATGTCAATATCAATCACTCCCCAGAATTTACTAACTTTAAAGAATGGGCAATAATACCTCAAAATGAGATTTATGACCCTATTATTACTATGTCACAACGGTGATACTCCTATATTTCTACCAAAATTGGTTACACGCAATTCTGAGAGGAAGTACACCAGTCTTGTGAATTCTTTGAAATTTGACAAGTTTCGAAACCAGCATAAACTGAGTAATGAACGTATTAGTTATTTGAAATACTAATACAACAAAGAGATTACAAAAATATAACAAAAAGATTTTTATCACCAAGTTGCGGTTCATGAAAATATAGCCATTCTACTCAAAAAGCATTTTTCTAAGTTCAAAATATATTTTTATACTTTTCGAACTCGTGTTGGTCGATTTTATTTTGGATACTAGCGATCTAGTTCTAGCGATGCCAGGTATTACTACGTGTGAATATAGCTTGCAGTAATCCTAGTGGCACAGTGCGTATCTCTACGCGTTCTCGTTGGCGCACACCGCGAGTCGGCTGCACCGGAAGTGCTTCCGCCTGTTGAGGGCTTCCGGTGCCACATGCCTCTGCTCTCTCTCCTGCTCTGCATACACGGAGCCTGCGGTCCCTCAGCGGGGAAGACAGGAGCTCTTTGAAACGGAGATGGGCGCCGAGGCAACTGGCAACCGGTGACAGGACAACCGACGATCGATCAAGGAACGGCGAGGCAACCGGTTACCCGGTCAACGTGCGTTCAACGTGCGGCGTAATTTCGTAACCACTCAATCCTCTCGTCGTGTGTTGTTCGTCACTGAAATTCTCGGTTTTCGTTGTCCCTCTATGTACCTGGTGAACGTGATTATTCCATTTATGACATTCGTACTCATACATTGTTTTATGTAATTTATTTGATGACAATGTACACAATCCTTTAATAAATATTTGTAGTCTATCATTATCAAATAAATGATATATTATGAGTTTTCATACCCGAGTTAATCTCTGACCCAATGACATTGCAAGTCTGTGTACAAAATAAAATTTGATAAGAAGTAAAATGCACATATTTTTGCGCAAAATATTCAAATACATATTGTTGATTAATGTTGAACAAAAATAAAATTACTTCGGTGTATTGAAGATATCATAATATATAACAGGCATAAAAAGGGCCTTGTAAAAAAACAAGATTTTTTTCGGCAGGATTCATAGTTATGGAAATATATCAAAAACAAGTACAAAAATCACCTTTAAAGGCTCCCCCTTCAGCCCACCCTCCACACTTCAGAATTTTTAGTATAATGTTATAGGTAGGTACCAAAGAACAATCATGGCAAATTGCAAAACTCCATGAGTTTAGAAAGAATGAAGAGTTGAGAGCGCCCACTATTGCAATTTACATCGTAAAACTTATATTTAAACACAAATTTAGGAAGTAACGATTGAAATATATGAATAAATATTAGTTGTGTATTCATTAAACCATTTTTGTACCCCACGGCCAAATACTCTATCTAGCAAACATGTTTTACTTTCCACTCCTGATACCATTATATTTCTATTCAACCTACTTCAGTTTTTGAGTTTGGCATTAATATGGTGTTTCGATGTTATCTGAGGGTTAATATGTATTTCCACAGATGGTTAGGGATCTAATGCATTTGGAAGTCATGCGGAGCTTGGTAAGGTAGTCGACCCCCGCACAATCGCAAAAACCCTCTTCCCGGCATGCTTTGCTTCGGGTTGCGCGCGAGAGACAACCAAGGCCACTGAAATGCAATTCACTGGACGTGCGTTGTCTGTGATGACGTACGTACATATTGCCGGGAGCTTTACCTCGCTATCTAGAAATCTCAAGTTTTGCTTTCCACACAGGCGCACCGAAGTTAGCTGGCGCGCATTGCAAGCGTTGAATTCGTGCTCTCATGCGACGAAATTGAGCTCTCATCTTACGAATACAGAAAAAAACGACTTAAATACATTTAATTAATATTATATTCTTTGTACTGTAAAATTAAAGCATAAATTATAACTTTCACTCAATCGAAATTGTTTAAACCTTTACAATTATATCTAACTAACATATCTAATTAATTTTTCTTCTTCAAGGTATTTCTTGTAAGGTTTAATTGATGGCAATTAACTACACATTATCACCTTTACTTTCAGATAATAATAAAACATTCAGTCATAAGTCAAATAGTAACAATTCTTAAATAGCTCATTACGTAACTATTGTTTTATCATTATCTTTCCTGTACAGATTAACTTAAATGTTCGTGGCTAACTTAATACCTTCGCGCACATTCGAAAACTTCTCTTTTGAATTCCGGATGAAGAATATCCAATCGCGAAACTTCACTGTACTTCGTCTTAGGTGGGTCCTTACCATGACACTTGCCAATATTCAAATGATTGGTTATGGATTGAAAAATCTACAACTTCTTCCGTGTTCTAATAGCGCTCTCAGATGCATGTCCGTTTTTAATTCAATTTACAATTAAATGACATCAAATTCTTACTATTACAATTCTGAAAATAATATTTATATTTCATGCTAGTGTTCACCCCTCCTACGTTCGACGTAAGGTCTTCACTAAAAATTGCAATATCACCCACCACGCATCCCATCTAATCCAACACGGCATATTCGTTGTTGACGGCTCGCTGGTCAACAGTTAAAAGAGATCAAAGAGATCGAACCCGTTTTTCTATACCTTCTCAGGCCTACTACACATATATTTTTGTTACGAAGGGCATTGCTTCCCTCTTCCGGTATGTAGTTATACTCTGGATGTTCGTCCTTTCCGGACTAGTTTATTTATACCCGTCGCCCTGACAATCTGTATGCATTGACTTCACGCCCTCTGTATGAATGCATTGAAACGTATCAACATAATATTTTATACATATTCTAGTAGTTTACATCAATAAAATGGGAAGGATCTCCGGGCTCGTCACACTAGATGCACCTGTCGCACACTAGATACTGCAGTGCCTTCGGCTGGGCGTTGTGCCTCCGAAAGTCTTGGCTTTGACAGCGTCTGCGTTCTTCTCTCCCGCAGGGAATCGACCCGCTGCCTCTCGAGAATACGTCTGCCAACTGCACCGGATCCCTTTGCTATCCGAATATGCGCCGCCAACTAGAGTGAGCCAACGTGCTTTGAGGCAGTGTTTGGGGTTTTGTTGGCGGAGAACATCTCGACAACTCGTTCATCTTGTTTAATTGCTTTACGTGAAATACAATACGAAGTTCTGAAAAAACTCGAAAGTAGCCTAAACACAACATCCGGTGCCCATGACACAGAGAAAGTTCTGTTTTAATAAATGTGATTAGATGTTCTCTGTTGTGAAATATTTCTTCAAATTGTATAGCGAAAAGTAAAACTTAGGTAGAGAGAAATAATAACTTTTTTATATTTCAAAATATTATCGATATTCTATGTTCTTGAGCTTTGTTAGTTTCTTGCCAACATCTATGTTTTCATTCGGGATGTTAGAATGAGGAAATGTGGCATTATCTGAACTGTATGACTAAATATTGATAATTTAACATTTTAAAAATAATGAGTACAAACGTATTAATTTATATTTTAATATAGAAACGTGAAATTAAAAATACAGTTGTATCATATACGCAGTTAGGGCTGCAAGTCCATTTTTGACCGAAAATAAAAGTCAGGTATCTCTTAAAAAATATAAAGTAATGTTAATTACTTGCAAAGGGTATCATTTTGCTCATTACGCTTCAAACCTGCCTGTTTTGGAAGAGGAAAAATATTTTAAGAATTTCAGGAGACTTCCTCACGACACGGCTATCATTAAAGTGAACTAGTAATAAACCAAGATAAGTTTATCATAATTTTCCACAAGTATATTCGCAATGTAAATATGACTAATGCGTAGCTAATTCTTTGTGTAGAACATTGTGAAGGAACATCTTCAATCTTCTATTTGTTATGTAATGTTCGGAATTCCACACGAGTAACTTTTGATCCACCGAATAGATTCGCGCCTGCTGAATTTCACCGCCTCATCTTTGTTACTCGTTTTCTTCTCACGCTTTGGCTTGCATCATTTTCACTAACAGCGTCATTACCATACCTCATTTAAAAATTTAACGCATCCAAGAAACACCAGCGCCTGTAAAAATATTTACATGGCGTTACGAACTGACACATTGAATGTAACAAAATTATATAGTTTTCTATCACTTTATTGAATTATGTTGTGACAAAAATAATTTCATTAATACGGTTACACAACCGTGAATTCTTTTTTTACAAAAATTACAACAAAAGAGTTTTCAGTGCGACGTATTAGGAAGTGTACGTTCTGCAAACCGATGACAGATTTAATTGATCTCGGAAGTTCTCCTGAAATTGAGTTTCTTTCCTTCTCCGCTGCACGGATGCACACGTAAGAGGACGTGCCGTCACCGCCCCGCAACACAAACATCGCTCCTTTGCGCCCTCGGTCGCTCACCCGCTTTCCTTTGCGCCCTCGGTCGCTCACCCGCTTCCTTCGCCCCGCCCCGCCCCGCCCCGCTCCGCCCGCTCCGCCCCGCCCGCTCCGCCCCGCCCCGCCCGCCCCGCTCCGCCCCGCCCCGCCCCGCCCCCGCCCCCGCCCGCCCCGCCCCCGCCCCGCCGCCCGCCCGCCCCTCCGCCCCCGCCCCGCCCCGCCCTCCCGCCCGCCCGCCCCCGCCCCGCCCGCCCGCCCGCAAATGAGTTTTTCGCGCGAGGAATCTCTCAAAGGCCCAACAGCGCGGCGCCAGGCGTCATGTCAGCGCGTGCATTCGCTAGTTCTCCTCGCTAGCGATACCTGGCGTATTCCCTGCGAATTCCTGGCATTTCTTTCTCTCGTTCCTGGCCACGATGGCAGACGAGGGGAGTCGGAATATACTTTGTGTTTATTAATATACAGGTTTAATTTTAATAGTGATCACAGTTATGTTTCTATATAGTTTTCTGGGGTTGTTAGCCCTGCAGAATCTATTTCTGTTTGAGTTATTTCCTAGGGTTTGCCTCTGCACTTGATAGGAGCTGATATTTTACGGAAAATCCATCATTCGTATTGGCACATTAGTGGGAAATCGTCCAAGAAAGTTCTTTCATAGATCCGAAAATCTCCTTTGTTAAGGTTAGCACAAATGTGCCCCAGCATACAGTAGAAGGGGCAGCGACTAGACACTGGGAGACAGTATGGATGGAGAGGGGCTTCTGGGGTGGGGGAGGGATGTGAGGGGAGGGGAGGAGAGGGGAGGAGAGGAGAGCGGGAGCGTGTAACGAGGAGGGAGAGAGCGCGGGCAGCGGAGACCGGGAGCAGGAAATCGAATTTCTCTATTATACTCGCCTGTAGCACAATCTATCGCCTGTATTGTCTGACAAGGCAGTTCGCCCGAGCGTCTATTGAGGTTGAGTCCTTTGTCTATGGCGTATGTGATAGTCGTTATTAAACAGTTTCAAAGCCACCAGTGGAAATCAATTCTGTTATTTGATTATTAGGGATAACCCGTCGGCAGGACTAAATCAAACTCTCAAATTAATAATTCACTAAAATACATAATAGATCACAATTCAATTTCTTTATTATTAAATTTAGTTGTATTTTTTTATTTCACAATTTTCCTTATTATCAATCATAGGCTCTAACTGTGGTCCTCTAGGGAACCGCGAAACGATTTTAGGGTGACCTTGAGGATAAACCTCCATCAGATGAAATTTTGAACTCTTCAGGATTGTTAACCCAGGTTGTTACGTCGCATAAAGGAATCGAATTTAGTTCCCCTGGTATTGTTAGAGTCGTTTACACACATTGCATCCTCGGAATCCGTGTGTATTCAAGATTGCGCTGAGCACTGCGTTCCCAGAAATCGCACGTTTGTGCGCGGAGTTCGCTCCTAGGGGCATCTTCCAATCCTGCGCCAGGAGGGCAGAGGGCTCGGTCTTATCTCATCAGGGTTGTCCTCCCTTGTCGGTCGTGTTTTTGTTATTTTATATATAATCTTCCTTCGTTTATTTGTTTTTGCAAAGGATTTTGTATTACGATGTATGTTTTTTGTTAATACTCGTAAACATTTTGGTTTATTTTACATGTTAATAATGAATTTTGTTGACCCTGACAATACCTTAAGTTTTGGAAATGGAAGTAAAAATTAATTCTTAATTATCTATCTTTATAAGGGCATGATGTGGTATTTATTTAAATTTCAGGTTTTATAACACTCATTTCATAGTTTTGTGTAGAAAATATTATTCATTATTTATTGCATTAGTATTTTAACTTACAACTCGCTTCCTAATAATTTTATTGGTGTGCATGTCTTATTACATATTTACTATTTGTATTTCCACTTTTAGGAACACTATCACTTTCTTCGTTTCCTATAACATACAGTTGTCAAAAAGAATGATGTAATATTTTCGCATATGTACAGTATTTCCAGAGATTACACGATGATATAAATGAATACATTCATATTAGGAATAATGGAAAATAACTATCGAAACCGTTATTTAGAAGTTTGTAGTTTTCATTCAAGATAAATACGGCGTTACAGTTTACTAGTCATTCTCCCACTCAATTTTTTTGCACTCCTAATACAGATATTTGTAACATTGCTATGATAATGCTTTTCCTCGATAGATAAAACAGACGCAAAGCTCAGTGAAAGAGAAAGTGTGCGATAGGACTACATTAAATCCATATATTTGAAAAACGGCTGCCCATTCGGTCTTCACACTCGCTGGCTCTAACAAAAATGTCCATGTTGTAGATCCAGTCCCCACCAAACGCAACGTAATCCATAATATGAATTGTCTTTCGATCGCTCGGATAATAATGGCAGGGTCGTGGAGCGTGTGACAGAAGATAGGGGCATAAATCCTCTTTGTGAGGCTAAAGAGCTACCAAAAGAGATTTGGGTACGACATGTACGTTGATAAAAGTCGTATTTTAAATCAGCATTTCTATTTGTAAAGGACATCAATTTAGAATTACGGAGACAGCGTCCAGCAAGTCTCATATCATTTGTTTTGACAAAGAAAAGTGAAAAATGATGATAGACAGTATTAGATGGCAAAATAAATCTTCTAATTAAAACAAATTAATAGTGCGATCATCACGTTTGAAAAAAGATATTGAACAAAGCCAGTATAAAAAATTCAATTGGAAATCGATACATTTAAAATACAGTGCATGAAATTACATATTATATAGAGTTCAGTAATAAAGATTCCACTATAGATTAGGTTAATAAAAATTCCAAACATTGCAAAATATCTAAAAGTTTTGAATCAAAAAATATATATCTAAATTATTATATAAAACGATACCAAGGAATGGCGTACAGGTACAACGGTTGTGGTAGACAGATTCAAGGGATGTTAAAATAACACGTTTTCCTTTCAATCGGTTTTACCACCTTAGTGCTAATGAATGAAATGAAAAAATATTTCATGTCAATAGAAAATTACACCAACTTCGTCCACAATATTTGGTCATTCTTATCTTCCCACGTAATTAATACTTCTGTATAAAAACTAAGATCTGACCTCTACTACAGTACGCTTGCTCCCTTGATACTGTAAAGAGTCGTAATTAGTTGTTGTTCATATTCCGTCCATATTTGACGTCAAGACAACCCAAGTATAGACACGGCCTTCTAGAATACAAAATCAAGATTGGCAATGTTTGATGTCTTGGAGACTGGCAACTTCAGAATACTGACGAAAATCAACAAGCAAAAAAGAAATATACGTTCTTGAGTGAGGATGTAAAGTTTAACAGAACACTCTAATCAGTGTGGTAAAATTAAGTGGTGTATTTGATGTAACATATGCAATATTAATGGTGTATTAATTGAGGGCAGTACTATGAAAAATTAAATGGACCAAAATATTTGAGAGGGTGAATAAATACATCGTATATATGGATTTGGACCTAAAGGGAGGACTTTTGTTATCTGAAAAGTAAAGAAGACATACATACACGGAGAGAAATGTTATGGTACATGGTACAATACATGTTTAGTAAGCATTCATACAGTAAATACAATTATTCGTGTAGTAACATTTGCTAAACAGTCCGTTGGACGAAACAGCCATTTCGTGAAGGCGCATTTCATTCTACGAAAATTTACTAAACCGTTTAGTTCGATATACTACGTAATTAATAACGTGAACCAAACATTTCTCTCCGTGTACGAATACGTATCGTTATTGAAAAATGAGAAGTTAACTTAAAGTTACATTATTATTTCAGTTAAAGACTATAGGTGCTACAGAATGGCACAGACTTTCTCGTAGTACAGTTTTCTAATTTTCTTGGTGTGGACTGGATTTACGGTCTTGCACCTTCTTCTTGCCCGCTGCCATCTATCGCCGCCCCAAGTACATTTTTTCACATTTTCTCAACTTTTCGGATCCTTAATAGTAGAAACGTGATATTACTTCAAGAATATTAAAAAAGAATAAAACATCGTCTTAAATAGACCTTTTCATTGAAAAATTTGAAGCCTTCTTAAGAAAATAGCGATTAAGTATTACTGTAAATGCAAAATTTGAAGGTCTTTTTCATAGGAATCTGTTGAGAATTCGATTTTTTTAACTGCAAATATTGAACGCACCTTTAAACGAAAACGAGTAAAATTTTCAAAAAAATCTACACGACCTTAATGGAAGACCTATTTACGGACAACAAATTTCATTTAAAGAAATAATCTGTCTTCAATTTTATAGTTGTAAGACGCCGTACTTTTGCAATTTTCAAAAATTCAGTTAACCGTAAAAATCGAACATATGCCACCTTTAAAAGTGTATTTTACTCTTTTCTTACACGAAATTTAAAGAAAACATTTGGAGCCGTTTTTGAGAAAATTATGAAAATGTCCGGAGGGCTTCGTGTACAGTGCACCCAAATTTTAAAGAATGTTTATCAAAATTTCAAAGCTTCAACTACAGCCAGATGGACAGGGGTTTCTTCAATTAGGAAATGGTTTAGGCACTAGTAGTGTTCACAGATGGACGGACAGACGGAATGACAGACAGACGGACAGACGAACGGACAGGCGAACGGGCAGATAGACGAACGGACAGATTGACGGATGGACGTTTTGAAAAAAAGAACACTTTTTCGGTATCAGAGGTCCCAAAAACGTGTATTTCCGTTGAAATTTCGAAATCGATTTTCTGCAGCATTACATAACTTTCTTCTATACTACGTATATTACCCCGTATATAGGTATACGAGAAAGTAAAAATTGTGTATGGTTGATTGTTATGATTGGACCTAAACATTTTTCATAAGCAGGAGTATTTGGGGGCACATTTTACAAGAACCCTCAACATTTTCGATTTTCCTCAAAAATGGCTCCACATGTTTTGTTCATTTCTAATAAGATATATTGCATATTTGTTATAAAAATACTCAAAATTTAAAGTAAGGAGAAGTCAACAATGCTCCATTTGCTACGTATTCCTCTTTTCTAAAAAAACTCTCTTCTTTGTTGAATTTGCAAGCGTTTTAAAGCAATATTTCAGAAAGTTATCTTATTCTAAGCTGTGGTGTATGCCACTGGTCCTGAACAAATATTAAATGGATATTTTTGTTTTCCCCCCATTAAGATTATTTATTATATTTCTGATAAAGGGAAAAAGAAAAAAAAACAACGCAGTACAAAGCTGCTCCGTCTCTTGTACCTGCCATCGTGTGTTAACTCCAAGTCTTCCAAAAAGGAATCCTAAGAATAGCAATGAAAGCATCTTGGTTTATAAGAAACAACTCTCTCCACTGCAATATATAAATTATCTCTTTCGAGAACTAGTTCATGCACCCTCTATATCAAAGCTTTATTTTACTTTCTCACATACTACGTAAGTAGTATAGAAAAGTTATGTAATGTAACGAAAACGGCGATTTTTCAGCAGAAAATTTGTAGGTTGTATTGTAGGTTCTAGATGCCGAAAAATTGCGTAATTGTTGTTTCTATTTGTAGTAAATTACACAAGTAATTTACTGCCAATAGGAAATCCGTAACGGGTTGTGTGGTCGGAATTCACGTTTTGTTGGCCCTTAATATTGAAAAATGTCTGTTCTTCCGTTTGCTGACCTCTCTGTGAACAAGGCAGCGGCTAAACGGTAAGCACGATTTTCCTTAAGAAGGAATATTTGGGGGCAAAGTTTACAAGAACCCTCAACATTTTCGATTTTCCTCAAAAATGGCTCCACATGTTTTGTTTATTTCTAATAAGATATATTGCATATTTGTTATAAAAAAGATTCAAAATTTGAAGTAAAGAGAAGTCAACAATACTTCATTTGCTACGTGTTTCTCTTAAAAAAAACAACTAATGATTAAAATTCCCATTCGTGCGGAAGTCGTATATTATAGGTACATTTCGTTCACCCTCAGCTGTTCGATCAACATTACACCGTCGGCATGACACTCAACATGTAAGAAGATTGCATTACGACAAGAATAGACTATAACAGAGGAGGCCAACAGGCCTTCCACTCGCAACGCATGCGATCCCACTGCCTTACATCAGGCTCGTATCACCGGTATTATGTTTTGCGTTGCAACCACCGATATGTCTGACAGCATCTCCAGGGTGGACGGCGCAAGAGTGAGGGGGGCGGCGCCTGGCAGCTGCTTATTTTCCGCTCGGGCGAGGCTGCCTTGCGAACGCCCCGCGGCGCCGCGATTAGACCCACGACGCCTTCGCCGCCGCCGACGCCTTCGCAAGCAGACCCAGGGAGTCTCAGGGCCGTATTGACAAACCTCAGCCAGGGGCCTGCCACGCCTAGCAGGCTGTCGGTGTTCGGTTTTACGATTTATGAACGCCCCCAGCCAATTCCACTAGCCCCTTGTCCTCCCAGCAAGCCCCCAGATGGCAGGCTCCTATGAGCTCTGCTGGCGGAGCTTCATAAATATGCCCCTCAGTCAGCCCCTTTTATTAAACTTGGGTTTTTCTAACCTGGCCGATGACACCATCAGCTGCCATGGTGTCATTCAGTCGAGAGCTAAAACGCCATCACTGTGACGTCACTGTGGTGACGTTTAAGCTCCAGATTGCACGAAACCGTCAGAGCTGGTCAGCTGTCATCAGTCAAGTTACAGAAACCCCAGTATTCATACCATTTGCGTTATCTGTCAGGAAAATTAACTATCGTTATTTGGGATAAGTGTACTTTGCACGTGAAAACGTTGAAGACAATTATAATAATTCAGATTTGGTACTGCTACTAGCACCTTTTCACTTACAATCTACTTGATAGCTTACTAGCCGGTTATCCGGTGTTGCTCGTATTTGTATGCCACAATTGTCCGTCCCGCACTCATTACCTGCCTCTCCCGTGCGCCGTAACTTGCTTGCTATGGCCGACCTGCACACACTGCCCAGCCCCCTATTTTCAGGTCTTTCCTCTACATCTGTGCGTCCGACGTACACACAGAGGCATGAAAACGCTCAGATACTTATTCAAGCTCTTCATGAACCTTTTAACACTTATTTCAAATTAGTTCAAAGAATTGGTCACCCCGACCGGGATTCGAACCCGGTCTGGGTCGAAAACCCGACCTGGGATTCGAACCCGGTCGAATTCTGGTTTACGCCCAGCTGCTCTAACCCCTAAGCACGGTGACGGGCAAGGTGACCATTATATACTATTATTTTAGTGTTTTTACATTTTGTTTGAAAATGTACACATTACAAAAGAGGAATGCAAACTTTGGAATTTTAATAGAAGCTATAGATTTAAACATAGGGGTTATATTATACAATGTATACTATAACATTACAAGTTTGGATGAATTTCTCAGTAAAGGTTTCATGAATATCAAGTCATTTTAACCATGCAATTTTTTCACCAAAATGTACGCAGTTACACTTTGTAATATATTAACGGTTTTTAATTTGATAACATTATCAAAAACAAGTTATTCTGCAATTTATCTTTGTAATTTTTGATTTTTGGTTGCAAACGTTTAGTAATTTGTTCTGATGATTTCTAGAATTTCTAGACATACCATTTCAAACCTACATAGCACTACAATCCATTTTCATTTGATTCCGGCTAAATAGTAAGAGTTATAGAGTACGACAGCATATTTTTTATAATTTGTTGTTAATTAATTGGCTAATGGCCATGCAAATTAAATCCATTGATTGGTATTTGGTCAATTTATGGAATTGGTTTAATTGTTGCAATGTTTTAAATCTAAGCAACGCCAATAATTTGTGCTTTTCAGTGGATTTATCAATAGTTAATAATGAAGGTTTTTCTATTGTTAACTTACTTTTTTAACAATACACATACTGAGAAATATTTGAACTCAATTATCAAAATAAGAAATTATTAAACTACTCATTTTAAGCACATTTTCTGTACGCAGGTCTTTCCCTCAAATGTTCTCTTTCCAAACTTAAGAAGACTCACAATTAAAAAGCAATTCCACCAAACACGAAACATCCTCGTAATTCACAAAGATATCTCAACTTTTGAACCTTGTAATTCAAATCTCACGTAACAAGATTCGCCTGGTCCAAACAGCGGCGGGGGAGTGAAATTAGTGCTGTAGAGCGGCGCCGTCATTCGCCCGAGCGCTCGCTCGGGAGGCGTTCAGAAGCCTCATGTTGCACACACTTCGCGGCGCTCGAGGCGTCGGGCAAGACAAGCCGCGCGGCGACGTAAAAAACTTTTAATCGCTTGATGCGATAAACCCTTTATGATGGAGCGACACGACGAGAACAAGGCGAGGCGCCTGTAAGCTTTGTTAGGCGCTACTTTGTGTGAAATAATTCCGTGCGCGCAAAACGTCGGCTTCGCTGGTTAATTATTTTTGAGCCGTCGCGTTGTCAGGCCTGGCTTCAAGTAGCGCGCCACAAAGCCGGCGATTCCCGCGCCGCTAGGCACTCCCGCTCGGAATGAGTATTTCATGTTTCCAGGCGCACCAACTACTTTGGCCATTAATACTATGGGTAGTGTGCCTGTTACAGCCCCGCAGGGGGGGGAGGCAATGTAACGTAATGTAAACGGCCAACCGGTCCCCGAGTTTCATGGCACACTCATGCCGTTATCTTCAAGATGGAGGTCGCGAGTAGGCGATGCTAAGCTCCGTGTTTCCGGGTTCGCTCGGTGCCCCAACAGTTGGACATCAAGCTCGTCAACCTCTGTAGTCCTAGTGCTGCAATTGAATACATTCAAAATTTAAATGTTTGCCTTTAAACTTGTATCTTATGAATTGTATTGTTTGTTGGTTTTGGTACAATATCTTACATTTTTGCAGATAGGTGTTTATATATATATATATATATATATATATATATATATATATATATATATCACCATGTGTATTACCATACGATAAATAAATAAATCTGTAGGGGGGGAGGAGTTGTTCCGGATTCCGTATAAAAGTTACGGGGACCATGAATCCCCCTGTCAGGTTGCCTAGGTTCCGGCGGTACACTCATCGTTAGCTTGAAGGTGGACGTATTGAGAAGACGGAATGGGGGGGGATGAGCTCCCAGGGCTTCGTCCTGAGGGCCCCCTGTTGCGCACTTGGTTTCGTCGTGGCAGTGGCCCGATACTCTGGGCGTAGAGTAGGGATTTGTTCCGGCGCATTCATTTGACTGCGGCACCGGCCTGGGAAGCCGGTAGCTCAGAGCTGGTAGGGCGGCCCGACCCAGTCATTGAATGAGGTTACTGTGACAGCAAACTGCGTTCTGTCGGGATCCAGATACCAGCCAGTGATCAGGACAGATGCTATCGCCCAGGTGCCTCTCCCGGGGAGATATCTCCCTAGAACATACGGTACGGGTAAAAGTGTATGTTATCGCCGGGAGGCCGCAGGGTTCATCCGCTGGCCGTTGAAATCCGACGCTGACATACACGTCCGCTTGAGGTAGAGGGATTGCTCCTCGAGGTATCTCCTCCAGCGTGGTGCGACACAGGCGGTTCATGCTACAAGTTTCCGGTGTTTTCCCGACAAGTTCTGCGCAAATACAGGAGAGTGCGCCTTGCCCAGAGCGAGCACCTGGGCCACTGGGGCTTTACCAAGCTCGGGAGCTCGACCCAGCTCGACTCAAGCGAAGGAGCTCGACCCAGAGGAGGGCGAAGCCTCCCGAAGGCGAACTTCGAACAAAGTCGAGAGGGGAAGGTAGCTCTCGGTACGCCCTGCTCCGGCATTCACCAGCCATTGATCGAAGATACCTCGGAAAACTACCAATAAGAGCAGCCGGTGTACTACTACTACTAAAACACCGGCAGAATTCGACCTAGCTCTCTAACTACAGTAAACCCTGTTAGCACGAACTCGCTTAACACGAATTTCGCCGTATCACGAACAACTGCACGAAATTTAAACACGAACTCTGATTATTTCGTTAACTTAGAATTCGAGTTAATGAGGGTTCATTGTAAAATGTGCCCTCGTCTGACTCGAACACTAGCACACACGCCGGGCGGCTGCTCCCTCCCCCGATGTGGGAGTGGTGGGGCAGGGCTGGGGGAAGCGGGGAAGGATCGTGGAGCAGCGGCTGTGAAGCTGATAGCGGCGAGCGGCCTGACGGACGCAAGTGCAGAGGGGGCGACGATGAACAGGGAATTCGCACAGCCAGGAATAGCTCGGCGCCGGAAGCGGCGGTGAAAAGGGAGGGTAACGATTTACATCACGGAGACAGCTTCAGCAGTAGCCGCTCTGCTGTAGGGTTGTGGGGGTATGGTTGTTTCTCTGTGTGATTGTGGCGTAAAAGGCAAAGATACGAGGTGAACATAAATTCGTAAATATTATATTCACTTGTCGTTATTACCCAGATCAGTCAAGAATCAGCTTCTTCACTAACATCCCACTATGATTACAGCACAGCAGTAAGAACACTACGGTATAAGTTTGTAATTAGAACTCTCAATGAAATCGCAAGAGTAGAAAATGCATAAAATGCAGCCAGTCATTCAATGACACCTTACTTCTAACAAGAGAAATATTTTGAAACGAAAAATAATCTCATGGTGTTTAACTCTTTATTTCTCTTTTAAGTTTTTAGTTTAAAGTTTTTATATTCTACTCGATTAAAGATTGACTAATAATAAATTAAATACAAAATAACTACTAACTAAAATGCTCTTGAACATCTGAAAGTGATAATTTGAAATAAACCTTCATAATGTATGATTTCATAAATTTGAAATTTACAAATATGTTTTCGTTATTTATGTCTTTTCTGAGTAAAATTTGTTATAAAAAATTGTAAAAATGAGATTTAGTCATAACTATATAAAAAATAAGAATCTACACGAGTCATTCAAGATTTAAACAAATATTTTTGGCGAAGGAAACTTAATGCAAGCGATTGAATCTTTGGTAAGTGTTTTTCAGCACTTCTATTAATATTTCCATTAAAATAACATCTAAATTGTTAGTTACGATTTGTCCATTCGAAGAAAGCATTCTCAAAGAACACTGTTCTTGTGTCCAATTGTTTACTTTTGCCCACAGGCTGGATTTTCACCCGAGTTCAAAAATTGTTTTAATTTCGAAGGTAAACAATTTTTTGGCGGAATTTTAAACAGTAATAAAACGTGCGTACATTATTTTGGGTCCAATTGTCAAATAATGCAGAGAAAATCCCCGAATCCCCTAATCGACATGGTAACCATGTCATGTAACAATAGTCTCATTTCCTGAATTATTCCAATGTGCCAATGGTTTGTGATTATTTGGCGGAGCAAGTTATCAACAACAGCGTATATATCTCAGGCAAGACAGGGAACAAAGCCAAGTCCGTTATGAAGAGGAAATGACCGGAATGGTAGAAAAGAGCGCGCTTCTTCTTCAAGACAACGCCTGACGTTATTCGGACAACAGACGCTGGACGTTATGGACAACGTGGATTTGGCCCCTTCCACAACTTTTCCCTTTCAGCCCCAGTGAGGTTTCGTGCGATGAAAAGAGCTTTGCGCGACATGTAGTTCCACGACAGCGAAGCGGTGAAGAAACAAGCACAAAACTGGCTTCGCGTCCGAGGTAAAGCATCGCTCGCTGAGAAGTACGAAGACTCGTAAGAAGATGAGACAAGCGCAGAGACGTCTCTGAGGGTGCGTGGGGGTGTGTGGGGGAGGGGCCTTGAGGCAGAGTTAGGGGTGTAGGTATCGGGCAAAATTTACCAGTGGTGACGATTCAGGGATTTGCTGATTTCTCGTTAGTTAGCTCGATACTATATTCCGTGAGACACTTTATTTTGCTTCATTAAAATTATTTAGTCCATTATAATATAATTAGAATTATCATTCATCACTACTCACACATGTAATAATGTATAAAATCTCCCATATTTTCAAAAGTATGTACTTGATATTAATTAAAAAGAAGAGAGCAGATTTCATTTCATCAGAAAACATCTACATGAATGTTAAACAAGTAGTTCTAAAAAAATGTTAAACTTTTTGCATTTTTAAAACATTATTACGGAAAATCGACCATATCTCATCTTTATAAAATTAGTTCACTCTACAAGAAATTTGAAGAAAAACTGGATCAATTTTTTAGAACATTTTAAAAATGTCTCATGTGCTTTACGTAAAGTGTCCTGAAATTCAATAATTTATTTTGAAACTCGCAGGACTTCTAAGTAGAGCCATATCGATCTAGAAATATTAGTTCTAATACTAATTCTGAAGAAAATCATCATGCTAGTTGAGACCAGGGTTGTCCAACTGGCGGCCCGCGGGACGCCTGCTGCCCGCAGTGCCATTTATCGTGGCTCGCGAATAGTTGTTAGTCTGATTCCCATTCATCTATGTCGGGCGAGAACATCGTACGCTTGGCGCACGTTCCCTGTGCCAGTCAACGCCCTCATTAATGTAAAAATAGGCCAAGTTTAGATTTAAGCATCTTTTTCCACTAAATTCAGAAATCCATTATCATCCCATTGCCGAGAACAACATTGGGAAGTTACGTGAGGATCGCCCAAGTAATGAAAAAATGACCTGCAACCTTATTAAAGATTTGTTATGGCCTTTTACTCTTTGCCAGTTGGACATTCCTGGTTTAGACGCTAATGTTTTCAGACGGACAGGCGAAAGACAGACACACAGACGGACGGACGAATAGACGGACGAATAGACGGACGAGTAGACGGACGAGTAGACGGAACGAGTAGACGGACGGTAGACGGACGCGATGACGGACGAGTAGACGGACGAGTAGACGGACGAGTAGACGGACGAGTAGACGGACGAGTAGACGGACGAGTAGACGGACGAGTAGACGGACGAGTAGACGGACGAATAGACGGACGAATAGACGGACGAATAGACGGACGAATAGACGGGCGGATAGACGGGCGGACGGATGGACGGACGGAGGGACGGACGGAGGGGCGTTTAAAAAACTGTTCACTGGGGGAACCCAGAAGGATAAAATCTCGAAGTCGATTTTCCGCAGTATTACATAAATGTCTGGGTACTATAGTACATCGTACTATATAGTACCTTATTATACCGTGTTTACGAAAGCATACGAGAAAATAAACTAGTGGTAAAATGCTATTTTTTAGCTTTTTTCTGCGTCATAACCTAGAGAGAAGGCTATTTTTTGTGATTGACGCCACCCTCATCCCAGCTGCCATTTGTGGTACCGGAAAGATCTACCTCTTGCGTCACCTACAGCCTCTCTGGGGATATTCCGAGAGAAGAAATCCTTCGTTGTGACGACATATCTTGGTCGTGTGTTTTTCGTATTTGCCCATGGTATCCTTCAACCCCGTCTCGGTGTCTATACCATTGTTCTGCATATAGGGGGCACTTCAAAAATTTTTTTCAAAGTCGCAAGGCTACGAGACAGGCCGGATGGATCAGTCAACATTTATATTTTGAAACTAGTGGAGCCGGCGCATAAGTCCGGGGTTTTCCTCAACTAGGCATCTCCCCCCAGCGGGGCACTGTCACAGCCGGGACACGCGCAACGCTCCTGACTTGTCTTCCTACATTAAAAAAAGAAACGGCATCAACAAGTCAGAGAGAACTGGCGCCGAGGCCGGGTGGGCGGGGCGGTGTAGCGTAGGTTGTATTTTCAAGAACGACTACTCCTGTGGTCATTGTAGTGAATGATATTCTCCTGAGATGTGGCAGAGTTCCTCCCCCTCTGATGATGAGATATGCTGCCGACATACACATCAGCTGTTTAGTTATTTTCCACCTCCAGATATCTTTCCAACGGAGCTCCCTCTCAACCGAGACAATCTGTAAACTCCCGACCGGTCTCCCGGCATGTGTGGTAGTGTAATGTAGTTCATGTTAGTGTAAATGTGTGTAAGGGGTGAGGGTAGAACAAAGAAGAGGAAGGAAAGACAGCACGCGGTCCGTTGCCCGATTATTAGGGTACTGCTCCGGCATTCGCTTGGTGTTGATCGTATGAACCACATAAAACTACCGGAGGGCAGCCGCAGCGGCCGGTGGCTGAAACCCGCCCGACCAACCCCCGAGTGGAAAACGCGCCGAGGGCCGTTGAAGGGTCGCGGAGGGGAGGGGGAGGGGGGGAGGGGGGGGAGGGGGAAGAGGGCGCGCGCGGCGGTGCGCTCCTGTCTGCCTCTGCGCGTGACGTTGCGCCGCACTTCCCCTCGCGGCACCTGACCCCCTGCTTCACCATTATGCAACGGCGGGAAATGATATTCACGTTGGTGCCACAGAACAGCACGCTCTTTCATTTTCATAATTTCCGCGTGAGATGAGACCTGAAAACGAGGTGGTTGGGTTTGCTTTGTTTTATTCTTCAGATGATTGCCACACAAATGGGTGTTTCTGATTTTTGTGTTATATTTTGTAATGAACAATTAAACGTTATAGTGAATGTATAAAGTACGCAATAAGCTGAGAATAGTAATTTTTGCGTTACGTGCTCTGTAAGACTTGATTTAATGGAATGTGAGATGGAATGCATTCTCCTCGTACTCGGCAGTTAATTTTTTCACCAATACACTAACTTTATTCTTCGATATTATATTTAATTATTTACCATTAAAATTCTCCTATTTATACACCGAGGACGATCCGTCCTGATGAAATTTGTTTGTGGGTTTCATAAGACCGTCTATACAGATTTTCGGCTACGAACATTTACATAAGAAATATTTACCTCTTTATTTGCGATTCGGGAATTTTCCTTATCATGACCAATAAAAATATCTGTTTCAAAAATCAAGTAACATTATAATTTCTGCTTCAGACAAACAAATGAAAAAAACATACATGGCATTTTCTACAATTCCCAAGAACAATATTAATCCTGTCATTATTTAATATTTCCCTTTACTCTCTCTTTGCACGCATGTTGATTACCCATTATTTTAATATAAAGTTTATTTAAAACCATTCCGAAATTGGTCTTCTTACATTACTCAGATTTATGTCTCATTTAATAACTTCACTGTTCCTGGAGTCCTCAGCCTACTTGGTCGTCACTCTCGCGTCCAATTTAAATTTCCATTTTTATTGTGCCATCTTCTTCTTTTCCATACCTGGTTTATCCTTTGTTACACTCACAATATTTCTACCATCAACAATTTACACTATCTCGGTGAATCTTCCATCACCATCCGCTCGTTACAGAGCCGGAATCTATTCTCCCGTGTGCCTATAACACACGCTATTCTTCTGTCACACACGATGCGCAGTACAGTACCTAATTGCGTTTCTCTTCAGTTCTATTACGCAGGTTCCCTCTTCCTCGTTCGCATTCTCATTCCTAATTCGCTAATACCGCCCAAGCTTCCTATTAAGTTATTCCTTAATTGTCGATCCTTAGATAATTTTCGTAAATTGAGTAGATACCCACGGAAATTACTCACGAGTCCACAATATATTCTATTCCCAACTAATTATACTATTTTCCCTTTAATCACACTGCCTTTATTGACATTTTCATTTTATATCACTCGCCATATAATTTTGTGATGTTCGACATTGCTGTATTCATCCTTATAGTTTACATGAAATGTATTTAAATTGTGGTAAATCATCACAGTAGGAAGTAATACCACCAAATAAATTCAATCTTGTGATAATAGTAAAACAATATGAAAAGAACCCTTCAACGTGCAATTTTATTAAGAATAAGACAAAATTCTAATAAATATTTTGTTACTTCAAAGGCAAGAATCATCGACAATCATTGAATGGATGGTTATGTCTTTATCTAATGTGTTTGAGGAAGCGGATAGATTACTTTAGGATCAGTCCAGTAAAAGTACAAAATGAAGTAATATTCCTTAAAGCATAAATACTTAGCTTAAAACTAATTAAATCAGTCAACTCTCAAATAATATTTTGCAAAAAATAGTGTTTAATAACACTAATACTATGTTTTCGACAGAAAATCCAATAGATGCTTGGAATGCAAGTGAGTGTGTTAATTTCAATTATTGTTTCAGTTTCCTTATCACATACAGTTTATAGTAGGTACTGTACTTTTATTGTTGCACTCGGGACTGAGTTTCCGTGAACTCTATGTAATATTCTCTTGGGCGATACGTAACATTATTCATATACGCGACCTTAGTTTTAGTAAGATACTACAAGGTCTCAAATTTCAAACAGACTTGAAGTACAGCCTCAGCGAGTTCTTCCTGCAAGAAAGACGTGTGTTCACTGCTGTAAATATATCACGAAGTTCTATTGTAGGGCTTCATGTGTGTTGACGCAAAGTGAGCGTTTCTTTCAATGCGAAAGGGGAGAGAGCATTATGGTTCGTCGTATGCCGTACAACGTCTTCTGAATGCCGAGATATTTCACTTTGCCTCTTTCGGTTACGGTTCCTCCGAATCTACCAACGACTTCGTTTTGTTGCATTTTGCCTCGCACGTGACACAATCATCCAAAAAAACTTTTATTACTTTTGTGGTTCATTTACACAAAAATCCTAGAGGCGGATGTTTACTTCATAACATAAGACGCTGTACCATTGATATTTTGGATGTCTTCTTCGTAATTAAAATACAAGCTGTGTAACAGGGTTAGAAGATTGGGAGAAAAAGAAAAAACGCCGAAAACTCCAATCGCTCACTCGCTCACTCTCTCCTCAATACTCAACACTCACTCTTCTATCCGTTATCCGGACAGATGTCTTACCTGAAATCCCCATGGCTATTGACCAAAGTAGTTGACACTTCCGGAAATTCCACTCACTCATTCATTCATTCACTCACTCCTCAATACTAGTGACGTCTCCTCACTCTGGATCTAGGACATTGCCGGTGTTACACTACTCTTTTCAATTACATACTTAGAGCAAACTTGAATTATATAAACAAAAATTTTATTTATTTTAATTTACAATGTTGGAAGAATGAAGAAAAGATAGTCGCAAAGTAACAACAATGAGGATATTGTATTTTCTATTGCAAAGATTAGAATAATACATTTTAAAGTATTTAACGAGACATTCTCGACTCTTTTCCCATTCTTCAGTTTTAATTTTTTTTTCTGAATATCAGGTTAGGACACGATCGCCCATTACTCAATTACTTGTTTCTTTCGTTCATTCGAAAGGGAAGGAAAGCAACTATTTAAAACTATTGTTCCACTTTTTCATTCTCCTAAAAAATAACACTAATTTCATGAGTATCGCTAAAGACTGCAACGGAGAATGTAATAATCACGGACGCTCGCTCCCCAGCAGGTCGTTAAATCGAGATCCTACGCCTTGGCACGCTTTGTTCTTGAGTGGGGGGCGTCGCGCGCATGCGCTGCAGCCTTCTGATCTGACATGAAGACGTTGGAGGCATTCGCCAATGGCCTGAGCTGCGCTCGCGCACTGCCTGCGTTGCATGGTCGTGCTGGTACCGATTTATGACGCCGATCGCGTGGAAGACTGAATAAATGAAAAAAGGATTTAAATTCAAAGGGGAAAAATATTATTTTTATTTCCTTGGGCGTTGACACACGACTTGCACACCCAAAGAAAACGCCATTGCTCAATATTCAACACACACACACACACACACACACACACATTCTTCTAGTATTTATCTGGACATGTATCTTCCCGGGACATGTAATCCCCGGGACTATTGTCAAAAGTGGTTGACGTGACCGAAAACTTCATTTATTTATTTATTCACTCACATCTCAACGTCAATCTCACTCACTCACTATTCTATTATTTATCTGGATACAAATCTTCCCTGGAATGCCCAGGACTTGACCAAAGTGGTTGACGCGCCAGTCATCTCCACTCACTCCGAAACAATATTATTCTCTGGAACTCACTCCCTCCTCACTCACTCACTCTTCTAGCCTCAAGGCAAGCTGTCAAGGCTGCAGCTCGTGTCTGCACAGAATATATTTCTGCACTGGAAGCAGAAAAGAAAACTTCCAACGGAAAATCGATTGGACCAAGCTTTTTGAAATAATTATAAGAGCCTAGAAGAAATTGTTGGCAGAATAATTAAGACACCTATGGTATTATGTAACCTGACCAACTTGAAATAAAAAAATGATATGATAAAGGAGATAGAGGAGGGTAATGCAGGAGGAAAAGCTTAACAAGTTGCAATAGCAGCATGCATATTGCTGTACAAACAATACTTAAATAATATGTATCAAAATATGTTTACTATGATTAATTTCTCGCGTAATTCTAAACTTTAATCGTAAATAGAACAATAATAAATAATAAAAAAATACTAAAAAATAAAGTCGTAAACATTCTGGATACAGTGTTGCAATGAATGTGCAACGGGATACTATCGATTTAATACGATTAAAACGCGTATCAAGAGACAAGATGACGTGGGCAATTGACAGACGGCGTGAGCCGAGGTGCTAGAGAATAACAAGCACTATAAAGGCTGGTTGCAACGAAGGAGAATCACAGAAGGTAGTGCCATCGGGAATGTAGTTCATGGCATCAAAAGCGGCGGGAGCGACTCGCGTGTGAGGCGACGAAGGTGACTGTGGCTTCGGATTTGACGAAGGCATCGGGGACGAAGGGTGGGAGTCGCAACATCGGAGACGATGAGGGGGAGGGGAGGCGCTGGACTTGCGAGTGGAGGCGATAAGAGTCAAGGTGTCGGGGGCGGGGCGGGTCGGTGCGAGATCTGCGACGTCGGGGCGATGAGAATGAAGGTGTCGGGGGCGACGAAGGTGGGACGCTAGGGCTGTGGTGCCCAGCGGCGGGGGCGGGGCGTCGCGTCGCCCCACGCCCCCTCGCGGAAGCCGTCGGCGTTCTACAGCAACTTCCCACACGACCTCCTCCTCGCTTCTCTAAATGCACTGCCACAAGGAAGCCAACTCCTGCTGTCTTCTTCGCAACTTGCGGTGAGCGCACAGAAAGAAAGTGGGCTCAGAGAAATGAATAGTTTACAGCTATATGATTATTAGCTCTGCAATAAGCTTTATTTTCTTGTACATTCTGTTAGTGGGAACTAAAAGATTGTATACATTATAGATTTTATGCTTTTTATATAATACCTAAGTATCACATAGTATATATCTCTTTACTAAATTATTTTACATTATTAACATTTGTGTTGTACATTAGTTTACTACACCTTTTCTGAGTCAAGTGATAAAAAACTTTTTCTCACCACTTTGATTTATACCAAAAAATAGACTCTACGTCCAAATTATAGCAAAAAGGAATATCTATAAGTTCAAATTGTTAATCGTGTATATCACGTACGTCTGTAATATATTGATCTAGAATACGTCATCAGATTGCTAAGATGTTAATAAAAGTTTACTATGCGGATACTTAAAAAGAGCACACTAAAAGTGGGATAAGCAGCCTCCTTATCTCTTGTTCTTCCATTCATGGAATACGGAACGATTTGTAGAGATTCTTACAGAAATTTACAATGAGAAAACCTAAAGACGATACAGAGAAGAGCTTGTCAACTTACTTTCCGGATAAATAGAAAGAAAGCAGAATGGGAGTCATTAGAAATCAGGAGTGTTAAGACTCTGTGCCTTATATAAAGCATAAGTCAGTTATTCAGCATGGAAAGATCCCCAGAAGACTCCGAAGACCCACGTTCAGTAGCAGAAGGGAACACACGCACAAAATAGATGTACGCACAGGTGAGGGTTTAGAGAACAACTTGGAAAATTTTCCATTGCTAACTAACCTATCAGGGGCTGGAATAAGTTGCCTGCGGCGGTCTTTAAGTTCTTCACTCAAGACGTTGAAAAATAAATAATATGATAATAGTACATTTCAATAATTCATACCGTAGGCAGTTATAAATGTTACTTATTAATTAGTTTAATGTTAAATACATAATATGATGATTATTAATGTCGTGAAATTATTGACGGATTGTGTTGTATGGTAAAGTGGAGTAAAATTCAGAAAGAGAAAGAAGTCATATGGTATGTACTGTCGTGAAATGAAGTGAAGAGTAGTAGTAAAGTAGTTGGAAAGTCACGTTTTTAATGCTCTAGAATATTTGTATACACTAGAGGTAAACATTTAGTATATTAACAATTACACAATTAAAACAATGTAATTATCTCCTGTTATCCATTGTTTATTATTTTTATTGAGTATATAGAAAACCACGTGATTTATGTTATTTTAAAATAACTATACAGAGTAATCAAACACATGGAATTGTTGCTATTATAATTGTTTTTATTCTTATTAATAGTGGACCCAAAAATGCTTCACTATTGCAGCGTATTATATTTCAAACGTTAATTACCTATAAGGCTATGCTCTGCAAAAATTTTAATAGATGAAAGAGTTTCTTGTGAGTATATGTGTGTTCTACATCCTGGATTGGACATACATGTCAACTATCCTATGGTTAAAACGTTTTCCCTCAAGTTTGGCATGCATTCGCTAAAATATTGTCTTGGGAAAATTTGATTTACTTGCCCGAGATAAGCTTCAAGTATTAATTCCGGCCAATATTTCACAAACGCAGGGGCAGAATATGCAGAGCAGACGCACTTAATACTTGAGGGTGCGGATTATTGCAAGGAGCTTCTGTTTAGGGACGCTTGAACTATAACCTCATAAATCGTAATCAACAACGCCCCATTTTGCGTCTATTTGCAACTTACATACGCACATTCCTATTGTACAATGCCTATAACCTTCAAGCAAGTGTAAGCAATATGTTGACAAAGTGTTATCGCAATCGGATGAACGGCAGCGCAAAATATACGAACAAACAAATATTAATCTTTACATATAACATTATTATTATTATTATTATTACCACTGTCCCAAAACAATTTTAAGTTATATTAATGTATCTATATTGTACGTAAATGATGGTGTTCTGCTACAAGGTTTAAGAAGAACTACTTGCATGAATAAATATCTATAAAATACTTGATTTCTGTGACATCGTTTGTATCAATCTACTTGAGTTTAAATCTCCGCAAGATTTGAGCTTGCGATCGGCAACAGAACGAACTTGCTCGAGACTCTGTGAGCTCAGACTTCCAGTCACGGATCAGCTCACCTGCCAGCTAAGCACAGTTCACGCAAAGTAACGACTCTTGATGCAGCAACTTCCTCACTATGCGGCATAAGAACGCACGGATCCCGGAGCTCCTGAGCGTTTCATTAGCAGTATGTGCTCGGAGGTGGTGAGAGAGCAGTTTGGAGAGCCGCAGAGAGAGAGAGAGAGAGAGAGAGAGACAGACAGACAGACAGACAGACAGACAGACAGGGAGAAAAGCAGGAAGATGAAGAGAGTGATACATCCGTCAAAGTGAATTTCAACGAACTGAAGTACTGCTTACATAATATCGTCTTAATGTGAGAATTACTAAATAATGTATCTAACCAACAGTACGAGGTGTTGCATGAAAGAACATAATTGCTAGACACTAATTAATAAGCACCGTCATTATCCAGAATCTGTAAAACAAATGAAGGGCTTATAGCAGAAACGAGATAAGCCACAACCTTGTTTTAAGAGATGTACTTAGTTGTTTTAAAAAAAATCAATATAATTCAAAGTTCATGGAAAATCAAATTCTTCAATCGGAATTTTACTTTGCTTATTTATTTTTTTATTGCTTACTTATTTTACTGCATGAGGCTAAATGCAAGTCCGCATTGTTTATATTTCAAATGCTACTTCTGCTGTTACATGTTGACCTTTTATTTCATTCCATCACATCGTCAAAATCCCTTTTATTCCATCGTTTTTGTCCCTTTTTGTCACATTAAGTTGTTAAGTCATGTCAACTTTTCACATTAAAGTTCTCATCTGACCTCTTAGTGGGATGCTGTAGGAAACGCTCCGCTTACCTTCGACGCCAACATATCGTCAACTGATTAATTGAACATTTCGTGTTTTCAAGGGGCGTGAACTGCTAAGGTCATTTGTCTGATGCGTTTAGGGCCTTATGACTTATCACCAAAGGTGGCGGTCACCTCCCTCCGCTGGATGGAGATCCGGCGCTGACCTACGTCGACTTGCTGGAGTTTTCCTCGACCAGGTATCTCCCACCAGCGAGACAAGCTCCAAGTTCTCGACTGGACTCCCGACATGTGCGGTAGTGTATTGCTTGTATGTGTGTGTTTTGATTGATCGATTGATAGATTTTTTCGTGTTTCCGGGCGCGTCAACTACTTTGGTCATTGGAGTTTGGAGCCGGTAGTGTAGTGCATGTTTTATCTCGGGAGATGGCGGTGATCTTCCCCCGCTGGATGGCGAGATCCGGCGCCGTCCTACCGTCGGCTATTGGGGTTTTCCCCTAACCAGGAGTCTCCCACCAGCGGGGCACCGCCCCAGCCGGGACAAACTCTAAGCTCCCGACCGGTCTCCCGGAATATGTGGTAGTGTAGTGAATGTTAGTGTGTGTGTGTAAGGAGAGAGGATAGGACAAGGAATGGGAAGGACAGCTCGCGCGCGGTCCGTGGCCCGTTTGGTAGGGTACTACTCCGGCATTCGCCTGGTGTTGATCGGAGAAACCACGGAAAACTACCGATCAGAGCAGCCGACCGATAGAATTCTCCTCCAGACAGCGACTGAATTCGTCCTAGCTGAAAAGCTAGTGTCGAAATCCTGCCGCCGTCAGGACTCGAACCTAGGACCTCCCGGTCAAAGGCGCTGCAGTGACATCAGTTGATGCACAGCTGCAGTGGCATCAGATGAGCCACAGCTTTCTGTATGTGTGTGTGTGTGCGTGTGCGTGTGCGCGTGCGCGTGCGCGCGCGCGCGCGTGTGTGTGTGTGTGTGTGTGTATTTATGAGTAAGGGATGAGGATCTAACGAGGAAGGGGAAGGAAACCGTTTGATGAGATTCTGCTCCGGCATTCGCCGATAAATTCGACGACATTCGCCAGAAGGATAAATCAGAAAACTATCTATCAAAGCAGTCAACCGCTAGAATTTTTCTTTCGTCAGCGGATGAATTCAACCTACCTAACTAGCTGGTGACGAAAATCCTGCGAGTCGGGACTCGCACCTAGGTCCTCCCAGTCAGAGGCACTGCAGTGACATCAGCTGATACTGATCCCTCTCACCTAGAAGGCTTAGCTCAATGTTTAACCTACCGAGTTGCTGCCATACACATTAATGAGCCTTACTACTTTCATTAAAATAAATTCAACGCGGATCCATTGGCTCAACTGCACTTTACATACTGTCCTACCACATCCTTACCCAACTACGTACTACGTACTTTCTGTACTAGTACTAGTGTCTAGCAGGACTTTCAGCTCCATTTTATTAACTACTATAGCTGCATTTGGTCTATTGATTGCTTGCGAAAGTTTGAAAAAATGTCAACAGTGGAGAAAAATACAGAAACGGAGCAGTAGATTATTTACATGAAAAATCTGAAATCGATTTACCGAAATCATACGTTCAAAAGGCCAAGTTGAAGGGAAATGCTCAAAGAAGCGAAATTCTAAATAGTTTTGGGCAAATCCGATTATTTTATACCCACATACATGTAAATCTATAGAAATTTTCAGGATTAATTCCATAATTTTCGAAAAAATCGATAAATGTTTGACATTTTGTTCCCATGTGAATTCTCACCCTTCTAACTTCCTTGATCCTTTAATACTGTCTCATTTTGTGGAAGAATGCACTAATTCTAAGAACATTCTATGAAACTGAAATTGGATTGCCAATTATGTGACTTCTATCCGTGCAGATGCATAATAAATGTAGTAGGAAATCTATTTGAATTCTTCTGTAAACCATTAACACACAGCGTCATTTGGGGATGCATATTGCAGGTCAACTCAAATTTGCTTCTTTGGCAATACATTGTGAATTGTATTTCAATAGACGTATACATCCTAAAGAAAACACATAAGCAATGTTTCTTACATTTCTGATGGCCAGATGTCGATTTAGCCGTGCTCACTAAGCATGGTACACTCATGGCCAGGGGTATTCATGACTTGCGTCGGTTCGAATTTTTACCTAAAACCGTGCTCAGCTGCTATATGTCTGTGGTTAAGTTGGAAGGAGAGGCTGATGTAAAGCAAACGGTGGTTGGTTCGCGCCGAAATTAACAGGGCATATGCGCGAGTGCTATGAGTACAAAATTAATTTGAGCGCTAATGGATTAATTTTAGCCTAGTATCAAAAATACTCGTAGTTGGTTGTTTCTCACAGAAGGAAATCGGAAACACATTCATCACATTTTCATTAATTCATTCAACAAATTTTTAAAAAGTGCAACTGTTGATCTTATAATTCATTAGATTTATGTAATGTTGACAGTTCCATTTATAATTTGCAAGATTGATATAATTTTGACTATGTTTTAAACTATATATTTAATTTTTATTTTCATACATAATGCTAACACATATATTTTCTTTTTATATTCATAAAATTACACCCAATTTTAATTACCCTGGCATGTGATTCCTTACAATCATCATCAGCTGAGGGTGAGAGAAAATATTGACTAAAAGTTAGTTGCCAAGTGAAATTCTTGAAGAATGAAGTACAAACTTAGTCAACGTAATAAGCAAAAATCACACTATCAGTCTAGTAGGCAATCTGCTTGGGAATGATGTTCCCTTTCCCAATCCCTTGACTGTTAGTCAAAACACTATTACTGTTTTGAATCTCACTGACAATCTCTTCATTTTCCAGCACGTCGTGCTTGAGATGTTTCTGTGTTGATGAACACTTCTCGGAAGTTGAGAACGCGTTGACTCAACCCTCATTCCCTTGCCTTCTCTGGCTGCAGTACTTTCACCGCTAACTTCTCTTCCTCTGCCCTCTCCCGGGTGACTGCTAAAAACTTCCCGGAAGTGGTCGGGTTCTTCAAAGAGGTGCTGGCAAAGTTTCAGCAGCTTCTGCTAATCACAAATATTTTCTCGCAGTCATATCTCCATTTCAGTTACTCCCGAAATTCTCAAGCGGCTCGTACCTCGTCTTCCGATCTTTCAACTCTGACCTTTAATCATTCGGCGGTGTGTTGCTGGCGAAGGAAGAAGGCACTTTTGGCAGATCGATATTTCTATCGAATAAGAAGCTTACGGTGAAATAGGAAACAGAAAAGATGAATTCGTGCTCCATATAAATGTTTTTACGTTCCTCTTTTTAACAAGCACATTTTCAGAATTCCAAGAGCATCCCACAAGAGCGCGTGAACATTGAATAGAAGCAATAACAGCTTCGCCAATTGTGGTTTCGGAAAACAACTCCCAACTCTATGGGAAACATTTGTCGACTAGAACATCTGGAAGCTCGGTGATAGAAACAGCCATTTGTCACTGCATTATGAATGTCGACGCTACAATGCGTCGGAGCAGTCCGTTCATAATGATGCCAGAAGGACAACGTCATAATCAGTAATCGTAATACATTAAGTGAGAACGTCAACTCCCACACAACGTATTTTCCTTGCAGAACTATCTAATAATAAAAAATTTTAAAAATATTAATTAATTTTTTCGTATTGTTATTTGAGAAATACATGACTTCCGAAAAGTAAAAATATATACCATTCTATTGCTGTCCGCTGTATGAGTTCAGTTTTTTCCTACGGAGGACGTATTTCGGTAGGGCTTGTTTTATCCCATATTTTTATATTTTTGGGTTTTAGATAAAGTGGTATAACTTGATATTTACACTTCTGTACATCTATTTATTGATTGTTGTGCATATTATTGTTCTATTTTAATTTCAGATTGTTGTGGTCTGATTCTCGCCACCAATAACATTTATTTATTTATCTTTATTTATTTGTTTATTTATTTATTTATTTATTTATTGATGTTGGCAGACTTTCATTGAACCATTCTAAAAAACGGCAGAGTTTTCGTAATGAAGATTTTAAATATACATTACATTTTCAAAATTTTCAATTACATTTAATCATTTTTTAATTTCAAAGAGTTGCGCATGCAGAATCCACCAGACCAATGGGCACTGGATACAGCACGTATGGTCTCTGGACCAATGTATAGTTGTCAATCAGTATGTCACATACATTTCCCCAACTGTAATTCGACCTGCAAATTGCCACTATCGGCGCCACATCAGCGCCCAGCGTCGAAAAGGCTACCAGCGCAGCGACCAGAGGTTCCCTTTAAAAGGTGCGACTGCGCGAATGGCTGGGCGGGGAAGAGGGCGCTGTCTGTCCGTCCAACGTCCATTTGGATGCCCGTCGGCGCGTCCTCACGTGCCCTCGTCCTGCAGCTCGATAGCCCCACGCCCCCTCTTTCACGTCGACTATCGCATGCACTCGTTTTCACCGACCATCCGCAGCTCTTTGTTTGTCCGTGAGTTCGTCCCATCCCCTGTCCCTCACAGCTACATTCACCCGCGCTCTACTTCGTGCTCTCTCCTAACTCACTTTTGTTCGCACATGGGCCAACGCATTCACTGAAGGACAGGCTCACAAAAGTCTCAGAATCGTACGGTTGTCCTACGCTAGCATTGTGGCAATGCTGATGAAGTGCTGTTGACAATATTAAAGGACGAAATAACTGAAAGCCGTCTCTTTTAATAAATCTTAGTTGACAAAGGTGACTTCAATTATTTCATCCAATACGGTAACACGCCACGATCATTGAATATCAAAATAGTAAGTTAAATGCATTGGAAACTATTCTTGCGTTTTTATTTTCCATAATTATTTATTCAATGCAACATTAATTGTATGTAGGGAGACTAATATATTTTTCGCACTGAAACAAAATACAGCAACATCTAGATAGTAAGGTGAATTAATGAATTAAATTTCAAAAAATATTTTTAGCTTCAGTAGGAAAACGTGATAGCAGTTGCGAGGTTGAGGATTGTGATATAAAACTAAATTTGGGTTGCAAATCCTGAAGATTGATAATAAAAACGTGCGTACAAAGTAAACATACGGAGTACAGGTGAGCTAAAAAATTAACGCGTGAGGTCGAACGATGAAAACTGACTGCTATAAAAATATAGGAGGATTTTGCCAAAATAAACGAATGCTCTGAATTGATACATTGCAAGCATCAATCACTAGTCCGTTTAGGGTTATTTGGGGAAGAAAATAAATAAAGTGACGAAAAGAAGAAAAATTGCAAGGGAAATTAAGCAAATGCAATCTGCAAACAAATTTAATTCATTGGTATTCATTTAAATAGAAGTACGCTGTGCAATCGGATAATCGATGAGAAATTAAGAACGCGGGCAAGTTGAGCAAATGCATTAAAGACTCAAAAGTGCAATGAAATTCAGAATGTTTCCGAAAAAGTGAATAAACCCAAAGGATAGGTAAAAGGGTCAAGTGAAGCTGTTTTCGTAACTGTATCAATCGTCTGAGAGGGCAGCACTCAGTCCTAGACTATGGCAAAACACGCGGATGTCCACCTACCAGTGTGAAAATCAAACGCCCTCTCTGTTGCTTAATTGATGATTCCGAGCGCGTCATCCGCCAAGGTCATTCGTCCCGAAAGTGTAGTGCATGTTTTCTCGGAAGGTGACGTTGAACTTCCCCCGCCGCGCGGTGAGGTCCGCCTCCGACATACCGTCGGCTAGCAGGGTTTTCCCCAACCAGGTACCTCCTAGCAGTGGGGCACCGCCTCAGCCAGGACGAGCTCTGAGTTCCCGACTGGTCTTCCGACATGGGTAGAAGTGCATTGCAAATAAGAGTGTGTGTGTGTGTGTGAGTGAGAGAGAGAGAGAGAGAGTAAGTGGTAAGGTTAGGACAAGGAAGGGGAAGAAAAGATCGCGCGCGGTCCGTGACCCGTTTTTTAGGGTACTCCTTTAACATTAGCCTGATGTTGATCGGAGAAACCGCGGAAAACTACCGATCAGATCTGCCAGCCTCTAGAATTCTCCTCCAGATAGCGAATAAATACGACCTAACTATGTACCTAGTTTATAAAACATTGAAAGAAAAGCATTGAAAGCATTTATTGTGTACCTAGTGTCGAAAATCCTTCCACCGTCGGGAGTGGAATCCTAGGACCTCTCGGTCAGAGGCAATACTGTGACCGCAGTTTTTTCCCCTCAGCCACTTCTCCTGGTCAACGGCCTCTCCAGTTGTTCCAATGGTCATTTCAGGCTGAGAAGAGTAAGGTAGGACTTACATCCATTAACACTGCAGTAGGAATCGCCATTGAGCGTCATATTCATGAGCAGAACGACAGATGTATAATAATGAATCACATATTCAGCGTTACACATTATACTTAAATTGAATTCACCTCCAAGTAATTCAATTGCACCTATTATTATTATTATTAGTATTATTATTAACAATAACAATAAAATGTAACTCGGAAATAATTATTAATTTTCCAGCACCACTGTGTATTTTTCACTAACGAACACTTTCTTTTCTTTTTCTAAAACGCCTATGGATAAGCATGGCTACAATCCTTTTTGGTTAGAACAAATGTAATAATGGATTAAATAATTTTATTAACATATATTGTTACACACTAGCATCTCTGAGGCATCGCAATGCCAACCGAATATTAAACCACTGTGCTGCAGGAACATAAGGAGAAACAGCCGGAAGTATCTGCGGTGGTCGAATGCTGTACATCCAGCAAATTGTAGCGCATGACTCCAGTGCACCATTACCACTGTGATTTGTTCGCTTGATTTCCGATGCAAATGCACCCATCATTATTTCAACGGTACGCTTATCACCACTTCATCTTTCATTTACAAGCGTTTAATGCGACCTGAAAATGTGAGACCTCCAGCCCTGGCATTGGACGGTCACCCAAATTCGTGTTAGCCCGCTCCGTCTTCTCCTCCACCCTCTCCGTGTGAGTGGGTCGCACACTCAGTGGGGCGCTCGCAGGCTGCGGTACCTGCCGGGTGGTGCAGGCGGCGGCGGCGGGCCTCCGGCCGCATACAAATCAACGCGTCCGACAGGCAGCGTGGGGGCGTCGCGCGCGAATGAAACGCCACGTCACGTCACGGCGCTGAAACATGGCTGCGCGCGGCGCCCCGTCGTGCCCCGTCGCGGCCCCCCAGCCCCCCCCCGCCGCCACCGCCAACCGCCACCGCCACCGCCACCGCCACCGCCACCGCCACCGCCACCGCCACCGCCACCGCCACCGCCACCGCCCCCAACAATGCCACCGCCACCGCCAGTGCCGACGCCAACGCCAGCGTCGGCACTGAAACCTAAAAGCCACCGTTATCTTTGTCCCACAGCAGGGTTGCCACCAACGATTCAAGTTCCATTTTCATCTTCATCTCGACTTACCGGGAGGTCCTCGGGTTTCATTACCGACGGTGAGTTTTTGACACTAGTTACATAGCTAGTTCGAATTCAGCCTCCGTTTGGAGGCGAATTTTAGCAGCCAGCTGGTCTGATCGGTAATTTACTCACGTTTCTCCGATCAACACCAGACGAATACCATAACAGTACCCTACTACACCGGACACAGGACAGTGCTCAATCTTTCGTTTTTGTTCCTTGCCCTATCTTCAACCGTTACGCAGACACATACGGACTCTTACTTATACATATGTACTATACTTACAGGACTAATGACCTTCGATGTTGACGCACTCGGAATCACTAATCAAACCTTCACCGCTCGCACCACATCAACGCCGCCGCCCGCACCACCACCACTACCACCACCGCAGTAGCCGCCTCACGAACCTGACACCTCTGCCGCCCCCACAACTCGCCGCTACTGCAACTGGCTGCGTGGGCTCCACGGAAACCGCCACCACCGCTTTCATCTCCATTCCCCACCTCGCTGTCGTTCCCGCCACCGCCACCGCTGGCGCCGCCGGCGATAACCCCCAACCGCGCGCGGTCGCTGCTCGCACTGGCCGTCACTCCCCCACACACGCGAGCGCCTTCAAGGGGCACACTGCTCCACGCACGCCTTCTCTAGACTTGCGGTTTTCTTCCCACTTGGTGCAAACACTCTCGCTTCGTCTACATTGGAGTCCAGAGAGCATCTGGATATTTTATCGCTTTCTTCTTAAAATCAGAAAAACAATTTTTTTTTACTTGTCAACGGCATAATTTAAGACAATACTGTGTTTAATTACAAAAAAGGGTTTAAAGTTCAAGTAAATTCTCGCTCTGGACATTTCTTAATGGCGTTAAAAGATCACTAATTGTTTTTGAACAATTTTTGAAAAAAAAATTTTTCATTTGTTTGCTAAAGTGGCTACTGGATTTTTAATCAGCTCTCACTCCCGCTCTTAATTTGTTAATTGTAATTATTTAAGTATTTCGTCGGTTATATAAAAAAATCACGCCAAATACTTGACTCAATGCGGGTAGGACTAGATCGAGTTATTTAATTTTAATGAATCATTGTACTATAACATCACCTACATGTGTACTAATGGCAAAAAATTCCATATACACATGGTATTAAAGTATGAGTTACAATATAAGTATCGTAAATTCTCAATAAATAATTTAGATATATTTTTTTCTAATTTATATTTTAGATTTACTAATTTATATATACTCCTGTGCATTTACTTACTTTCTTATTATATATCTGTAAATATTAAATCTGTTTTTTGTGCGATAACGTGTCTGCTTTTCGGCAATCAAGGTCTATTTGACGGGGAGTACCGCGTACTTGCGTCTGGGCAAAAACGGTATTTCAAAACAACTTAATTACGCGCTCAAAGCGAGAACTATGCCGTGAATTTGTTTATCGCCGACATCTGATTTCTATTTGTGATGTTATTCCATTCCATGCGTTCCACTAATCAGAATGAACGAAAGATACCTTGATACCGCGCTAAGAACATTCAATTACAACCATTTACGTTCCCTTCCAATTGTTCAACTGGCTGTAAGTCGTACCACCACATTACTCCATTTCCTTTCAATCGACTATTTTTTTTGTCAGTACAACAATTCTCAGAGTTCAAAGAACCTGGCAATACCATACATATTACAAATCACAGAAAGATAAAAGATAGAAAAGTCAGCAAATTCGTTTTGCTTACATTCCAGTATATCAGAGTTTCCCAAGTATTAAAACAGCATTTCTTTAACAGTGCCTGTATGTACTACGTGTAGGGTCATCTATAGGACGTCAGGTTTGCATCCCATTTGAACTTCCTCCTCCCTCCTTTATTTCTTTGTCTCTGATGTTCCTGGGCAAATAGTACCTCATTTAGTTGCAGTTGTTTTGTCAAAGTGTGCTGTGCACCAATTTACATGTTTGCTTTTTCGCATAGTTTACACTCGTAGCTCAGATCCTTACGTCGGTATCCTCAGCTACCTTGCAAGTCAATTCTGCGTTGAGAATTTTGACATCACGAAGGAATTAATTTTCTCAGCCCCGGCTAACTTTGGTGTTCGGGAATATTTTACATACCTGGTACGTACGTCGGCGAATTTTTCGCACCATACAAATCCATTAGCTCAGACCACGTTCAAAAAACGACTTTAATCGCCTGGCGTAATAGTCACTACTCCATCGGAGCGAAAATCCCACCTATTATAGTAATTTAAATAGACTTCAGAGATTTTAATGTTGATTTCTACCTTCCAAAAAACTTGTAAGGACATACAATATATTACTATTTCAGTTAAATTAAAATAATATAGTTTTAAACAAAAGTTCTATTCGTTACTCTTTTTTATGAGATAAAACCTGAGTACCAATGAGAAAAGGAGAGTTAGGAGTGACTAAAAGGTAATAACTCACTAAGTAAGTTTGTTGCGTCAATCACTTTACTTACTGTAAGTAAAGCAACCGATGCTCAATCTTACTGACCCAAGATACTTTCCGAAATAAAGATAGTTAGTACTTAGAAACGTGGAATCATGAAACAAAAGGGAATGAACACTTTTTTCAGCATTAAGAGAAGCAATTAGATAATTCACCTGTACTCTGTTGTTCATTAATGTTGCATTAAACCAGATACTTCAATTGCTATTCCTTGAAGGAATTACACAAATGCTTTCTCATCGACCATGCACGCAGCGTGAAGTTGTTTCCATACAAATTGAAACACTTCAGCCGCTGGGAACAGGAGTAGCAATAAAATCTATCAAATCGTAGAAGTCAACCTACTGCGGTAAAGATCAACAGCTGAAAACCCTCCTTCAATTTGCTTCACGATTCTAAACATTCGTACGCACACTCTAATTGCATCAATGCACACGCGTGCACCGAATTAGAACTAATCATACATACATACATACATACATACATTTATTTGAACTGCAATTGGGTATGACCCGGTGGCAGTTAAATAACAATAATTGCAATAATAATAACAATATTAATAATAATAACAACAACAATAATAATAATAATAATAATAATAATAATAATAATAATAATAATAATAATAATAATAATAATAATAAAGAAGTACAAGCCGAACATGCAATAATCATACTATCACTAATATTAAGTATTATAACATATTTCAACTCTGTCATGATATCCAATAATTATATGTCGGTGATGCTACAATTTAATACAAGCCACATACGTTTGGCTAAGTTTTTTTAATTAATTGATCGCGTTCACTACACTTAACTGCACTACACTGCACTGCACTGCACTGCACTGCACTGCACTACACTACACTACACTACACTACACTACACTACACTACACTTATTAACTTTTAACTAATTCACTACACTAATTACACTACAAACTAATTAACTGCACTAATTACACTACACTAACTCATTAATGCTATTACTCAGCGGGCGGCATACGTGTACACGAGGGCTGAACACAACGCGGGATGTATGCACTTCTAACAGTTGCTCGTATTCGCGCTCTTTCTTCCTTCGCGGGGAGCTGGCAACGGGGCCGCCATAAAGTTTCACGACGCCATTCCGCCGACATCGTGCCCGCTGCCGAATCCGTCCCCGCGCACACTGCCACCCCAGCCCCCCCCGCCATCGCCCACGCCGCCGCCAGGGGACCGCGCCTGAGCCGCGAGCGCGGCCGTATCAGCGCCTCGTAATGCTAATCGTAGCGTGCGGCGCCGCCATACACCGCCTTCACAAAGCGGTGCTGGGCGATTACGCCCCACGGCGGGGCTGCGCGGGGCTGCGCGGGGCCGTGGCGTTCCGCAGGCCCCAAAATTTAGGGAAAACATCCTCATCATAATGAAGTTATTTTTAACAACAGATGACATGTTTGAAATAAATGTCCACAATAAATATACACAACGTGTTGTCCACAACGAATGTCAGAATATTACTGATTGGCCGGAAGTGCTGTACATGCCTTCGAGGAAAATGTGACTTCTTCAATACAGAAGAAATATGAATAGAATATTGAAGATAGAGGCTTCATTATCTTCGTATAATTCTAAAAACCGAAGAGAATTCTTCAGTATTAAACACGTGGAGCGAGAAACACGCAAAACCACACATACGTGAAACAAACCAGAAGTGTTTATACACTTATAACGTTCATAATAATGACGATGACGATGACGATGATGATGTTGAGTGATAAAATAAATTATTTTTAGTAGGTAATAAGTATAGAGCGGTTTTGATGACATAAAATATCGCCATATATGATTAATCAAGTGCTCTTATAATGTATTTAAAATGTTATTAAAACCAATTCAGATGAAAAACTCAAGCTGTTGGATTATATTGCTGATGCAAACAAGGGTTTTTCCTTTCGTTCAAGTGAACCCAGCTTCCAGACATTTGGTTTGGACTCTTTACCAGGAATTCTCTCTTTGGTTATCCCTAAATCACCCAAACCGACAATGGCGCTGATAGTGGTCACAGAAACCTTAGATTACATCCTCACAACGTTTGACATTACAAATTCTCAGCGAAGAAATCGAATAAGCTACTTAGTAGTTCTCTAGAAAACATTTGCTGTAACACGTAAATATTTGAAGCAAATGCCATTAAAATGACATTAAAATCAATGAAATCAATAAAAAGCGCTTTCAAAATGCCGGGAAAAGTTAACAAATGACTTATTAGTCAAAATCGCAGAAAAACCCAACAACAACAAAAAAATTATAGAAATGGATCATTTCCTTTCCTCATAACATAAAATTAATACTAAAAATCATTGTTCTAAAGTTCAAAGAAAAAATTTCATTCAAATCTGCCCCTTAGTAACTCATAACTCATGCCACCTCTGTGGATATGAGGTAAGCTCGATTCAATGCTTTGATTACAAACGAACTGCTCGGATTTTCCCCTCACAACCCGGCGTGAAATTGCTGGTTCAGAACATGTTTTAATGGCTGAATATAGAAATACACACACGCACATATTGATGAATTACATGTTGCTACATGCCCATTGTTAAGATAATTTGTAAGCTCGAGGTGTGTTTCATCGAATTCCCTCCAAGCTACATCTAAAACCATATCTACACTATAAAAAACATAAAACACACTGCCTAAGAAGTCAATACATTTTACAATACTGTTTACAAGGACACAGCATCTAACCAAAAGAAGGTTTCTCTTTCGAAAAACTCAAAGACGTTTTTAAAGCGAAAGACAAGTCGAAAAATGTAATTGTTTTCTTTCTTTGAAATATTGGCTTGTGCAATTCTTGTGATGGTGGTTTCAAGACAGCAGGACGATGTAAAAATGTTGGATATGTAACCTATTACAAAACAAGCTGCGGGCAAAACAATTGAATCTGGTTCAGAATACATAGCGAAAGGAAGAGAAAGAGAGCAGATCATAATAATGAGCAGATGTATCGATAATATGTCAATATGTCACGCAGAATTTCGCTGCATCTGGTTAGGACAGCGCTCACAAAAAGATATCCGAACGTTTCAAAGAAAAGAAGAGACCGAAGGAAAAGCCGGATTGCAGAAAAAGACAAAACAAAATACGGTGACATAATTCTTGTTTATTCTTTGCATAGGAAAGTACAGCATGCTCATTAATTAATCTCATCCAAAAAATATACACCTTTATTATAAATTAACACCAGTTGGATTAATAACCAAGTAATTTCCTTATAAATAATCTACATTTTATTAACTGACTTATCATCTTAAAACCACTTACGTATTTCAAATAGATGTTTTAATCCTATATTTGGAAACTCCAGCATGTTTCACAACTCAATCATTCCGTGAGGAGTGTAGTAAAAATATCATCTTAAGAAAAATCTTTTAAAAGTACTAATCATTTTCTTATTATTTCAAAAAGTTGTTAACGTTCAAGATCTTCAAAATGGTTTTAAAATTATAATTAAGTTTTTTTATTATTTAATTAAGGTCGCCCTATAAACAGCTAGGTCATTGGCGACCACAGTTACAAAAATACAGTATTTACAAATTCCCTTACAAGTTACACATTTTCATGGGATACACATACACAAATTCTAAATCTAGATGTTAAACATAGGGCAGACAATGTATAGTCATTAGCTAAATACTATTTAGTATATTAAATTTGGTGTGGAGTTCTATAATTTTCTTTTGAACGGGATAAGAATTGAATATACAGTAGAGATAATCATTGATGTTAAGGTTTGTTCTCACAGTCGCCATCAGGTGGCAATCAACTATAATATGCTTCGTGGAAACTGGGAGTCCGCAATTTGGGCAAGGATCAGGAGTAGCCTTTTTAATTAGGTAGCTGTGACTGAGTTTAAAATGTCCTATACGGAGTCTGGTTATAACCACTCGATGTCTTCTGCTTGGTCTAATGGAAGTGATGGGAGATTCCTCGATATTCTTCCTAACTGCTTGTGTAATTAAGTTTGTTAATAAAAATAGGTGACATAAAACGACCTTGTTCACCCCGTAGTGTTACTGGGGAACACGTGCTGAATCGAGAGGAAGGCAGACCAAGGCGGAGAGAGCACAAGCCCCGCCGTGAGGTCGTCGGGAAACAACTGCGCCGATGCATTGCAGCGTCTGCGTGCTCCGTCGCGGCGCAGGCGGCCGCGCAGTCAATAGCCGTCGCTGTAACTCACCTCGTGGGTGTGGGCGGGGCGCGAGCAGGCGGCCGAGCGCGGGCCCGCCACGGCCAAGAGCTCGGACCGCCCCGCACTGCTCGCACACAACGCGGGTGAAGCATCATAGCTCCACGAGCCTCATGCACGGGGTTTAAAAACACGGTAACGGATGCTTTGCGACGCAGAGCTCACGTAGATGAAAGACCGGATTTAAAATCTTGATGCTTTGCGGAAACGCAGGCTCTCCAAAACACAGCATTAAGTTTTAGTTTAGTGGCTCTCCTCAATTTTATTTTATTTAGAAGGCTAAAACAATGGTAATTAGGTTCCAGAATGAATATATTTACGCTTTGAAAACAATGATTTATAAATAATTGAATGTTTCCATGGGTGCAATGTGCTTAACAAAAACTCTCGAAACAAAAGTTTTTCATATTAATGTGAAACAAAATGGTTAAATCCGTATAAACTCAGGTTATAATTAATATAAAATAGTATCAAATAATGAAAAATCTTACCAATGGATACTATGAAGATAAAGTGACAACTTAACACACATCAATGAATAGATGAGTATTTTCCATATTTTAAAAACGCATAAGAATATCAATTAATTGGTAAGCACTGCTGATACTTATATAGTTGACAGCATTCAAACAGTGTTTTTCGAAATCAGTTGGAAGGCTGCCTTTATTATTTTCGAACTATCAGTTATAGGTGTCAAATGTGCCACTTCGTCAAACTGGCCATCTATAGGTTGGTAATAAAATTGAATGAACATATTGTAATCTGCTATTTCGTATAAAGACATATTTCTAAAGTTGGTGACAAAGACTCAGAACTCAGAACATGGCTTTCCTG
Source organism: Teleogryllus oceanicus (assembly GCA_964035755.1). NCBI lineage: Eukaryota > Metazoa > Arthropoda > Insecta > Orthoptera > Gryllidae > Teleogryllus > Teleogryllus oceanicus. The sequence continues at coordinate 190,869,932 of CAXIVR010000003.1, forward strand.
TGTAATTTTGAAACAATTAACTATTGTTTATATTAAGATACTTGGTAACTTGTCCTTCACCACAGTTACAGAATTATAACACTTAAGCCTTAGAAGGAATTCGAATCCTCATCCTTAGTACTAAACGATTTTTGCCACAACCATTTGCCATTTCTAGGATAAAAATTAGGTATCACATGTGATAAAATACACCAATAAGAGCTCGCAGAACATGAAACAAGAAGGTTGCTAGTATCCAGAAAACAACTGAAATGTGGTACCATAAGCAGAAAAGAGACTTATTGTAATGACCTTCATATTGAGTGTAAAAAGAAAATATTTGCAGGAGCCATTACGTTATCTCTGGCTATGAAATAAAAGTTGAAATTGAAAGTCAACATAGTTTTCAACAACATGTCAACCTTGTAAACAGTAAATAAATTTCCTTTATATTCATTTTAAGTTTTCATCCATTGACAAAGTTGGCTGGCTATTTGACCCATTATGGAGAATCTAATGCTCACATACGACCACGAATACTCATAAATATTAGAGAGGATGGAAATAGCCATAATAATTTTGAGGGATGAGAAAAACTTTGGAAGCCACTCAGGTGAATTATAGTACATGTAAAGATGATTATTTGTTAGATCAATGAAGAAGCACCAAAATCTGTTTCGTGATTCATGTCCCTGACCTTCGTACATCATCCTACCCATGCGAACTCCATTAGTCAACGCTTAAATCTTCATAAATTACACCCGATTGCAAAAATTATGGTTATTAAGATATTAATTACATTGAAATGTATTCATATCGGGTCTTGAAATATACTTACGCATTCGAATGGTAGCATAGGAGCTTGTGAACTGGTCGATGCGATCGGCGTCCCAGCAGCGGCCTTCAACCCTTCAGCTCTTTTCCTGCGCCCCTTTTTGTGGACGTTTTGGTGGTATCGCCCGTTTTGTGGACGAGTTGGACTCGTTCGCCGTGCTAATCACTAGTTCAAGCGTTTGAGCCTTTTCTCAACTCCCTTGGTGCCTTTGGATTTCGTGCTTCTGAAACAAAAACACATTTTCATCCTTAGTGTACTGCACGACAAATTATGATTCATTATTCGTGGCATATTGCAGTCACCATCCAAGTGTAGTTATTTGTCTTGTAGGTATCAATTTAACTTCAATTTAATACAATAAAAAGGCTCACTTTTGTGGCAACAAACTGAACTGATTTTAATTTAATTTTTTTATTTTTAAAACTTTATAGTTTGATACCTGATGAAGTGGCCATAACAGAACACGAAAACCTGTGTTCTTTTAAACTTTACGCTAGTGACATCAATCACAATAGTACCACTGAAGTAATTATATCATTAATCCAGAAGAAAACCATTTGTAGTAGTTAAAAATCACATTGGTTGATATTTCCTCGAACTAAAATTTACTACGATAACTTTACATTATTGCGACCCAGCGTATTTTATGATTTATTTGGAGATCTACGAAGACATGTAAATCACGGGTCTAACATATTTCTTTGCGAACTTAATATTCATAAATCGATCATGAGTGAATTTCAAACCATTCACTGATCCCGCTCTTGCTCGATGACGTTAACTCTCAATCGTACAACTTGCTGATGCTTAACAGTATTCTAGCGGGTGACAATTTGCAGAATACATTTGTTTCTTGACGCACCAGCCGTTGGGGCAGGAGATAAAATGAAATATTAACGGTAAACAAAAGCACTTCTGCACCACTTCGGGTGGGATACCAGTATGGCAGCCTTCCTACAGACATTTCCCCATCAAAATGAACTATCGTGAATCAGTTATAAGGTATTAGGATACTTAAGTTAAATTTACTCTGTTACTTATTCCTTGAAATTAAAATATTTTACGTATGCATGCATGGTATTTAATTATACTGGAGGCACGATGGTATTTGTACGTGAGAAGTACTTGGAAGTGGCAGCCCGCGCTTCCGCTGTCCTTTCGACCCACTGCCCAGCGCGGGGGAGGGGAGGGGGGACGGACAACGCAGGCGGCGCAGATGGCGTCACGCGCGCGTCCCCACCCCACCCCCACCCCCACTCCCACCGGCCGTCACGTGAGCCCCCCGCGAGACAGGTGTGGCCGGCGGAGCGAGATTAAAGGAATGGTAATTTGATTAATGGGCCTCGCGACGCCACGCGCCGGGTCGATGACGCCGCCGCCGAGGGATTCCTCCGCGCGCGGAAGCCCATCGAGGGACGGGGACTCCTCCGCCCTCCAGCTCCAACATACGTTTACGTTGCGTAAAAGAGGCTGTGATTTTGAATTTCGGAAATGTTGGGTGCATTGACTTCTAAGTCAAAAATCGGAGTTTTCGATATCTTACTGTTTTTCGAGTCAATTCGGGAGAGTGAGAGAATGATAAACTCTTCAAATTTATTTCCACTACGAAATTGATTATGAGACAAAGACGAAAACACGCTTCCTTGAATAACAGGTAGAAAGTTTTAACGACACAATAGAAAGAGTTGGGTAGTGCCCGTAAATACTAAATACATGATGTCAGAAGAATTGTATATTCATGATAAAACTAAAAGCTAAAAATGTCAACAAAAGGTGATATTTGCAACTTCACTAAAATCATTAATTCAATATTCCTCGACTTATAGTAGAAGTAATTACAAGTATGTAGTATGAATCTTGCAGTACATTTCATCTTTTACAACAGGGCTGTTCAAATGCGTTGCGTTCCCAAGACCCTCCGCGACAATACGTACATGAGAGACAAGGGACGTACAAACAACCATGACCAATGCGGGACCAAAACCCGCGACCTTTCGAAGCGAAGCGTTGTGTCGGTACACATTCCTAGCCACCTAGACCATCCAGCTCGGCAACAATATATTTACTTTGCATTAAAATATTACTTATATCCAGAGAAGTGTCCGACATTTCAGTTAATGGATTAAAATCTTCAAACCTCGTAAGAAAGTAGTTCTACTCTACTATCCTGTAACGTTCTTCCGGGGGTATGCATTTTAGTTTGAGTAGCTGTTGAAGATAAAATGTGTTCAGGAAGTGATTTGTGATTGCTCATTGATGCAGCCCGTTAAGTGCTGGATGAGTATAAGAAAATACAAAAAAGACCTGTTTCAAATACAATGCAAGACATTAAAAATGCAGTCATGCACACTTGCAGTGACCCCAATATTCCACTCGAATTGTGGTTTTAATATTATACATTCGAATGCAAAGTAATATACTGCAATATAATGAGACCTCCACTTTCCAACGGTTATATTGACTGACAACATACAAGAACGTAAAAGAAATAATGATATTTTTAAAGCAATGCATGGATATCTTTCCGCAAACATTGCTGAACTAAATATTTTGCCTGGGTAGGGCATGTTGGTTTAGTAGCGACTATGAGAACGTTGATAATGTTTTCCTTCTAAAGATAAAATCTGTAGCAAAATGATGGCACGTGAACAGTAAATAATACAGGACGGAAGTCTCTGTCATTAAGGCCGTGGGCGGATATAGAAACAAGAACGGCGGTGAAAACCACAAGAAAAACGGACGATCCAAAGAAATGAAGGGATACCTGAGTACTTGAAATGAAGTCTTTTTGCCAATATTATTCTCTTAATGGCTATGGTTTAAACCTTCCACCTACAAATGCAAGTCTTCAATATCACATGTCTTCAGTACCACGCATCAATTTCACTACCGTAGTAAAAATGACAGCGTATTTCATCTTTATAGAAACCTATATTGATTTTTAATCAGTTCATTTAATCGATTTCTTTTCAAATGTCAAGAAAAATAAATGATGGCAATTCAGACACAGGAGTAACTATTTCTCTTTCAGTAACCACGGCGTCTTGAGGAATCAGAACCAGGGCCAACCCCTTCACTCTTCGGATTGGAGTGCTTGGAAGAAAAATTGCCTTCGTCAAAGAAGTTCAAAAGAATCTCTATTGGAATTTGATTCAAAATAAAAGGAAAGGAAGAATAATTCATTAAATAAACGCACTATGAGTGGTTAAGGTAATGTGTGTTATTCATTAAATAATAGGGAACTTGAATCTCATTGTTATTTCAAACTATTACTTCGAACACTTCATTTTAATATGTTTGATAGTTTACTACTATCAGTGGATTCCAGGATTTATTTAGAAGAGTAATTGAATGTATTTGAAAATTAAAGAAAACACACAATAGTTAACTTGTAAGATGTCATTTAGCAGAATCGATAATGTCTTACCAAGTAGCTGTTTTCCTTTTCATTGAAGAATTATAAGAATCCGATCTAACAAATTGCTAATCAGCATGCCCAACGTGGCACCAGGAAATTTGTCAGGCGCAGGGGCAGCGGCAAGGCGCAGGGGCCGGCTGGGCCAGCGGAAGCGCTCGCCCGCTCGCTCCATTCAGGCGGCGGATGCATCAATCACCCCGCGCCGCCAGCCCACCTATTAGCATATGGCCCTTTCTGCGCGTCTCGCCCCGCCCCGACCACCGCCCCGCCCCGCTCCGCCACGCCTCGACCACCGCCCCGCCCCGCCCCGCCTCGCCTCGCCCCGCCCCACCTCGCCCCGCCCCGCCCCGCCCCGCCTCTCCCCGCCCTGCCCCGCCCCGCCCCGCCTCGCTCCGCCTCGCCCCGCCCCGCTCCGCCCCTCGTGCTTCGCCGTGTCCCTCCCCGCCCGCCCCTCCCCGCCACGTCTCGACCACCGCCCCGCCCCGCTCCGCCTCGCCCCGCCCGTCCGCCTCGCCCGCCTCGCCTCGCCTCGCCCCGCCCCGCTCCGCCCCTCGTGCTTCGCCGTGTCCCTCCCCGCCCCGCCCTCCCCGCCACGCCTCGACCACCGCCCCGCCCGCTCCACCTCGCCCCGCCCGTCTCGCCCGCCCCGTCTCGCCCGCCCCGTCTCGCCCCGCCCGCCTCGCCCCGCCCCGCCTCGCCCCGCCCCGCCTCGCCCGCCCGCCCGCCTCGCCCCGCCCCGCCTCGCCCCGCCCCGCCTCGCCCGCCCGCCTCGCCCCGCCCGCCTCGCCCCGCCCCGCCTCGCCCCGCCTCGCCCCGCCCGCTCCGCCCATCGTGCTTCGCCGTGTCCCTCCCCGCCCGCCCCGCCCCGCCCGCCCCGCTCATCGTGCTTCGCCGTGTCCCTCCCGCCCCGCCCCACCCCGTCCCGACCGCGCCCAGCCCGGCCCTCTCTGCGACACGCCCCATCCCAGGTTGCCCGGCAATGCCGCCCGCGCTGCCGCTCTTCAAGCGCGCAATTACGCCCCGTTGTCACGAGGCTCATTACTCATGGCGACGGCATACTCAGCACTTTATGAAATATTTCAACATGTAAAAAAATTAACAATTTTTTATCACTAGATTTTTAAAATATGTCAATACGATGGAAGATATAAGAAAAGTATTGACAACTCATTTTTTCGTGACAACGTTGAAGGACAAAATTTAAAACGCCGTCACACTAGGTGCATGAACTTGTGATTATTTATGGAAAGATTTATTTAGAAGTTATTTGTCATTTGATTATTATTGATTTCTATAATGTTTTCATCAGTACTGATTTCTCTGACTTGCAGATATACGTTGATATACTCGTAAATTTGGATATTCTTGAACTATCCGAACGAGAGGTTTCATATGTGGTTTTTCAATTTTTCGGAGTACTGATATATAAATAAAAGAATAACAAAATAATTATGTATTCCACATTCCAAATCGCTTCTGCTCCTATTTTAAATAAAGAATGAAAGTGAAACCTAACCGTCGCTATTGAGGTCACATACAAATATTTCCCAACATTTTTGTCAATATTAAGTGAGCGAATTATTGCTGTTGTATATTGTTGCTGTTTTTTGCAACCAAGCATGAGTTAATGCAGATTGTAAAACACGTGGAGTTGTGGCTGTGTACAGTGACTTGAAATTTGATAACTAGAAAAATTGTTTGCTAAATAACTGACTAACAATTAATTACTTGCTAATTGTTACTCATTACAAAACAGTTGTTTACTAAGTAATTGACAACTAATTATTTGTAAACGAACGGTCATTAATAACTTTTTCTTAGTTCACTTTCTCAGTTATTTCCCCTCTTTATGATAAAAATGATAATTTTTTTTGTGTGTTAACTTAAAAAGGTAATTATTGAGCGAAAAATCTTCATGTTAAATCTTTACCAGTTCATTACCACTTTATTTAAACTCATATCTGATTTTTAATACAGTAAACCCGCGTTATCAGGAACTCGCTTAACACGACTTTCGCCGTAACAAGAACAAAACTTCGATCTCGGCAAGGGATTACAGTATTACGGACGTTTATAATACTTCGATAACACGAACTCCACTATTTCGGTCTCTTGGAATTCGTGTTATTGTTTACTGTAGAACTATATATCGGACCATTTATACATAGCACCATTTCTCGACACCTGACTAGGGCTCCATCATCGAGCTTGGGAACATGAGTCTAATGAAAAGGTGTGTGCAATGTACTATGCGAGGGCTCTTAATGAAACACTTATTAGCTTCCAAACACGCGATCAAAAACACAAATAAACAGCATCTTCAAATGTACCAAACCCTTCGTAAAAAAAATTAAAAAAATAAAAATAAAGTAAAAAAAAAAAAAAAGAATGCCATTTCTCTCAGAAATGACAAGTTCGCCTCCCTCCGCCACGTCGCTCTCCAAGCTGCTTCGGGCGCCGGCACCGTCTCCTTTCGCAAGCGATTCGGCAGCGCCTCCCGCGCACGCCTCGTTTGTTTCGAGTCCCCCCCTTTTTTCCGCCCTCCCGGGCAAACACCCTGCGCCTGCCTCCCCGACGCCACCGCCCCGCACGCCCGAATTCGCGCTTCGTTTCTCCCATGCGAGCTACTTAGTGTTACAGCAAAGGTATTTGGCTTTGGTTCTGGAGGTCTTTTCTTACTTTTCAGTTCTAAATGCACCGTGATACGTCTAGTGGATACCGATTATGAATTTTGGAAAACATAGTGGTGATTGATTTGCAAAAAATCAGTAGTGAATTTTTTTAATTTTCGTCTCGGCAAGTATTATTGCTTACCAAAAGAGAGTAAATTCACAAGCAGGGCATTGATTGCAAAAGTAATGCAGATGACGTATCTGAAGATCTATATTATTATATTTTTTAATAAAGAATTTCTTCTTCTATTTGCCTAAAGAAATGTATTGATAGCATGAGTGTGTTGACCATTTTATTTTCATTATACATCTACATATAATCGGTATGTTTATTGTCTGATGTATTAAACATAAATTAAATGTCTGATGGACTTAAAATTACCATTACAAGTTTAAGTCTAATAGCTATGAACAAATTGGAAAATACCATTCAGAACCTAATTGCGCGAATCAATATCGTTAGTTTCAATCGGATAATCGTTCTCTTAGTACGATAGAATACAATCAAATCAAGTACCAATAGTGTAGAGGAAAAGCTACTGCGAGAATGAAACTTTGAATTGCCATATTGACACGTAAGAGCTTGAAAAGAGGACAAAGCACAATATTTCAGTTTCCTCTCCAAGGACTCAAGATTCAGCAAACACATTGTTCGTAGAGCCCTTTTTGGCGGCTGGCAGTTTCAATGGTGGGAAAAGGAAATCCCCCGCATTGAAGCAGAGTGGCGCCCGGTCGATGGGTTCGCTCGCAGAAGTCGCTATCGTTGCGAGGCTCCGACCAGAGCACCTGTTCCTCGCCTCAAGACTTCGTGCCCCGCGCCGCCTCCGCCGCCCACTCCTCCGCCGCCGCCGCCGCCGCCGTCGCCGTCGCCCCGCCCCCCCCCCCTCCACCCGCTGACGCCGGCACTCGCTCGCCATCCTCGTGTCGACCCCGCCCCGCCTCGCTTCCGCCAGCGCCCCCGCCCCACCCCACCGCTCCACCATGTAATCCGCTCACGGAGGCGCCGCCCCGTGCGTGCGACAGCAGCGCCCTTCCCTCGCAGCGCGGCCGCGCTACCCACCCCTTTGCGCACCTCCTCGCCCTGCCCCGCCCCCTCCACTCGCCCCCTCCGCCTTGGTCCCTGGTCGGACTTCACTCTGAGAGAGCTCATAGGCGAAACAGGAGTGTTTTTCTGTAAAGTTGAAACATTATTTCACCTGGATCCCCGCGTTCTATCGCACTTCCGGCTTACGATCCCAGCAGCCCACTTCCTGGTGTCAAGGGAAACCCTAGTACCTCGGGCCTGCAGTGGTTTTGAAACATCTGGTAGAGAATTTATTTATTTATTTATTTTACGTCAAAAAACAGTTAAAAACTGCGTATGACTTGCTATGGGGAAAAGTGAATTGTGTGCACATTTTCAAAGATCTGATCCCTACACTAAGTCATATACTACTTAAATTTTGAATATACTACTTAAAAAGACAAGTACCAAAAATGAAGTTACATTTATATCCAGAAGCAAAACAAGGGGCCATCTCAGCATTTGCTCAATGGATCAGGGAAACTGGACGAAAAACCTGATCGAGATGGGGAGAAAAAAATCAATTTGGGGTGCGAGATGGGAGCCAGTGGGATGTGAGGTGGATTGTGGATGGTGAATGGGGTGTGAGGTTGTTCTTTTAAATAAATGACAATGCGAAAAAAATAAAGTGAATATTATTGTTATTAACAGTCATATATTTATATATTACAGTAAAAAGTCGCTGTACCTTAAATCGCTATATTTCACTGTATCTCGGGCCAACTAAAAACTTATCAAATTAACAATAATAAAAGTAATTATGTGCACTATGTTTCTGAATTTCAGGATTTTTACAGATGAATATTTGAGCACAAACGCAAATAATAGGACAACTCAAGGAAATGAAAAATGATGACTTATTTCAGGTGAAGAACATGCGTACTTATCACAATTAGTAATTAAAGTAAATACCAACAACCCATCTTTTGCTATCCCCATCGATATTGGATAACATGCATGCACTTGAAACTACTAATACTTTTCCAACATCGGTTGACGAACAATCGAAACCTGATTAATGAAACGTTCAGAAATGTGGCTGAAGGCCAAGAAAGTCAAGGGATTTCTCAGACTCTCCAGAGAAAAGCAAAATGAAGCCTAAAAATCCAGAGAAACAAAATTGTGCTCACGTTTAAACCATGAGCGAGGGAGAAACACCAGAGTGCTCATTTTACAGAACCAAAAAGGACAAGAAAAATAACTAATTAGAAACTACTTTAAATCCATTAAGTACAACTTCTGTTACATAGTGAATTCATTCATAATCTTCTATTTTTTAATTTACTCTCATATTTACCTTCTCTATATTTCGAATACTCTCTATATTTACCTAATTCCTTGCTCATAAAAAAGAGGATGACCTAAGGTACAACATCAGGTTACATTTATTGAGTCAACATTTTACAGTGAAATGTGAAATGAAAAATTATACAACTACCAAAATAAACACATTCATAAGCGTCAGTTTCCATTAGAGGAGAAAAACATACTAACTGGCCACAACAAAGTAGGAAAACATGTCAATAAAAAGATGTCCCAATTTACAAGGGTCTCCCCTACATGTTTTCACTGTGCCTTCTTCCACTCTTGACTCTTTCTCATTCTTTTTCCTTCAATTCTGCGACTAGTAGTTCTTCCTGCTACTTTGTCCTAGAATTCAGCCTCCACCCACGATCGCAAACGTACTCTTCTTTCTACATCCTCCCGTCTCCACCTGCACAAACTCTCAGCGACCATGCGATGCCATTGGCTGCTCCCTCGCGTCCTCGTTTGTTTTCTCTCATCGCTTCATATCACATTGGCATTTCTCTCCAACACCTCCCTTTACTCTTACCTTTACCCTGATTCTACCTCAAAAACTGTCACATTCTCCACAACCAGCATTCCCTCATATTTTTCATCATTAGGCTATCAAGTTCTTTAATCTTATCATTTGTATACTCCCCACAACACCCTTCTGTCGTCTTCCTCTATTGCTATCCTTTCTTGCCCCTTCGTCAATGTCTCTCCCTCACATCTTCAGCACCCCACCTCGCTTTCATCCACACTCCTGACTCACGCACTTGGTACTTTTCACCCATCCACACCTTCACCCATGTCTTCTGCACAAACGTTCCCCTTACCTCGTTATTTGGCATTCATATCACACATGGCTTCCTCCCTGTCTATCAGTTCTTCCGTGCCCGTCTCTCCAGCGCCACCACATCCGCCCACGCCTGTCGCCCGGGGCGGCGCGGGCGGGTCTCGCCCTTGCGGCAGCGGCAGCTTCAAGGGGATGTCTCACCCCCGAGCACGTCCTCACAAAGACGCGTCCAAGGAAACTTCCGCGGCGAACGGGAGTTCGGTTGAGTGTGAAAGAGACTCGCCTGGCGGAGACGCCGCGCAGAATAAAAGGGCTGGTGCACTTTACTTCTGCTGTTTTTAGGATGGAATGGAAAATGATCAATGGTGTGGCAAGTACCTTTGAAGAGGAATACTTGTCTTATCCAATAGAGAAAAACTTTTTTTTCACTATATTTTTTCCATTCACCTAAGTTATCGAGAATTTAAACAGATGAAACAAACGATGCCGGATTAAACTTTTTCTGAGAGCGTATGGTTCGTGAAACGAATTAGAAAATTTACATTGTCTTAAAACACGATATTTCGATACATCAATACATCCCAATTCAAATGAAAAAATACTCCTCGAAACTGTCGCATGATGATGATATAATAATAATAATAATAATAATAATAATAATAATAATAATAATAATAATAATTAAAAGTGAAAAAAAAGGATCCAAAGCTTAATATAATAATATAGACTAACAGTCGCATAAACACTTAAAATAATTATCTTACTTATAAGTAAAATTTGCGGCGTCACACGCACAGATGAGAGCATTATCATTTGCAATTTTTTGATAGTTAATAAATATTCTGGAAGGGACAGCGTAAACTATTTCTACCTGACGAGCGAAACAGAACACTCATTCAGTAAAAATGTAATTATTTTAAAAGCCCTACTGTCAATTTCTTCACAATAATTACTTATCTCCATCATTGCAGTTTCATTAAAGCCACTTCTATAATTCTAATAACCAGTCACGTGGTTACACAGTTTGTTAAAGCGGGTCCAAAGGTCTCTGTGCAGTTTTCGGCTCCCAGGCAGAACTTTTCAGGCTCCCGCTCACATAGGGAACGGCCGACGCGATCACACAGCTGTCTCTCGATTTTCCATCAGCGGAGGTAATGCCGTCGTCCATATTCCGTCCAGAGAGTGCCCGTTTATTCGTAATAATTAAACAACCTCATATTAACACGGAGCCGTTGATTTTAAAAGCAACGAGCGTGCTTCTGAAATTATTAAAAGACTCTGTTGACCGGGAGACCCCAAGTTCCATTAGCGAACGCCGCAAACGCTCCAACAGTGTGCACGTGTATGCGTGCGCGCAAGATGAATTTGCTATCGCGTTGCATCCCAGCAGTGCTTCTGGCACGTGCGGGGAGTAGCAGAAACCATCTGCCTTGTATCGATCCTTGGGGATTCGGATGATTGATTTAGGTCTCATCTACTCCTCAAAGTGCCACTGCACTGGCAGCGTTAGTTCCTGGGTATATTTAATCGCGGCTCCACCTTGAGAGTACGAGGCGGAGAGAGTAAATCTTTCGCGTGTCATTGCCCATTTTGAAACGCCTTTTTCTTTCTTATTTAAAAAATGTTTGGAAGTAGGAATGCTGAAGTCGCAATAAATCAACACCTCTGCTCAAACCGTCCGTAGCTGGCGGTCTTCCAATATTTTGAAATCTGCAAACCCATCGGAGCCTACCTCTTTCCTTCCCAGTCTCCGACTCTCGAGCTCTGGATCGGTAGGGATCTCACTTCCTTTCTTTGTTCCATGAGAAGGCATACATGAACGTGTGTCACTTCTGGACACTTTAAGATTATGCGGGATGAGGCCATGTGAAGTTTAGTTTAGTTAATGCCTTATTTTACGTGGCGAGACTCGGGCCATCAGGCCCGCTCTTCCGTCTAACCACGCAAATTTTGATACGCTCCTTTCACCACCTAGCGGAGAGAGGAGGTATTATCTTGGGCGACGAAACTGGCGGATCACAATTTTGCTCAGAGACTTCTTTTAGGCTTGAGGATCTTTTACATGCAGTAAAACTACTACATGGGTCAGCCGGCTTTACTTCCCCTCCGAAGGAAGGCGTACGAGGGATTTTTTCGCCCTTAAAAATCCACGGCTTCGATCCGGTTTGAACCCGCAAACTCGGGTACAACAGTCCGGTACGCTGACCGTTATACCACCGAATCCGTTGGGGAGGGGGCAGACCCTGGAGTGCTTCAAAAGGGGGGGGGGATCGGAGGAGGATGGAGACGGGAGGAAGACCCACTGTTTAAAGTCCTCTCCTAGTCTCCGCCTGATCCTGAATGGAGCAAACAAGGCGCCAATCACAACAATCGACCTCCATATTACTGCCTTAGTAGGGTTAGAACTAGCAACATGATTGGCCGCAAATATTTGCCATCCTATGTTCTTAAAACGGGGCATTCTAGTTCACCTAGCTTTACTTCCGCACTTCCAACTGTACATGTCAATATATCCGAATTTCAAATTCTTACACCCTTTACAGGATCATTTTTTTATCATTTTTCATTGGTACACAAAAATGATCAGACAAGGATGTAATTTGTATAGAAAAAGGACCTATGTTTCATTTTTAGGTAGAGTCCATCAAGTTTGACTACCGCGCTTCCGGTGCCACATTCCGGAACATTTCCTCGTTTGCTATACGTGCGATGCGATTTATTCCTTTTGTGCAATTCTGAGAGCGTTCTAATATTTTCAATCGAAATGTGAAGTACTGGTGATAAATAACACAAGTATAGTGCTCTATTATTTCGTCCATGTTCAGTCCTAAAATAATCTAACTTCATACGTAATCATAGATGCGATGTTCAGCTGTTTGATTTTTAGCGGAATTTGCGGCGTCTAGAAGAAATGTTTTCATCACGATTCCTTGCAGAAAACAAAATGGCCATGAAAATTGCCAGATTTGATTTATCTAGTTTCGATACCGAAACGCAGTAAAAAACATCGTAGAAACGATCATCCCCTTTCCATCCATTTTCTGTACAAAAAATGACTGTGTAAAACGGGCTTTACTTGCTAAAAGAACTCGGCGTTGTGTGGGAATTTCCTTGCAATAATCTACAAGACAGAGAAAGATCAACGAATTGTATCGATGGTGCAAATGGATACTTTTACTTACGTATCGCCGCACGCGCTCTGCCGCGTTCCTTCCCGCTCTGCTTCACTTCGCCCAGCTCTGCCTCGCACCAACGGCCCTCCCAACCACTCCCACCCGCCTGGCCCCCTACCAGACCCACCCTGCCTCTGCCTTACCGCCCCGCGTCAACCTCGCCTCTCCCGCTCCAGGCCATTCGCTGTCCGCAGCTCATAAAAATACTTGCATGGAGATATTCGGATAAAGCTGAGCGTACGTAAACTGCTTTACGGCATGGGCAACGGGGATCTTTTTAAATACCATGTTCAGAGTGACACTCCACTTCCTTTAATGATGCGAAGATCGGAAGCTGTAGATTTGTATAAAAACAAACATTATTCATTTATATGAATAATGTTTGCTTTTATTCAATTCTACAGCCGTATATGTGAAGTAAATACATGAAGGTCAGAAGGGAAGGAGAGCAGGAATCGTAATAAATCGACAGATCGTTGCGCGACCTCACGTAGCTGGCGTTCACCCAATATCAGGAACGCGCCCACCGTCCCGGAGGGCACATCTCTCTTGTTTCCGGGATACATTGATTCATCTCGAGCTCTCTCAACCCGTCTGGCGGCGCTCCCGAGGGAGGGGTTAATTCCCATATCCGGTTTCTCCCAAAGCTGGAAAGGGCACCGGGGCGCGATCGCCAGCCTTTTAGTCGCAAGGCGCCGGCGCTGCCAGCGAGGATCAAAAGCGTCGATGGAAGGTCGATTAGACGTCAAAGAATAACTTCACCAACAAAGGACCTGTACATCCAAGGGGTGGTAATGGGAGAGCGGCAGGAGAGGAAGACAGAATAGCAACCGCATTTCGGCGGGGAATTCAATTCAACATAAAAGGAAGCCTTCATTATGGTATGTAAATTGAAGCGAAATTAATGTACGCGAGGCAGCGCTGCCGCAATTAGCAAGGGGTCGGGGGGGGGGGAGAAGCCCCGCTGTCTCCACAGAGAAATGGAATTAAGAGTCATAGAGAAGAGGTAAGGAGGAGTAGAAAGTAAGGAGAGTACGAAATGAAGGTGGTGATGAAGGATCTGGTGATGAAGAGAAAGGAACGCAAATGAAAGACGGAACTAATACTTAAAGAGATAACAGAAAGAGAGAAGCAAAGGAAAAAAAGGAAACTTGGTGGGAATAAGGAGACATTCAAACGACAAGAGGAAATTAAAAATTATCGAGTAAGATGAAAGAAAGGAAGTTAGTGAGAGCAGATAACTTTCGTGAAAATAGCTGTTATAATTAAAGATTAGGTAGGCAACAGGAAATTCAGAAGAAGAATATAAAGAAAATGCGAAAACAAAGGGGGACATGGAACCCCTGTAAAAGGGCCTAATCCCTACCACTGTCCTAATTCCTTTCTAATTCTGACCACTGGGCAGTGATGCAGGAGCGCGTAAATGACGCATACGTGGAAATGCTACCTGGCGTCCTCTTGACAACTGACTACACTTACTCCAATGTTAAAAATCAATCACGTGGCCGCTAATGCGACCTTAAATAAACCAAATTAAAAAAGGGGTACATGGGGAATGAGGAAGATTGAATTTTGCAGGAGGATACGCGAAAGGAAATTGACAGGAAGAATATATAGAAAACTCGAAGACAAAGGGGAACTCGGAGAATGAGTCAAATTACATTTTGCTGGAGGAAGGGTAACTCACCCTCACATTGCAGCAACATCAAACGTTTGAACTCTACTAGCAGTCGCAGATTTAATTAATTTATTCTGATTATTTCAGAGATGTATATTTCTATGAAAGTATTTGCGAATTTGAAGTGACCAACAAATCGAGTAGTTTATTCAAATTTATATTGTTTATATGATGTAATTTTTTAATGATGCTTTTGTGGGAAACATTTATGTTTCCTATATTTTATCCAAGTACTGTTCGTTGAATGCAGAAACCATCGACTTTATTTAAAAAACATATTAACGTCGTACTGTTTCTTAACGTTGCATTAAGAAACATATAATGTATAATGTATTGTTGTGCTTAGTTAGGTTGTAATTGTAAAAAGAATAAATACGCGTCATGGAAACGGTAAAATGTGTCTTGAGGCCCTGTCGCGGGATGAAGGAAGTTATTCTTCTTAGGGATGCTAATTGAAATTGATTGAATCGGACAAACTGATATTCATGTAATTGAAGATCATTGGCGTGCGCAGAGAGGTTGAACATTTTGAAGAGGGTCCGGTATCATTACGAAAAAAAACATTTAATTGTAAATTCATTTAAACATTGAATTATGACTATAAATAAATATAATAGTCTCCAATAAGTGTTAACGTACTTACAAATATATGTTTGAATAAGTATAACTGCTTTATGGTATAAGAATAAAAACTTTGCAAAATTTCGAAGTTTTATTTAGTTGTAACACTTATGTTGTAGTCATTTACTCCTTGATTCTCTATTTTACTATTATTTAAGTTCATGTTCAAATTTGTTTATGACGTTTTGATTTTCTGAAAAAAATAATATTTTTTGTCAAATAATGGAAAATAACTGAGTGTACTATACCTTTTCAATTTAATTCTTACTTTTGAAACGGATTACAGGAAATTGTATCTGGGCATCTGTCATTTGGGGAACGAGATAATTTCAGTTACCAAAAATATTACGGATGTGTTACATTCAGCACGTTTTTATAAACTCTAGAAAATCATATGAAATGTATTACATAAAAATGTGGAATGAAAATGAGCAAAAATTTCCACAAACTACGAAAAAAATTGGAAATTCTACTTTCTGTACCTATAATGTAACGGATGAATTTGGGGCAAAATGTGGACAAACGTTCGAATCTGTCCATGAATTTAGGCAACGTAGACTCGATCCCCTATAAAAATACCGTTAAAATGCACAAAAACTCTAAATCTGCCAAAAACAAATTAACACTTCGAAAAATGTAGGAAATTATCCCGGAAAATTCAAAGTTGCTGTCAATTCATTTTACAATCACCCCAAAATACATTTCAAAAATTTAAAAATAGACTGCAAACCTTTGTACAAGTAAATGCCACGTGTTAAAAGAATTAATGAATAAGGGGGGGGGCAGTTACTACTCCGTTTTAGGTGAGCATACCAGTTTGGGAACAGTAAGTTTCCTAATTGCAGCATCTCGTATGTTATTGATAATTTCCTCGTAATGACCAATGGGTAAAAAGGCGTTACAGAGCTATAACTTTGCAACTTCTTTCCACATACGATGTGTTTCGTGATTTACGATGTGTATTTTAAACAAGTATATAAGGAATATATTTGGAAAGGAGAGAAATATAAATGACATTACAAATTAATAGAATTGAAAAAATTTTAAGTTTATTATAATTTTAACATAATGAAAAAGTAAATGATTGTGTTTTAATTTTAAGGTTAAATCTAAGTGTGAATTTGTTTTAAAATATAAAAGATATTATATATAATCACGTTAATATTTGAGGTGGTTTTAAAAAATTTTAATATATTCCATTTGCTATAAAATATAAATTACAGAATACGTCGGAAATATAATTTTGATTGAAATATAATGAAATAATAGCTCGTTTCGAATCGTTGGTACCCGGAAACGACAATATGGGATGAACATGTAATATTTTCAAAGAGGGCATAAGGACAATCTTGAACATTGAAGAATTATACTTGTATTTATTTAGAGCTGCACTTGACGTAAATCACCTGTTACGGTTTCATCGAATCGGGAGGTTGAACGTCACCATAGTGACGTCACTGTAGTGGCGTATAAGCTCTCGATTGGATGACACCGTAACAGCTGATTTACGTCAAGTGCAGCTCTAAATAAACGAAGTGTAGATGCAAATATTAAGATGTTAAAATTAGGAATTAGCAATGCTAGAGGCCGAAATAAACAGTGAATATTGTATATTAGACATTGGTAATACAAAGTAAACAGAGTCAAGATCGGGGACGTTGTTGGTTGTAATACATTTTTATTTTCGTAACGTCATATGACGGGATACAGGAAAGATAGACAACCAATGGTGGTAGGTTTTAGTAAAGGCGTAGACGCCCAGTCAGGATAGGCGACTGAAGGGAAACGAGTTGTAACCAATGGCAAAATTATTCACAGAAAGTTAGAACACAAACAAAAACCGAGGTAACATGTTTCATTAGGTTTTGACAGAAGGTAATTGATTGCGGTCGCGAGCATTGGAGAAGACATTTAGTCGTCGTAGCGAGCACATGGGAAGGTATTTGATCGGGGTAATAATTCGCGTAGACAGAATGTTTAGTTAACGCGATCTGAAATCGTACCGAATACGAATGTCTCTCTGAAGAATTCGGGAAGGATTATTTGAAAAAAAGTTGGTATTAGTTAACTGTAGATTTAGGGACTTTAACTTCCATACAATATCAAAATCAAGAAATAAGAGCAGAAGATTCCTGGTGGAAGTCGAGATTCTTCAGGAAATAATTCACTTTGGAAGCACGCTGTCGACCAAGAGAAACCATTCATAGACCATAAGCGTCACATAAAACGTCAAACAGAAGTCATTCTCCGTAGAGAAAATATTGGCCGAATCTTCAAAAACGCCTTAAGTAAATAACAGAAGTCATTCAATTTGCTGGCATGCCAATGGTATTTTGTGAAGTGAAATTTTGTAAATATAATAACAGAAAAGCATTAATGAATGATATAACTGTTTTTGAAAAATTAAGGCTTATTTTTATTTTTTAAGTAAATAAACATCGCAGGTCAGCCATTTTTTAACAGAATAAATTCAGTGTATAACCAGTCCATACTGTAGGGGACGTTAGTACACGTATGTAATCTTCAATTATACATGAACGTGGAAGTCAGCGATTTATAACTAATAAGAATTAAATCTTTTAATTTTAAATAAATAAAATATTAATATTAAATATTTTCTCCATAAAGATGTTAAAACGTTTGAATATATTATCCAAATGTGATCTTTATGAATGTAAACATTATATAATTAAATAAATTGATTTCAATTTAAAAAATAGTTTTTATAAAACAAAGCATTGGTATTTTCTTCCTTATTTTCTGTCATTCTAAGACTTACATTTTTACAGTGCGTACGTTAACCGTTCACAACTTGTAGCTGATTTCTGAAGGCTATAACCTACCGAACATCTATATCTCTTCTTTCGGTTCCTGAAAAGGACATCCCGAACGACGCGTTACGACTGGCCGGAAGGATTTTACAGCCACTACGCGGTCACTGGAAGCCCCTCGCCCTTTCGAGCGCCCACGCGTCGCTCGGATCCTATATCTCTGAGCCGACTGTCATAGGCGCCGGCTGAGCACAGACGTCGACGAAAGAAGACGAGGCTATACATTCGGCAACGGCAGCCAGAACGATGGTAGAGGAAAATGCCGACGGCATAAGACAAATAAGGACAGGACAATTGAGGGAAAAGGAGTAAATAAGAGAAGGAGATAGAGACCAAGAAGGGGACGATAATTAAGAAACAGACCGTGATGAACGAGTAGATAGTGACGAAGAAATATACTATCACGAAGAAGACAAAAAAAAAACAGAGACGAAGAAGAGCCGGAGATGAAGAAGAAGAAAGAGCAGAAAAAAAAAGGGAACCAAGACGAAGGGACAAAGTGGAACAAGAATATGAACAAGAAGGAGATGACGACAAAGAAGATGAAGACAAGTAAGAAAAGTCTAAAAAGACACAGGCGAAGACGACGAATGCAAAAGGAAGAAGGAAACGCGAACGAGAGCTTGGATGAAAGTTGACGAGGGCGATAGCGCAGACGGACGCTGCAGCAGCGGGGGGTGGCGGTCGGGCAATACAAGGAAGCGCCGGCGGGCGGATGAGCCGAGGGCCGGGGGCGTTTTCCGGTGGAGGTGGAGGTGGCTGCAGGGGCCGGCGCCGCTCGAGTGCCCGCGAGGAGAGCTCTGCAGCGGGCGGAGGCGCTCACACAGTGGGCAGCGCTTTCCACCCACGCGGTCAAAGACTTAACATATCGAGGATAAGAGCGGAAATAAAATTTCGTATCACCATTGGGCAATTCGTTTATTTATTGCGACAAAAAGGGGAAACATAGTTGATGAATGAGGAAGAAATGCTAGTATTTTCGAATGTTTAGTTTCCAGCACGCAACTATCTCATTATTTCATCAAAAGATCAAAAGAAACTAATCGAAAAAAGTGATCGAAATGGATATTATTAGTTCAGAAACTAATTAAAGTACTTGTTTTGGGTATATTCGACATTTCAGGACTATAAAATACGAAAGGTATCAACGAAATTAATATCATTATTAAAGTAAATATTCTAATTGAATACGCGGTTTTAATGTGCGCATTTTCTTTTTTAAGTGAACTAGTGAATCAATTTTAAATGTTTAATGTCTTTCTGCAATAAATTTTTCCATTCGTGATTGAGTCGTATTTCACCAAATCACATATTTGTAACGTAAGAGGCAAAGTAATGGTAGCATTCCAAGTTGGGTTGTATTAAGCCGGTTGTTCTCCCTTTTATCTAGTCCAAGGGATTGATAAGTGACCGGCACATCGGTTAATCGGAATTCTTCATTCGATTCCCGTGAGTTCATCAGATTGATGTAGCCCCTCACTGATTACTAACGAGCCTAAGTGACAGGATTTCAATAAAATATTCAATGTTAACTTCAATGAAAATGACCAGTACCCATTTTCAAAAGCTAGTTTTGAAATATCTAACGACTGCTAATATAATACCAAACAATGATATTAATGTTTATTCAGAAGTATAATAAACATACCGCTTGTGCAGATTTTGAAAGCTGTTCACCTATCTTCGGTATTACTCGAAGCGATCATGACGCATACATCTAGCTGCACATCATCTGTGAAAAATGTGCAATTTTTATGCTGAACACAAACCCTCCTCTTATAACTATGCGTCGAACGGATATATCTAAACGTTTATAGCTATGTTGCTATAAAGTTTTTAATGTGACAAATTATTAAAATATAATTATTATCATATTTATTAACAGCAAAATTAATATTAGGTTTAAAAACCACATTTTGTGTCAAAACCTATAAAAATGAATATAAAAATTGCCTCATTCCATTCAAGTCAATGCAATGATATATTACATTCACTGGTAAAAAAATGAATCTTGTACCATTCATCTTGCACCAATGGCTCACTGTGAGGCACCTCCCCCGGCTCCACGGCGCCTCCCGGGTTTCAGCTTGATCGGGCGGACAGAGGATTTGTTCGCGGGTCTTATACAGGCCGCCCCGCCCCCTCCCCCCCTGCGTGCCTTACGCCGGGCTGTGCTCGCGCAGGCGGAACGCGTCGAGACCGCCCCACGCCCATCGCCCTTGGCCCGGGCTGCGCGAGCGAGAGGCGATACCACATCGCCCCGGAACATCACTGCACGTAAGGACGAGCCCTCTCAATGCTGAGGAGGTCAGATGGACGCTTTTAAACCGAATAGGAAAATGATATGTAGACGGCGGCGAAAATAACCTAGCAAACATTTTGTACGATAATACTATACAAGCAAGACATTATCGTCGCGTCTGCTGAACGCGAAACGGGAAGGGGAGGAGGGTGATATTGATATGGTCGCAAGAACTACGCATATTTTGGCTTAGAACGTTATATTACGTGACATGGCTTGCAAATGTACTATGCTCGCATTTTTCACCCTAGTCCTCGCTCAGCCCGGCATAGCACGGCCCGGTAGAAAATATGAGCTCCACTCGGAACGTCACGGCTCAGTTTGTAGTGCTGCTCACCTTCTTCTTTTCCAATGCGGACTTCTCATAGTCTTCGGTCTCTATTTCTATCGACATGTGAGAACTTCTTGTTACTCAGTTATTTCTATAACCATTAATTATTTCTTCAGAATTTAAAAAAATCTTCCGTTGTTTCTCAAAGCTATCTAGTCCAAGACGAGTTATTACGCTGAGTTTTGTGTCAATACTGTTGACAGCCCTGCACTGCCGTGACGTAGACAGCACCCCCTCTCCCCGCACCCCCCCTGTGGGGTATCAAGAAAAGTACGCGATTAGTAGTAGCCCCGCCCTTGAGACAGCGTGGCTGCGTGCGCGAGTGTGGGCAGAGCGACGAGGTGGGGCGGGGCCCGCGTTCGAGGGTGGGGCCTTTTATCAGGGAGGTCCGCGATCCAAACTGCAGGGGGCTGTCTCAGCTGTTTTATCGGCCTGACGCCTAACTGCACAAAACCACCTCACCGCAGTAAGTCCAGAAAAACATTTTAATATGTGCAAATGGAATACCGCGATATAAATTTAATATATGAAGTTAAAACACAACAAGCGTTTTAAGATCGAAAGACAATATAAGTAACATCAATCGTTTCTTACAAGTAACAGCTGCGATAGCTACACGGTAACTTTCTACCTCTTCAGCATCATTGACAGAGATATCTTACGGTTTGAGTTCCGAATGTATTTTCGACACTAGCTAAATTGCTGAGACGAATTCAACCACTGTCTAATGAAGAATTCTAGAGGTCTTCGGCTCTGATTAGTAGTTTTCCGTGGTTCTCCGTTGCATATCAAACGAAAGCAACACCCCAACAAACACATCACATATTTCCTTATTCATTATTGGCCTCCACTATCTTCATGCACGCGAATACTCTTGCATGCATATATCACGATACCAGTCGGAAGTTTAGAGTTGTCCCGACCGTGGCAGAGTAATATGTTGATTAATATTTATACATGGTTAAAAATTGATTCTTTAATCATTAATATACAACGTTGCGTTTTAATTGTACATTTTTTCAACTGTTTCCTCTCCCTGGAAATTAGTAAATGTCATGACGTTTTACGTAACGTTTGAATTTCGTAGTGAATTTTGTAGTGTTTTCGTTTTTAGAAATTTACAAAATTTTTCGTCACTCCAAGGCCCGAATTGTTTCCCAAAACAATTATTTTGTTTGTGCTTTTTTTCAAAAAGTCTTTATTTAGATTTTCATTAATACAAGATGTAAGATGCAGGGACGAAAGTTGGAAATCCATACAAAATGCCTCTAATAGAGAAAATAATTCATTTTACATTCGTACATCACAAGGCTGTCATTAAATTATTTCACATTTTACTCCAACTTGTTTTCCAAAACGATCGACAACTCATTTGATGTACATTACGATGAAGGTATAATTTTATGCTAAACCTCTCAGCGATATAAAATATTTTTCAATGAAAACGCACCAATGACGTTAAAGGTTCTAATGATTGAGGGATGACAAAATGCCAGAGGGCCTTTGGCCCAAGGGCATTTTGTCGCCCGAGATCATCGCGACTATTTAACGTCCGTCATAGATACATCATTTTATGTTTTACCTAATTTTATTGATTCAGATTTACTTAATGCCTAATGAACTAGATGATAACTTCATTCGGTTTGTCTTCTGATATTTCTCTCCCATACTTCCCTTCCATAATTCCGTCCATAAGAGAACATGTAGCATCATTCAACTGTTTTTATATTTACCTCCTAACCGCGATCCTTTCGATTGAGGTCAGTTGTGCAGTGTACATCGAGCTCCGTATAAAAAGCTATAACGTATTAGTAAAAAATAAATATTATTTTATTCGAGACTGTCCAGAGAGTGACACATACTTGCAGAGTATTTAGACATGAAAGTTTAATTTTTTTCAATATCTGTCTGAAAACGTATATGAAGTACTTTTCGTTCAAGTACTGGAAGTACAACAATCATAAAACAAAATAAGTACCAAGTTTCTTTCCTTGAAATTTCAAATACTATTCTCGCTGTAATCTATGTCTTGCGACAACAAAAAGCAACGTAATTTATGTTTTACATTAACGTGCGCCGCTAAATATCACAAAAATACAGTATGTGGAATTACTCGATACTTGATCTCAACGGGTATTACGTTGGCTCCGCAATTTGTCGTCGTTTTCAAATTTATGGGGGGCTGCAGGACAGGACAAAAATAGAACTGTCAAATTTTGGAAATCAGGGTTGAAATGAATCATTACCTCGAATTATTCGGTTTGTAGAGTACGACTCCTCAGGGCACGCTCAACGCCTCTATGGGACTGTCACACATTAACCTCAAGCAATGTGTTACTGTGTGATATAATCACAAGGAGATTGCATTAATCACCCACAATCCCAAATGGCATTACGCTTTCACAATGTTCTCTCGTACCTAAAAGGGAGACTTTCGAGGCCCTTGGAAATATCATAGCATCCGCCCAATATTCAGATTAGAGATTTAACTTTTATAATATTATCAAGGCACAAACCTGTAATCTATACCAGTAATGCTGTTTACTTGACATGTTACTGCAATTTGTTGAGTTTTACTAAATACGCGTCTACATACAATGTAACCTTGTAATATCAATTGATTCAAATATATGAGAAAATTGAGAAATTTTTATATATATATATATATATATATATATATATATATATATATATTTAAATGTATTTTTTTAAAATAATGATTTAATTCACGACTTTATATATTTACGTGCAGGTTCATGTATTAAATTTAATACGCATTTCATGAAAATTCGAAGACTAAATTTCTCGTCAGAAATAAATTAACGCGCGCCCTGTGTCCGCTCTATAGTCACCTGCTCTATCGCCACCTGCTCAATCGTCCGCCGCCTCGCTGAGCGCGTCCCCCGCGCAGGGCGATGTTGATCGCAGCTGCGCAGCGCGTGCACCTCGCGGGCGCGGGGTAGGCAACCCGCCGCACAGGTGTGTACAGCGGCGCGGACGGGCAGGCGCTAAATATTTTATGGCCGTTGGAACACAACTCCAAATTCAAACGCGACATCGGCAGGCAATTTAGCTGTGGCGAGCGAAGAGGGCGAGGGGTGCGTGGGGGGAGAAATCAATTGTGACAGAGCGGCGCAGCTCTGCGACTGCCGTGTCGCAGGGGCTCTCGCCAAAAGGGCCAAACTAGATAACGGGCGAATTTATGGAGTGCACTGGCTGGTCGGTTGGAGCGGGATAAACTCGCACCGCGGCGAGTCTCAATGAGCGGAAGGATGGGCTGCGATGGGGAGAACGGAGAGAGGACACGAGAGAGGAAGTTAGTCGGCGGGAGAGATGAGAATTAGGCAAGTAGCGGCAGAGTTGGAAGGCACTTATGGGCACTAACTTATGATATAATAACGCGGTTATGTAAAGAACTATCCGGGTTAGGCTGCTTGGTTAAGGGGATTGATGTTAGTGGTTAGGGAGTGAGAAGTGGGGGGAGGGTAGTACATGGTGACACTATACATCCGAACGAGCTCCTTAGCAACAAAGTTCAGGGAACGACAGTAATCGAGGGGTGGCAAGAGGCAGCGATGGGGCTGTCAGGAAGGGTCACAGGACATGAGAGGGGAAAATTATTGGAAGGGAATATGAGGTATTTGGAGTCATCACAAGACAATCAGAAACATCAAAGGGTCACACGATAAGAGGATGCGACAAAAAGAAACCATGTGCGTTCCACCATATAAAAGATATGTTTTTTGTTGGATGAAATAACAGGAGTTTACGATGGAATTATTGAAGGACACAAAATCGTCGCTGGACAATGTAGCGGCGAGAATGAGAATCTTGGTAGCACAGTAAAACGCCAGAGAATGTTTGCGCAAAGATGTGACTGCAAGGGGCAAAGAACGTTGCGAAGCGTCAAGAGAAAAATGGTCAACAGCTGAGATGGTGCTTTGCGAGGGTGGAAGGAGAGACTGATAACGAGCGCGGGGACGGGCGCGGGGACGGGCGCGGGGACGGGCGCGGGGACGGGCGCGGGGACGGGCGCGGGGACGGGCGCGGGACGGGCCGGGACGGGCGCGGGGACGGGCGCGGGGACGGGCGCGGGGACGGGCGCGGGGACGGGCGCGGGGACGGGCGCGGGGACGGGCGCGGGGACGGGCGCGGGGACGGGCGCGGGGACGGGCGCGGGGACGGGCGCGGGGACGGGCGCGGGGACGGGCGCGGGGACGGGCGCGGGGACGGGCGCGGGGACGGGCGCGGGGACGGGCGCGGGGACGGGAGCGGGGACGGGCGCGGGGACGGGCGGCGGGGACGGGCGGCGTGTCGGGCAGGGCGACGGGCAGGACAGCCGGGGGGAAGTGCGGGGTGACGGGCAGAGGAACGGGCGCGGGGTGGGCGCTGGGAAACAGAGGCGGGGGAGTGGAAGTGGGTGCAGGAGTGGAGGGGGGCGTGGGGGTGGCCGTATTTCACGCGCGCGCCAACGCCCCGTCGCGTCGCCTGCGAAGGTGGCGCGCTGCCCCTAATGGCGCCTCGCAGGCTCCTCCGCCAACTTCACTCGTCGCTCGGGAGAGGGAGACGGGAGCGGGAGAAAAATTCTACGCCGTTTCTCTTCCCTTGCATTAATCCTGCTCTAACTGGAATACCTGAGCGATTATTACAGCACGTGGCTGCCTTTTAGAGAAGATCGATGACGGTAATTCTTAGAAACTGTGTGCTTCTGAACTAATTGTGGGCGCTGTTATGACCCTCTCGGCGCATTTGGGTTCATTTTATATTATATTCCTGAAGGAAGCTGTTTTGTGCCCGTATTTAAATAATGGTCAATTATTTTTAAACCAGTAATAATAACACCAGTTCTCTTTAAAATAAATTTATAAAGCGTACATACGTAAATAAATGCACGTTTCGGAAAATTAAAATTCCTGTAATTCAAATATTTTTGTCAGAAGCATTTAATGCGAAGCAACATTTACTTATTATGAACTTACTTGTTTATTTAGTTTCTCAATTTGTTTTATCAAAAGGGACTGAACATGCATCACTTCCTTTCGTAAATTTGCCCCACTTCACTTATTTGAGTGCAAACAAAAATGCAAATCAATTCACTTTCTAAAAATAATTACTGGGCTTCCGAGCATTATAATTAAAATAATTGATTTTTGCCATTTAAAAATGTAATAAGGCATAGCCTACACTTGTAATTTTATGTCTACATCCCGTTTATATTTTTTAACAATTATTCTTAATTTCAAAACAGGGGGTGAGAGTTGACAAACGTCATCTGCGTCACAAATTCAGTACAAAAGAATTTCCATTATCAGACTATGACATCAGAGTCGTTCAATGCGTCGGTAAAACGAAAAAAACGCGCAGACACAAAATGATTAACCGTAACGCAAAAGCCAATATTTCTTCGAAACGTGCCTTATGATGGTTTCCTAGATTCACTTAATTGATCGAACATATATGATTACATACGTAACTCCATATTCTCAGTTGCTTTGCATACGTTGTGTATATGATGTATCAGATTGTACGTGATATTGTGGTACTAAATGAGATAAAGCCATGACGAAGCTCTCGGCGCAAACATTAAAAGTGTTTCGGTGATTATTCTTTGGCAGGAATAGTGTTGGTCACAGACACAAAACGCTAATGCACACACATTGATGCGAATTGCCCACTGTTTGACCCTAATTCAATTTTTTTCCTGTTCGTATCTCAAGGAAACAACGTACAATCATATGTCCCTCCCCCTCCTTCAAACAAATTACCAGTGCAGTTCCTTTGGAGCTACGAGCGGGCGAGGTTAAATCTCAAACTCTAATTAGAATATGATGGGAAAAGCGCGACCGCCGCGACCATTTTTTCAGGGAGTCTCCGTGTTTCCTTTTTTATTCCACCATTGCTCTTCCTTAAATTATTCACTCCAATATATTATATCTCCCACCTAATAATTTATTATTTATTATATGCAGAACACAAAGTTGATAATTTACAAAAATAGTAGTGGTTTCTTTCACATATGTCTTGCCTTTCGCAAAAACATATTGTGCTTTTTCTTGTATTAGATTGCTTCGCACTATGAAACATTAAGAGCGTTACCGAAAAATGCCATCCCACTTTGCCGCCATTGAAGAAGTATTTCCATCAGCAGCTATTGGTATAAACGGCGTTCGTCTCGTTGCAAAATGCATACGCGTATCATTGCACACGGATAACGGGCGAATCGCACAAACTAAAAACTCATATTTTTTAATCAATCATCTAGCCTGCAGCCCCAGAATCACTCAGGTTTCGTCATGACTACAATCCACAACCACGCGTATTAACAATTCTGTTCTTCCCGTACGAGCCTTCTAAGTGACACATAAAAGAGTCCTGATATTACGTACATTCTTCTGCATCAAGTAAGCTGTGATAAATATTCTCGCGACAGTCATTAAAGAAGCATTTACATCAGCAGCTATCATGAAGAGCAGTCAAATTCCTCCACGTGTCTGGCATTTCGCAACGCTCGTCAGAAACACGTTGTGTTTATGTTGCACTAGATTGTTCGGATTCATAGGCTTCTACGTGAGTTGTCGCGAATGGCACTCCCGCGCTTCATCCATTATAGAAGCATCTCCATCAGCAGCGAGAATAGCGTTGCTCATGAAACGCGAACACACGTGGATTAACAGTTATCACTCAAATTTCTCCCATTGGTGTCTCAAGTAATCATTGTAGAGATTCATACTCACGCGAAAACGTAAAATGTGATTTGCATTCTTCCGTTTTGACTTTGAGAAGTGACATTCTAAACATATTATGTGCGCTACTGTGGTGAATGATGCGGAATTATGCGGTCCTAAGTGAACCGTGACGAACGCCATTCCCGACAGCCATTAAAGAAGCATTTACATCAGCAGCAGCCCTCAACTGCAGCGCGGGCGCTCGTCACGGCCACAAAACGCAAACGCGCGCCGACGCACGCGGATTAACGGCCGTCACGCACAGCGCGGGAGCGAGGCGCCGTCGCGACGCCCACCCACGCCCCCTGCCCCGCTCCGCCCCGCCCCGCCCCATCCTCCGCACGGCAATTTGTATCTGCTCCTAATTGCGTCGACCCAAGCTTGTGTGCGGCGCGGCGCGGCGCGCCCGCGATGGAGTTCCGAGCGCCAGCGGCGGCAGGTCTATCCCAGCGAGGGCACGTCGCCAGCAGCCGCGAGGCGGAATTCCGCGCCGAGTTCGGAGGCAACTGCGCTGCTCGCGGCCCGAGCCCGTGACGAACGGTGTCGAGAGGAGAGGGTTGCAATTTCCGGGCAATTCGCCGGGTGGGGAACAATGCGGGCCAGCAATTAGCGAATGCATTTGCGTTGTTGCAGAGAGTTGTTTGGTTTTTGTCTCCTCTGCGAAAGATCGTGACCGTGTAGAATCCGTTGCTGACGCGGAGTTTGCTAAAGGGATGTAGTGGAATACTAACAGTGAAATTTTGTTTGATGAAAATATCCACGTAGGCACCAGATCATACTAATGAAGAACTGGGAAATACGTAACATGTTATAATTCGTCTCTTCAACTTCATTCTTTGATTTCCTGTCCTCCTCTTAAAGTTTTCAAAAAATTGCATTGCAGTACAATTTATGACTCTACAGCGTGAGCGACATTTCATTCGTCTAAATATTAAATTAATAAATATTTATCTCAAGGCAAAATTGTTGATTGCCCTCAAGCAAAGAGAACTCGAGAAGAATCTTTGAGCTTGATCGTTGCCAGACGCCCGCGACGTACGAGAAGAGAATCGCAATTTCCGCACTTGTCGCCTTATGTGAACACAATGTCAATGAGCAATTAGCGAATGCATTTGCTTTGAGAAGAAATAAAAGAGGTCATCTTCGTCAACATATTAGTTTTATAAAGATAGCCGGTTTTCGACGCTTTTACCGTCATCGTCAGAGTACAAGATACAGAAAAATAACAAAATTATAAATAAATAGAAAATAAGATAGAAAATTAAATTACAATTAATGGATACATTTAAAGTTTTTAGTTATAGATAGCAGATAAAATTTCGAAGAAAAGAAATGCAACGGGAGGATTAGTAGTAGTTCAAAATTAAACATGTTGTACTTAGCTATGTTAGCAACATTTTGTACTTAATAGAATCGGAATTTGATAATCATCTTCAATTGAAGGATTTTTATTTACATTAATTTATTTCAGGATATTTTACTTATACCACTTTCAGTCAGTATTGAATTTTTGAAATGTATGTTTGGGATGTAAAATGGATTGTCACCGACTAAGCCACATTTTGGAGGATAGTTACGTACATGTCTCTACATTTCGGAGATCACGGTTTTTTTCTTTTATTTCTTTGGGGTTTCATGAGGGAATCGAGTCTACTTTGGCCATCTTTCAAGGGCAGATTCTCAAGCTTCTTTTTATTTAGTTCTCGAATTCGTCAGATACACTTGAGGCACACATTATAAACTTTCTAATTTTGTCATAGTTTTTTTGATAACAGCACCAAAATGTTGAGTAAACCACGCCCACTCCTCGACCTCCCTCTCCGCACGCCTCTGACTCACACGCATCACCCAACGGCAGCACGCGAGCAGCAGGCGGAGGCAGAGGACTGCACGGGGCTTTGTGCTTGTGTGCGCAGGGCGTGAGGCCGGTGGGCTCTGGCGGCGGAGGCGGAGGCGGGAGGCGGAGGAGGAGGCGGAGGAGGAGGGAGGCGGCGACGCGAGGCCGCCATGTCGATGCCACGCCCCACGGCGCCGACGCCGCCCGGCACCAAGCAGCGCGCGCTGCCCACCATCCTCGTCTACCCCACAGGTGACCACGCTCGCAGCACGCGACAGCACAGTTTGAAATATAATGCATTTGCTATATATAACAACAACAATAGGAAAGAAGGGGAAGGCAAGGTATGGCTGTATCAAAGTCAGCACGGTTTCAGGAAGGGTTTCTCTTAATTGAAATGATTGAAGGCGTTGTCATTGTCAAGAATACTATTTATTTCAATAATAGCAGCTTTCGATGGCTTAGCCATCATCATCATCATCATCACTGGTGATGATGACTAAGCCATCATCATCAATACTATTTATTTCAATAATAGCAGCTTCCGATGGCTTACCCATCATCATCATCATCATCATCATCATTGATGATGATGGCTAAGCCATCGAAAGCTGCTAATATTGAAATAAATAGTATTCTTGACAATGACAACGCCTTCAATTATTTCAATTATGTAAATGTCATCTACAACTCACCCCTAAACCATGGGTTTCTCTTGCGAAAGTCAGCTTGTCTCACTTCTACAGAACCGAACCGATGAAACTGATAAAGGTGGAAGGGTGAACGCGATATTAATAGATTGTTTAAAGCTTTTAATGTTGTTTCACACGATCGTCTTGTAAAAGAATTAATATATTCGAGTATAGACACTAGGGTAGTGGCTTGGATAAACGAACTATTACCTGATAGGAAAGAGAATGTTCGAATCGGAAGATATCTAGCAACCCCCGCAATCCATGCTTATCCATATATCATCCCCCGCAACCCCCATCCATGTTATGGCATGGATTTCATAAGAAAGAGTCATTAAACCTCTCATGTTTCTCGCCTTCGTGAATGACTTGCCCAAAAATTTAGCTTCAAATATGAGACTCTGCTTATGACTGTGTCATCTATCAGGTTACCCAACAGGAGGACGTAGATATTTGCAGCGAGAAACAAACGGAATGAAAATAAATATTTCAAAGAGGAAAACTATCACGTTTGGTAAGGGTTGAAGTTACGGTGAAACTGTGTACAAATTGAACAACAATGTCATATCTACATGCACTTCTTACAAATATTTAGGAATACAATTCGTCAGTAAATTGAGCTGGGAAAAATCAGGTAAATTTCGTTGTGGGAAAAGCCTGAAGATCTCTACATTTCGCTTTGCGGAATGTAAAGAAGAGTACAGTGAGAGATAAAGAATTAGCTAATATGTCACTAGTGTGACCCATAATAGAATACGACGCGGTATGTTGGTACCCGTACAGAATATCGCAGCAAAGTTCTCTAGAAAAGGTCCAGCGCAGAGCATTGTAATTTACTTGCAGGGGTTCAAAAAAGAGAGGTGTATGGGAGTCACTCGAACAGAGTCGGATTAAGTTGCGACTCTATGCTATGCACAAATCACGTCCAGGCCATCCTGCTTGGAATGAAATCCACCGTCGTCTAGGAAAACCTACATTCTTTCATAGAGCGGATCACGTGCACAAAATTAAGACAAGAAAACAGAAAACGGACGTCGGGAAATTTTCATTTACAAACTGAACTATTAGAAACTGGAGGAGTTTGCCTGCGACAATCTTAGAACCCTTTCTTCAAAGCTTGAGCAAGTTTGAAAATAAATTAGATTTCTAGCTAATTATATTTTAGGTCAATGTATCAATGTTAAGTTTTTGATGTAATATTAGTAGTATTTCCTTTTAAGTAACTTGTGTAATTCTTAGTATTAGTTGCAATTGTATTATTATTATTATTATTATTATTATTATCATTTTATAAACTATTTATGTAGAGCAGTGCAGAGATGTTATGAAGTGGAGGGAAAGGAATGCGGCAGAAATGTGTCACAGCTAAGTGTTGTGCAGTGTAGTAAAGTGGAGTAAGCCTTGCGCGGTGATATTATGTAGTATTTATTATTATTTATTGTTTTTAACTACTTTTTTCTAACTTTTTGTAAGTCAACGTAAGATTAATGCATGTAAAGTTAAGATATTCTGCCAAAGTTACGACACTTAATTTCAGAATTAACAATAAATCTAATAATAATAATAATAATAATAATAATAATAATAATAATAATAATTGGACGGAGCGGGTTGCTTTCCACAGGTCACTAGTTCGATATCGGAAGCTCGAAGGACCATGGACGTGACGGGTTACCTTTGCTTGTAGTGGACTGTATTATTGGTTGTTGAAAGTAGGTAGGCAATCCACTCAGTCCCTTTCGACGCTCGTTAGGAATTTTGTAATAATGTGTATTATCATAGAAACACACATCTCACCTTGCAGAATGATGTTTAATTACCTTGGAGTTGTCACAATTGTTCTTTACAATAAAAATACACGTGAGTTATTGTTCTCAATGTGAGAATACAGGAATTTTCCATCTTGAATCACAATACATTAATTAGTTCAATACATACACAATGCTGAACTATAACAAATTGAAACAATGTGGCTTTCACTTGACCACAACTTAAGCACAGAATATTACTTTCTGCATAAGAATTTACGTAAAAATTAAAAATGTGGCTTTCACTTGGCCACAACATAAGCACAGAATATTACTTTCTGTATAAGAGTTTACGTGATCTTTTAACACGGAGCCCGAGACATGCTTCTAGCAAGGGTGCTACTCAGCGACTGATTTCTGTTCGGTTTGCGAGTTCTATCGGGCACGCGAAGAGGGGATTTGAACTGATTTGAACTGGCCAATTAGCGACTGCTTTTACAGCGGTTGCAGTATGGCGAGGTGGGGTGAATTTGAACAGTCCAATAGGGAACTGCCAGAATTTGAAAATGTTCTAGAGCGGTTTAGAAGATTCGGGTCGCGAAAGCGAATATCACGCGGCGCAGTGGTGCCGCTTGGCAACTTACTTCCCATGCCGCGCTTCCGGTGTTGCCGCTTAGGGCGTAGGAAGCGTTTTATATTTATACGTCCCTTTCTGCTTTTGCGTGTGGGCCCGAACAATAATAATGCATTATTTGGCGTTTTGGGACGGTAGTCCGACTTCTCCGGCCAGCTACCGGTGTCCCCCTTGCCTGGGCCTAGTTAAATTCTTTTCTTTGTTCCTTCCTTAAACGTACTCACAGCCCCGGTCACCAGCCCCGGGGGAGGGTGGATGCCAAGGGTCCCGGGCAGTTGGGTTAAAATGCTAGGAGAAGGGCACTCCGAATAGAAAGCCAATAATCGGAGAGGCGTCGAAGAAGTCGGAAGGTCTCGGAAAAAGAGTCGCTGCCTGGGGAGCGCCATGGAATGCCTGGAGGGGGCGCTGGGCATGACTGAGCAGACCGCCAATGACCGGGTTGTTGGATCAGGAAACGCCAGTCCCTCAAGAAGCTATTGCTGAATATAAAAGCGGGAGTAGCCCCCAACACCTCTCGGCTACCCCTAAAGTTGACGTTTTGCCAGAACCGTAGCAGGCAACCATTGCAACAGACCAATCAAAGAAGTGCTTACAATGGTCAAGAACTATTAATGAAAATTTGAAGCGCTGTTACTTCAAAGTTACCTGCCTAAAACCCATGTAAGTGGGATACAGGCAAAAATTGAATAGGGAATTCATATCTATCTATCCGAATATGAATACGAGTGAACAACATATTGCAGGACAATATCGTAGTATTAAAAAAACTTGTTACCTACAGCTAGCATTTATGAAATCAGAGAAGAAATAAAGAAAGCGACTGCTGATTAAACAAACATTGAAGGAGCCCAACAATTTGCAGAAGCAGTAGATAAAGAGATCGCTTGCCGAAAGGAAGCACAGAACGAACGGAAGATAATCTTGATACATTAATGAACACAGAATTTCTCGTAGAAGTTTTACAATGTTCTTGGTGTGGACTGACTTTACGGTCTTGTCCCATCCTCTTGCCATTAGAGGATGGCACAGGAAGAAGACATATCAGATAGTACGATTGAGAGGCAGCTCTAAGCAATAAATTCCTTCGACGCAGTGCTTCACTCAGCGGATATATTGGCGTTTTCGTTCCATTTCACTCAGGATATTCACACACGCACGTAACAAACGACGCGTTCGACAAAAACTGACAATCCATCGGTCTTTGCTCTCTGTACAAAACAAAGAGTTTTTATGGCAAATCATCTGAAATTCTAATGAATGTGGGAGCATCCCAAAAAATACTGAGAATTGAGACAATTGGCGCGCGTACATCCACTATAAATCTCAAAGATGAAGCTAAAATCGTTCATGCATGTGATGGACCTACAATTGTGTAACTACAAATTTATGTACAAACAAAACATTACTTTACGGTACTGTGGAGCAATATTTTGTTGAAGCACTGAATATGTTTATTGTTTTTCACAGAGAACAAAAATGATCATGCTCGAAGCAATGACAAATGACAATTTTTTCAAACAGTTATCTGTACAATTAATGCTACTCTTCATGAAAACATGAGACGACATCACCATATTTATCGAAGTACAAATGCTAAGTGCAGTGTAAAGTGCAGGAAGGAAGCGTACGTACCAATCCTTCAAAGTAACATGAAATATTATGCTTAGCATGTCTAAAACACAAGAGTTGAATTCTATTAATCTAAAACACAATATTTTTTTGGAAATGTTGACAAAAATAACCGTTTGACCGTTTTTGGAAAATGACCAAAACCGTTTAAAAAGCAATTATTACTTAATGTTACTGACAACATACATGTAAAGATATTTAAAACATAATATTACATTATTACAGGTTTTTTACCAATGGGTGTTTTTTAGTTCCGATTTTTTAGTAAATCCGTCAATTCTGTAGGTCCTGCATCCTAGAGATAACATGAAACTACATCAAACGCCCTCAAACGTGATTCCGATTTCCCCTTTCGATTGGAACAAATTCCTTTCGGACACCCACCTGCATGCTTTGCAATCAGTGGAGAAATGCAGCTCTAGGAACGCTACCTGCGCGACATAGACACCGCGCCGGCTGCGCAAAGTTATTTAACGCTCGAGCAACCGAGTCGTGTTCGGCGCTCTGTCCACACTTCTTTACGACACACACTGCTTTACGACGCGCGACGTGAGCAGAAAGACTGCAGAGCCCTAGTTCTCCATCGTTGCATTCGTACTCAGAGTCTAATCACTAATGCAGCTTTATACGACAATTCCTGTCTGCGGGATCTATTCTTTTCTATTCCAAAGAAAACGTCTTCACTCTGCATGCAAATGTTTTGTTGCTGGATATTGAAATTTAATTAGTTCCACAAGTAATATTTTGGCTAGGAAAATATTATATAAATATTTTCAGATGAATCATGGATTTACCGAGCTTGAGATTACTTTACTCGTGGCGTCAGTTACTTCGGAAGACCAAGTTTAAAATTTCTAGAATCAAAGGATTTGAGAGTGAATTAGAAGAATAGAGTAGACCCAAAGTTTAAATAAATGAAATTAAAAACATAACGCCATTCTTTTGGTGAACGTATTGACTGTGATGTTGATTATGGTGATAGAAGTAAGGATAAGGAAAAACTAGCAAGTAGTTGCAGCTGCTCCAGAAAATCTACGAAGTTGTATGAGTACGTGCTTACGATCGTATCCCTGTTACTAGTTCCAAGATCCACTTAATGTAAATAAATTACGAGAACCCTTATAAAGTAAATGAAAAAACACCAGGATTTTTTCAACCGAAAAAAATGTTAACGTCATCGAAAATCAATAATAGCATCACAATACTCTGGGCCGGATTTCTAAATATGCTGAGTAGGCTGCAGCCTGGAGCGGCAAAGTTTTATGGGCGGCAGTTTGTCAATTTATTCAAAAGTTAAAAATAAATATTTCAAATAATATTTTTTGAGTTAAAAACAAATATTACTTGAAAATGTTATAGTTTGCCTGCATACTTTCTAAAACTACAACATACTACAAATCCACAGGACGCAATCTTGTAATATAACTTTCTTGTAGTGTAATCTAATTTGGTTTGACAACACCCCATCTCGATCAGGTTTTTCGTCCAGTTTCCCTGATCCATTGAGCAAATGCTGAGATGGCCCCTTGTTTTGCTTCTGGACATAAATGTAACTTCATTTTCTGTGCACGTCTTCTAAAATTCAGTGGGAAATACAATTATTCAAATTATCGTTTCCATGTTGTCGCGGCAGGAAGTAATAAGAGCCAAAATTTATTGCTCATTTATCTTTGAAAATAGATTTTATTACATGGGAGTTTCTTTTTCTCCCTTTCAAAATTCAAAATTTATTGCTATTTATCCTTGAAAATAGATTTTATTACATGGGAGTTTTTGTTTTTTTCTCCCTTTCAAAAATTCAAAATTTAAGTACTATATGACTTAGTGTAGGGATCACAGAATTTTGAAAATGTGCACACAATTCACTTTTCCCCATAGCACGTCATACGCAGTTTTTAACTGTTTTTTTGGCGTAAAATAAATAAATAAACACTGCATAGCGAAAGGCTCAAGCGTCCTAGGAATTCGATACAACAACGGTCCTCCCATTATCGAGAACGAACGATACCGAAACTCGTCCTGTTGTCGGGATGCGACCGTGTCAAAATAAGGCTGGAGGCGTCACCGGAGTGCTTGCCACCGATTATCCCTCAAACTCGAAGCGGTCAGGCGGCATGTCCTCAATGAGGCATTTTGCTTTAGCGATTTGCCAGATTTGTACGTTGATCAATGCGTAAGCAACCTAACTACCTGTAGTTTTTGTGCATTTCCTTAGGATTTTGTTATACATGCAAAAATAATGGAAAAGTAACAATTCTGACGAATATTTATTTTGCCCATTTTCACATAAATGTATTTTAAGGCATATCTCATTTTCTACCTCGTCTTTCTTGAAATTTATTTCTATTTAATTGGTTAAAAATCAATGTTTAAATCATTTTCAGTTTTATTAATCCCAGTCGTTTGCCATCGGACCTCTTATTTTTTTCTAGTTCTAAATGTCATTTGTTCTTGAATTTGACGTTCGGTATCTTTAGATACCAAAAGCTCGCTTCTTCTCAATTATTTTCCCAAAGAAAAGAAACTGTGGGTCGTAGTGACCGGTGGGTCATGGGCGAGCTCTGGGTTCAGATTCGCAATGCAAACATCACTCGGATCTCAGGGGGTAAGTCGATAACCCCGACTTCCGACATTGATTTCTCACCGCCCCAGATGTTCTTCCAAGAAGGTTGAGGGGAAGCGCCCGGCGGGGGTCTCTACTGCCGATACTGGTGAGAACAGCCGGGAACGCAGCGATTCAGACAGTTCCGACTCTTGACGGAGGGCAACGCATAGATTTCAACAGGCAGAGACGAAGGGCGCGCCCGACCTCCGAGGCTCCGAGACTGCGAAAGCAGCCAGCGAGACCGATCGATAACAGAATGCGATGTCCGGCTTTATAGAACGATTTTCCTAAGGGTGAGCCAAAGTGACAGTTCGCGAAAACAAGTGAATACCACATGTATTTCAGAGAAGAATCCCTCCGCCGCCACAGCTGTTCAGCCACGCCCCTTCGTAAAGTGCTAATGGCTCCTGTGAAAACATCCCTATGCAGAAGTCTAAGAGTTTCGCATAAATATATGCACGTAAGCGAGTTCGGAAAATATTTAAATTTAATTACGTATGTGGAAAATCTCTTAACATGCTCTCACAATCAGTAAAAGAAAACCGCCACGAATGTAAATAGAAAGCTCGCCACACATCACAGCTCGCCACACAACAGCCCAAAGGCCGGAACCACGGGCATCCGTACGCATCTCGCATTCAAGTATCGATTTTAAAATAAACATAATATTTATCACACAAAAAGTAAATTCAATGTAATGTTAATAGAAAAAGAAAATTTTTACAGAAGAGCACATAACACTTCACTTCCTAATTTCAATTATTTCTCGCGGCGCACTATATTTTTGTCGGACGAGGACATCACAAAAGGAAGAGTCGAAGCCATTTACAAGTTAGCCAACTGCAAACGAACGAATGCGGAAAGGGAGTCTAATGGGCTCAACGACCACAGAACCTTCAGTTATGTTGCCAGTACTAGCTGTCACTTTGGCTCATCCTTAGGAAAATCGCTCTATACCAGTAAGGCTCCGTTGTTGGTAGTGTAGTGTCAGCCTCGTCTGTCACTGTCACTTATGTCCTTATTTGTGCACAACTGGAACGCTGATGATATTGTGTTGAGCGAGGCGTGTTCGTACGATTGTGCCTACTAGACACATAGACAAAGAAACACACTATTGGAGAAATGTTTCAACTAGAGTTGTAGGGGCTGCCAAAGCCTACGCAAGAGGCCTCGCAACGAGATCTTTGGTTCTGCCAGGAATGGAAATTTTCTTATGGCTTTAGTGCTGATATCCCAGTTGAACCCATTATTAGCGACACACATTGAAAAACACGATAATTGTGGTAGTGGCAATACAAATTATCTTTCTTCCAAGACATGCGATGAAGTAATTGAGTTAATGGCTCAAAATGTTAGGCAAGTAATTTGTGAAGAGTTGAAACAATCTAAATACTTTTATCTCATCATAGCCCCGACCCCAGACATCTCACATGTTGACCAGTTAGTCCTTGCTGTTATATGTTTCATTTGAAGGTGTGCCCCGTGAAAGATTTCTTACCTTCATTTCATCTTCTGGTCATAGTTCAGAAGGAATGTTTAAGTGTGTTATGAATGAGCTAGAAAATCTGCAAATAAACATTGATGACTGCAGAGACCAATTTTACGATAATGCTTCAAATATGACCGATGTTTACAATGGTCTGCTAGCAAAAATAAAGAAAAAACTCCTTTAGCTTTATTCATCCCGTGTGCGGCGCACTCCCTAAATCTTGTTGGATTAACTCCTGCGGAATCTTGTGAAGAAGCGTAAACAATTTTCCTATTGCTCCAAGAAGTATATGTATTTTTACGGGCTCTAAAAAGTGATGGGAATGCATAACAAACATTATGGAATTATCTTATCAAAATAAGAAGACAATTAAAAAGTGTGCCCTACTTGAATGACGCGTGCCAAAATCTACAAGTCTCATGGGAAG
Organism: Teleogryllus oceanicus; assembly: GCA_964035755.1. Lineage (NCBI taxonomy): Eukaryota > Metazoa > Arthropoda > Insecta > Orthoptera > Gryllidae > Teleogryllus > Teleogryllus oceanicus. Next base: position 190,908,704 of record CAXIVR010000003.1, read on the forward strand.
TAGGGCTCATTATTTTGACAAAAATATCAAACGACAACAGAAAAAGCAACGACTAGATGTGAATCCCGAGAAATCCTGCGAAAATTAGAAAGTTCTGAAACTGCTTTATGGCATGTTTCTGGACACCTTACTTCACAGAATCCATTAAGTTAGCAAAGGCATCCAAAGTGCAACTGTGGATATTTTGCTGATCGGAGATTTGTATGGCTCTATTGAAGAATATTGTACGCAACAAAGAAACCATTTTGATAACTTTGAGGAATAGGCCATGGATATAACCAAAACTACTTCTTACGAAAAAGACAATATAAAACAGCCAAAAAGAAAAGTTTGGCTGACGAAGACGGAAGTGGGGAAGTAAAATTTCCTGGCAGGGATGACCTTAAAATAAACACGTTTTTACCAATTATATACTCTTTTGTTTGTGAATTTAAGAAAAGAAAAATGGCCAATGAGTTTCAAGACCGATTCCACTTCTTAACTGACTTGTGTGATGAGACAGACACAGAAGAGAAATTGAGGAGAAAGGCCATCAATCCTCAACACGTTTACACAAATTACTTGGATTGGAATTTCAGTGAAGAGTGCTCCCACTTTCAGAAGCACTGTGCTGTGGGAATTGATCACCTCTGACAAATCGTTGGAAGCAATTTCGACATTTCTGACATATAATTTCGTACAAGATGTTTACCCCAACTTGGACATTGCTTTAAGGATAAGTTTGTGAATATCTGCTACACATTGCGCGGGAGAACGTGGTTTTCCTGCCTTAGAAGAGATAAGAACTATCTGCGAACTAGCTCTCCTAGCGAACTAGCCTAATTACAGTTAAACTCACTTTGTTTACTTTGTATTGAGGCAAATACAACAAAAACACTTTCATATGAGGACATTATTAACGTGTTTGACATTAAGAAATATTGTAAGAAAGCTATGTAAATTTGAACATGGGCGAAAGTATAAAATATAATTTTTACTTACTAACATACAGTGTTTTGTTTAGATATTAACCTTTGGGTTAGAGTAGTCTGTACATTTTTCAACAAAAAATCAGTAATTAACTACATTTTTGTAATTTCATTTCACTATGCAGAACAACTCAATTAAAATTGAACGCAGATCTTCAATGACGCAAAACATAGTCATTAGCATTAAAGTATAAAAATATGTTTATAAAGTGATGACTGATCTCCAAGAGCAAATTAACTAAGTTCGAAACCCATTTTATTTTTCAAGGAATCATCAAAGACGTTAGTAAAAAGAAGTAGATGAACTAATGTTATTACGTACTTTATTATGTAAACCATTAAAGTTGTATTTTTTTCTAAACTACATAAAAGACATTGTGCTTTGATATTTACAAAATATGAAAACAAGACTGAACACTACCGTCTGTTGTATGAAACAAATGAATTATGAACAATAGAGGGGGCGGAAATGGACTCAAGTCTAGAGGCGGCATCCTCTTAAATCCGGTCCTGACGAAACACCGAGTCCAAATGCGAGTGCAACGCGTCAATGACCCCCATCTCGATCAGGTTTTTCGTCCAGTTTCCCTGATCCATTGAGCAAATGCTGAGATGGCCCCTTGTTTTGCTTCTGGACATAAATGTAACTTCATTTTCTGTGCACGTCTTCTAGAATTCAGTGGGAAATATAGTTATTCAAATTATCGTTTCCATGTTGTCGCGGCAGGAAGTAATAAGAGCCAAAATGTATTGCTTATTTATCCTTGAAAATAGAGTTTATTACATGGGAGTTTTTTTATTGTTTTTTTCTCCCTTTCAAAATTCAAAATTTATTGCTTATTTATCCTTGAAAATAGATTTTATTACATGGGAGTTTTTGTTTTTTTTTCTCCCTTTCAAAATTAAAAATTTATTGCTTATTTATTTTTAAAATAGATTTTACTACATGGGAGTTTTTGTTTTTTTTTCTCCCTTTCAAAATTCAAAATTTAAGTAGTATATGACTTAGTGTAGGGATCACAGAATTTTTGAAAATGTGCACACAATTCACTTCTCCCCATAGCACGTCATACGCAGTTTTTAACTGTTTTTTGACGTAAAATAAATAAATAAATAAATTAATAAATAAATAAATGCAAGTAGCGCATACGCCGCACACGGGTGCGCCCGAAGGAGTAATTGGACGCAGCGGCGCTGGGCGCGCTGGCCGCCAGAGGCGCCAAATGGCCAATGACGCACCGCGGCGGAGGTCGATGCGTGCGGCGCGGCGCGGCGCTTCCCGGAAGTGCAGGCGCTGCGTTGGCACTCAGCGGCCGCGCCATCGCGTCGCCAGCGAGTCTCCCCTCCTGCCGGCGCCACGGAAGCCGCACTAGCATGCCCTAGCGGCGAAGCCATTAGCTTCCATTAGCTCCTAGGAATGGAACGAAATTGACATGTGACTGGGGACGTGATTTTCCCAGGGTAAAATGCTCCAATGTCGTGTCTGTTTTACACCGATGAGAGCAAACTTCGTATTTTTTGTCTTGTGTTAAATACACTTTATACAATTAGAATGTTGGATAGTGATTACTAGGGAACGGACTTTATTGTAATAAAAAAGCAAAATATGTACATATATATGTACTTATTTTTTCAAAAATATGTAAGAAAAATTAGAAAATATGTGAAATAAATATTCGTTATGATGTTTACAATTCCATATTTCAAGCGTTTTCCGAGCAGAGTACGTTGCCGATCAGAACTTTACATGGATTCAGAGAGGCTGAATGAAAGTTTTACATCTACAGAAGCAATTATTCGCTAGTTTCTTCCGAAACATAATACTTTCGTATTATATACAATGTTGTTTACGAGGAGCCGGAGCTCAAGTGAATAGTACCGTGTAGCCTGTGATAGAAGGTGGGGAGTAAAGGGAGCATACTCCCACCCCAACTCCAGAAAAGGGATAAGACAATGATCTGATTTTTTTATCGAGTTACGCATGGGGTCTATGAAACACGAGTAGGCACGTGGTTGAAGTTCCTTCTGCTTCACATACTACATCTGCTTATCGTTGATCCCGAATACGCTGTTTCCAAGAAGCAGTGGGGCGGGGGGAGATAAGTTTGGTAATTAATAGCGATTGCCAGGCGTTAATACAAGCGCTTTGCGTATTTTTTAAGTATTTCAGTAACTAAGTTAGTTTTCAAGTAACATATATTTTCAACATCAGAAGTGAAATGTTCATAAATTAAAAAAAAAATGTAGCATAGATAAAATATGAAAAATTTTCCAAAAAAAAAATGCGTAAAAAAATGGTTCCAATTAGTTCAGAATGTCGTGTTAAGTGTAAAATATATTAGTGAATGCAGGTATCTTGTCCCTGTAAAAATATGTATTTACATGAAAATCCGTTCCCTAGTGATTACCTACAATTGATTGATTATTTCGAATTTCCGGTCGTGTTAACTGCTATGGCCTTTAGTCGCGTACGTGTTGTGTATGATTTATCACGAGAGGTAGCGGTATTCTTTCCCCGCTGAATGGTCGGCGCCGATCTATGCGTCGGCTTTCAGAATTTTCCTCCAACAGGGAAAACCGGGGAGCGAGGCACCACCCCAGTCGGGACAAGCTTCAACCCCCGAATGGTCTTCCGGTTTGTGTGGTAGAGAAGTGCATGTAAGAGTAAGTGTGTCAGTAAGAGGTAAGAATAGACCAAGGACGAGAAAGCAAAGATCGCGCGCGGTACGCGGCCCACGTTTTAGTGTACTGTTCCTATATTCGCTTGATATTGATCGGAGAAATTACGGAAAACTACCAATCAGAACTGCCAGCCACTGGAATTCTCCTCCAGAGTGCAGCTGATTTCAACCTAGCAAGTGTCCAAAATACTTCCAAGATAGAGATTCAAACCATAGAACCTCCCAGTCAGAGGCACTGCAGATCACATACGAAACCAAGATAACTTTTAGCTTTTCAATCCCTGAGTAGAGTTGATTTAAGCTTCTTAATTTTTCGCAGTAGACGACAATAATGGATGCATATTCGAGAGCTTCTCGTTCCCTCGAGTAGCCACTTGGTGACGACCTATGGTAAGGACGTATTCGTTCTCCTCGACGTCCAAGCGAAAAGCGAAAAAGCGAAAATCGCTCGTCTGGCGCACGGTACTTGTCACCCTGCCAATTTAATCACCATTTCCAGTGGAAATGCAAACTTAACAATTTGAAACGTGTGCACAAGGAGTACAAATTTGTGAAAAACTGAGAAAACTTTGACTGCTGGCGGAAAAGGCAAGAATTTTATGAATTTCTGCTGTACTCTTAGGAAGTAAAACAAAGTTAAGTGCAATTGATAAATCTTATTTTAGAAAAAAATATTGATTTGGAAATAATTAATGATATTTTAATTCATGGTTTTGAAAGTAAATCTTAATGTATTAATTAATTTTCACACATGCTCACTTGATTTAAAGTACTTGTAGATCAAATAAATGGAATATTTTCATGAAATATTCCCCTTGTTTATTACTGGAACAGTTCTGCATGCTACCTACTTCTTCCTTACGATGAAAAGCGATGCCGTCCCGAGAATCAGTCCACTGTGAGTAAGGGAGTGAGGATGCTCGAATTACCGGCGCTCGAGAATAAAAAGGATGAGCGAGGATTATATATAGTTGACGTCTGTGTGCAAAGCACCTTCCCGAAATTTTTTCGTAAGTTCATTATGCTGAGAGGAGCAGTTCATTATGAAGAGAAGCAGCTAAATCAGGTTGAATCAGGAACTATATGAACTCATTCCACACTGCAGTGAAATCCCTCGTTCCCTTTCTCGTTCTTAAATCCTCACAATGTGATATTCATAGAATGAGAGTAAAATAGGAAATAGTATATTACCAGACTTTCTAGATGCAGCCATGCAGCACGATTTAATGACTGCTATGGTTTTTGTAAGCATTGTTGAAAAAATTCTCATATGAATTGATCCGCAATTACTAGTTCTTTCATCTCACATATTACCATCAATTTCTTATTATTTTTTCAGGAAGATATTTTACATAGCGTGCAATTGAAATATAATAATTGGTCATTGAATTATTATTAAGAATGAAAGAACTACTATCAGAATTGAATTCTTAAAGAAAAGCTTCATGAAAGGGCACACACTTGGGCCAATTGTGTTACCTTCAAAAAGGTGAAATTTGAAAAGGAAACAACCAAAACCTCCAATTCCATTGCATGTCGCCCGGAAGGAAGATGGGAGTCATTCGATAAACTCTAACTTTCCCCTTTGCTTCGTGTTGTAGCCGCGACTAGACGCACGTTTTAATATTCTGTCAAAATAAGATTCTTTACATAAGTTACACAAGTAAAATATAATTAGTATATGTATGTGTCAGTAGAAGCTAAAAGCAAATTGCCTTCAATGAACACATAGTGGAATTGTGATTGACTTCTGTTCTTGAATCGTGAGACTACTCCTATAGCATCAGTGTATTTCACGCCAAGAATAATTAGCCCAGATCTCTGGCGCACTCAGCACCGACAAGCGCGTAACCCGGAAGGAGGACGGGAGCCATTGGACGCTGTCCGACTCCAGCCAGCGCTGGGCGGAGTGCTAGCTGTCAGAGATACGCCCAGTGCTTCCATGATGTGAAGAGGGAAGGTCCTCCCTGCTCTCTCCCCACCCTCCCTTTACTTCTGTCCCAACTTCTCTTTCTCTCCCGCTGCCTTTTCCTTCTTTCTCACATTCCCTTCACTTTCACCACCTTCCCTTCCCTTTCTCTCCCAACTTCCCATCATTTTCTCCCGACTTCCCATCATTTTCTCCCGACTTCCATCATTTTCTCCCGACTTCCATAATTTTCTCCTGACTTCCCATAATTTTCTCCCGACTTCCCCTTTCTTTCTCACTTCCCTTCACTTTTCCCCCACTTCCCATCATTTTCTCCCGACTTCCCATCATTTTCTCCCGACTTCCCATCATTTTCTCCCGACTTCCCATCATTTTCTCCCGACTTTCCATCATTTTCTCCCGACTTTCCATCATTTTCTCCCGACTTTCCATCCTTTCTCTCCTGACGTCCCTATATTCCTCTCTCGACTTTCCTTCCCTTCTCTTCCAAATTTCCTGCTATCCCAACTTCCCTTCTTTCCGCTTCACCCTTTCCTCTTGCTCTTCCTCGCTCGCTCTCTCATTCCCCTCTTCCCTCCACTCCTCTCTATTTCTGCGAACTCTGCATATGCACCCGAGTCAAGCGACCGCTGCCGAATTCGCCGCCATTGGCTTCGGCATCGACGCGAGCACTTGGGGCAGGATTACCGATGGTCTCAGAGCCCCGGTGGCGACGAGCCGCACGAGCTCAGCTCTAATTACTTCGTTCGCTTTCGATCGCCACGTCCCACGTCCCACGTCCACGGCGCATCAAGCATCGCCGACATATGGACCTCGCGGTGGCGTCAGGTCCGCCCTCTCATCAGAGCTTCAGTTCACGCAGTAAACTGAGCATAATGTAAGCTGTATTAGAGGGTATACCTACAGAAATTCATTACAACATCAAGACTTACGTCACAGAATTTATCAGAACGTGCATTTGCAAATATTTTTACAATACGAAATTGAATTGAGGTATTCGAAATCAACCATATACAACATTAAATTATGTTAGAATATTATCTGTACTTGAAATCTATTATATTTCTATGATTGAAAAATATTTATTAACAGTCAAATAATTAAACTATTATTCATCGCATTTCACCTATTGTTTTTGTTTTATTTTTGCGTTTTTTGTTGTTGTTTTTATGTTCAAAGGCTGATCTTTAATTACTGAAGGTCGTTGTTTTACCAGTACATGACCTCAATTGCTTCCATTATGACCGTTTAAGACTTCATTTATATTTCTTTTACTTTTATATTTTAATGTACGGTAATAACGTTTTATGTATTTTGGTTATCCGTTTAAAATCTTTCACATAGTGTATCTCGTAGTCTTGTGTATTCTCGATTATCTAATCTGACGTAAGCTATAACCTTCCTTTAAAACATTATTTCTTTGACGTATCCGCAGTTCCTGTTTTGGCATATTTGGGTTATCAGGCGTATATGCCACCAGCAAAATCCATTACTCCTCAACACACCTTCGTGCACCACTAAGAAACCATGCGTTCTATAGCCTAAAAAATCAACTTATGAATTAATCTAAATCTACTTCTCCTTGCCTATTCCAATTATTTACATTCTCTGGTCTGGAGAAGACGTGGTGAAGGCGCAAGGAGACGTCCGAAAGATCATGGGGACAACATTGAGGGAATATATTGGTGAACATGTAGGGAAACATGTGTAGAGGGGTCTGTTGGAGCGAAGAATTAAGTAAAGATTTACCTCTTCTGGCCATTCTTACTCCGTGGCAATGAGGTCAGGAACCAGCAGAGACTCAAAATCTATGTAAAATTAAATTTACGCGTTAGCAGGACGCTAGAACGCGTGTACCATGCTTCAATGTACAATTCAGGTTTTAGCCTAAAGTTGGGATCAGGTATGAATCTAATTTCGTCTCTAAAGCAATGATTTACAAGGGTGAAATGTTTGCACGGGTCCAGCTAGTTTTCATAAGTAGGATTGAGAGTTCTAAAACAATACATTTTATAACCTCATATGTCACCTATTAAATAATATGCTAGTGAAATATTTTTTTTTAGGATTTTAGCGCCTTTCTCTTTTCTCGTGTGTAATCTCTGGAACTTCTGAATCGATTTCTAGGCGGTTTTGATTAAAAGATAGTGTACTTTTGTTACGCGTAACTCGGCTACTTTTTCCAAATTCTTATTTTTTCCTACATAAATGAAAACGTTTATTTTTTATGCAAATCTAGAGAAAAGCGACTGTCGGCATAATATTTCCTAAAACTACCCTCGTTTCCTTTTTCTACACTTCAAAAGAAATTTTCAGTGTGCATTTTTTTCAGTTCTTTGCAAACTTCCCGAAATGTTGAGGAAATTCATTAACGTTAAATGAATATTTTAAAAGCCTTTTTCCTTTTAAAAGGTTTAAATTGTCATTTAAATGTTTTTATTCATTCAGATTGCAAGGATCATATTTTCAATAATTAAATGACAAATTCTAACTAGAAGCGCGCCGGGAATATGCAACAGATGCATCTACTTACAACTCATCTTGCTCCCTGTAGCAACAGAGATCAGAGCAAACACGGCAAGTCGGTGGCGGCGACGCCAAGGGAGGCAAATCAAGGTGCGGCTGGGCACGGCGAGGAAGGGAAGGGTCGCGGAAGTGCAGGCCAAGGCAGACTAAGGCCGGAATACATTATACATACAAGGAATTCATTTTCTTGCCTAGTACAGGATGTGGTTAAAAATATATGCAACGTAGGGCACTTCATTTGTATTTTAATGTATTTTAACGAATTTGTCTTACATCTCCAACTATTTTTATTGGTCTTAAGTGTTCACTTACTCTTTCTGTTTTTTATGCATTCTTCATTACTTGTTATCTTTTTTCTGTACTAACGCAGCTTGTACGCATTGGATATTCATTTACTCAGGCTTCTTTAGACCACATTTTTTGAGTTAGTCCATACGTATCTATTAAATCCCTTCATAAGGATGCCTTAAATAAAATTTAAATTTAAATTTAAATTTATGGATAGTAATAAAGTATTGTTACGATGGTTTATTCCTTTTTTATATTTCATTTTTTAACAATGGTTTAGATTTATTTTATACCCTTCCTTTCTTTTTTAGACTTAAAAATGTTCACCATCAAGTGGCCGAAAAGTTTTTTTGTAATGTAATGTTTGTTAATTAATATTTGTCAATTACAGTAATTGTTTTAAATATTTAATATTACTCAAACCCGTTTATTAACTGTTTTGAAGGGACATATTGAGATAAGGAAAAGTTGAAAAAATTTGTTTTGTGTATTTTGCGATTCGAAACCATACGTTCTTCATAAAATATTAATAGGAATTTTTACTTTTCTGTCTCATTTTTTTCAGTTATGTATAGATAAACGTATATCTTGGTATCAAAAAGACATATTAAAATGTGTGTAAAAAAATTCAAGAGAATATAGAATATTCAAATAAAGATGCAAATTATATCAATATACCATTCATTAGGAGTTGAGCAGGGAGATATAAATCCTGTTTAAGAAATCAATGGTCTTCGTTTGTAAATTTAATTGTAAGGGAGTGTCTCAAAAGCTTAGGCCTACATTTATCTGGGAAATTTGAAACGGGATATGGAGAATGATTGGCGAAATGAATGACGAGTGCAAATGGAGCAACCTGCAAATCCGTCCTAATCCTCTTTTATCCTCCATAAATTACGCAGCGAATGTTGGGGATTTTAACGGTGGTTCCCAGGAGTGAAAACTGAGCGCTTCGGCAGCTCTAGTTCGGATTATCTAATGACCATTGGGTGGCAAATTGCCTCTAGCTAAACCTATGTCTACAAAACCAGACTGAACACTTTCTCTAGTTTATTCTGGGATTTATTACAAAATTAATGCATTATTATATCAAGAATATTACCATAAAATGTTATATGAAATGTAGAAAAGCGCAGCATAAAATAATATTCTATGAAAGGAGGAAACGAATTACGAAAAGGAAGCAAACAAAAATACTGAAAATTGGTAAATTAAAAATTAATAAAGACATACGTGTAGGTCAATTAAATAGAGACCAATAATTATAAAAAGGATTATGTTTGTCTGCTACATCTGCGGCTAGAACTGATTATTATCACATCTATTTTACCTATTTTATTAACGGGCACGTGTGGGCTTCACCCAGTCAGCGTAAAGTCCACACGTGTCCGTTCTGCTGTCTTTCCACAGCCGTCCTGTGGCTTTGCTCAAAGGACTATGATAAAGATCATGAAAATCACTGAAATCAATGGATATTTTAACTCCATCAATATTTACTGGGTTATTGTCTTATATGCTGGTATTTTACGCACGAGTAACTTGTAGGCCTTATTTTTTATTTATTGAATTTGTAGTAGTTTTATGTAATGGAATTATGATTAAATAAATTATTATTTTTATTATATAAATTATTATTACCATTTAGTTCTACTAATAAAATGCATTTGCTTAGTTTATTCTTACGAAACGCCTTCATTGGTGAGGTGAGGAAGAGCGTAACAATGCGTAAACGACCACAAGCCACTCGGAGCGCTGGTTGCCTTCTTAGCCCCATCTCGATCAGGTTTTTCGTCCAGTTTCCCTGATCCATTGAGCAAATGCTGAGATGGCCCCTTGTTTTGCTTCTGGACATAAATGTAACTTCATTTTCTGGGCACGTCTTCTAGAATTCAGTGGAAAATACAACTATTTAAATTATCGTTTCCATGTTGTCGCGGCAGGAAGTAATAAGAGCCAAAATTTATTGCTTATTTATCCTTGAAAATAGATTTTACTACATGGGAGTTTTTTTTCTCCCTTTAAAAATTCAAAATTTAAGTAGTATATGACTTAGTGTAGGGATCACAGAATTTTGAAAATGTGCACACAATTCACTTTTCCCATAGCACGTCATACGCAGTTTTTAACTGTTTTTTTTTTTGACGTAAAATAAATAAATAAATAAATAGCTGGAGGCAGAGCCCCGCTGACGCAGGCCGCGTGTTGCAGTGTCTCCGGAGAGCGTGGTGGTGCCCATCGTGTCGTGCATCCTGGGCTTCCCGCTGCTGGCGCTGCTCGTCATCTGCTGCCTGCGCCGCAGAGCCAAGCTGGCGCGCGAGCGCGACCGCCGGCGCGCGGGGTGAGTGCTTGCAATTTTCTCACACGCTCTTCCACGGAGAAAACGCAGTTTTACAGTGTTTAATGACGTTTTATTACAGCGGGGATGTTTTTGAGATCCGAAGAACTCTGTCGGCCGGTGAACCTTTGGTGCTCCAAAGCGGGACTCCTGCAGGTTCCATGGTCATTCGCGATGCCCTCTGATCGTTTCTTGCGTACCCTACAAAATATGCTGTAACAGCTGTCTCTTGACACTGATACACTCCTTGCACCTCCAAAACACTTTTTAACCTTATGTTCTGCGACAAGAAACGTACAATTCAAGACGTATTGCGATGAAGGAAACATCAGACACGAGTTTTGCTCTTCCAGATACATCGATCTTACTGATTGTGGTTGTGGGAGTATATTTCATGGAAAACGTATGCAAGTAGCCCATATTCAATGAGTACAACCATTAAAACTCACATACTTTTTGTTGCACATTATCATCTGCTGTAATTGACAATGGCAAATATTTCACATGACCCTAGAACACCATGAGATATTTTAGGATTTTGATATATTTCAACAGCATTGATTTAAAGCTTATATTTCACACAATAGTTTAGATATTTTTAAAGTGAGTATGTATTTATATCACATTATTTTCACTATGGATCATTGCTTTGAAATTCAAAACATTGTTGAACTCTTATTTAAAGAAAATAAATGAACTGAAAAGTTCTAACGAGCAATGTAAAAATAAGGCAAAAAATTGCCTAAGGAACTCCTAGATTTTGTTGAATAAACCACATTTTAAAATGTTTTTACTAATCTAAATATGCGTTCCGTGTTTGAACTACTATTACAAAGGTTTGGCATAAAATACATTTGTCTCCGTAATGCAGAAGAGTAAATTTGAATTACGCATTGATTTTCATTTCGCTATTAATTTATGAGAATGGCACCTTGATGATAATGTCATCAACAGGAGGTATAAATCAATTACAAAATATCATCCACATTACAGACAGATATCCGATATGACCCATTATGTACAATTCGTTCAATAAATCTGAAATTCTTCAACTTGAATTTATTAGTTTCAGTTATGTGACTTTTGACGTACTATAAATACTTTGTAGTGGTGTTCAACGCTCACAATTTCATTATAACTAAATGTCATTTGAATAAACGAATTTTGATTTAATGACATATATCTAACATTTAATGATAAAATTACTATTTATATTTTTGGAGATTGTATTAAAATGTGTTTCGTGTATATTCATATTTGCGTCTGCCCGAGCATATAATGGACAAGACTTTCATATTTTAATAACCACTCACATGAGAACACGCAACAATTACAATTGTAAGTTCCATAAAGCGTGACAGAAGCAATAAATTCGCCTATTCGACCATGAGATACTTCCTTTATGGATTGCAATAACTAGCTTGTAACAGACTCGCAATTCACAACATTTTTCAATAACAGTATTCATTGTGGCTATTAGAGCAATATTACAGAATTTTCAGAAATGCGCATTTATCGTATGGCGCTTAAGTTCAATTACATATGTTTCATATGCATGTTGTATTGAGTAGAGATTGTTAACAACTCTTCAAAATATAATATAACCAAAAGAGACAAAAACCAAATAAAGAATCAAAAATAAAATAGATAATTTTAACTTGAAATATAAATTTTGATAAGACTGAAGCATGTTTAAAACTTGAATATGAGAAAGTTTCAAAATATAAAAATGCCTATAGCTAGTGTTGTTCTTAAAATATTGTGTCATTCAACGAGCCCCAGTTTTTTGTCATCAACACAAGGAACTTCACTGCCATGTTTTATGCATAGTCATGGTGAATTTTCTATAGATATCTCCAAATTTATTGGACCAAACAGAATATGTAATTATAAATATCACAATACAGAAATGCAAATAATCAATATTTTCCATTACAAGTATCATTTTCATTTTCATTTTATTCTTTTAGTGGAAATTAATAAAACCTGTTGCTTTATTCCGTAATTGTTGAAGTGTTTGATTTTTGAAAATACATGAAAGTGAAGTACGTGGAATAATGAACATGTTAGTCACTCTATCAACATTGTGAAATAATGCTCCATATTTTCAAATTCTCATTTCCATAATTTCAAATTAGAACTGTTTCGTGTCTCCGTATATTTGGAAAAGTCCATTCACTGACAAGAAATGCAAGCGCGTCGAGAGCCCATTGGTACACGTTTCTGACGTTGAGTGGTCCGACGCTCTCCAAACACCTTTTGCTTCGCCACGACACGCTTGTCCACTTTCCTCCTCCTCCCCCTCCCCTCCACCTCCCCCTCCCAGCGAGGGTCGCGTTCCAACGCCCCCTGCGCGAATCGGCTCCACATATCATCTCGCGCGCCGCCCCCCCCCTCCCCCCTCCCTCGCACGTCACCCGAGCTGCTTTGATCCCCGAGCATCCATTAGGCCGGCGACGCCTGCTGTTTGAGGAAACCGCGCCTCTCCCCGCCCCCGCAACCATCCCCGCCCCTTCCCCACCCCGCCCCCGCCCCGTCCCCGCCACTGTCCCCGTCCCCGCCCCGCCACCGTCCCGTCCCCACCCCGTCCCCGCCCCCCCCGCCCCGCCCCCCCCGTCCCCGCCCCCCCGTCCACGCCCCCGCCCCCGAGCCTTCACACCTTCGTCCTCCGCCCACGCGAGCTCTCCCTGCCTCGCTCCTCTCCGCTCCGCTCTATTTCTCTTTTCCGCTCCTCACAGTCCCTGCCCCGCTCCTCACCAACCTTCTCAACCCGGCCATGACTCCCCGCTACGCCCATTACCCCTCCCTCTCGCGGCCTGCGCGTTGCTGCTCCTCCCAATCCTTCCCAGTCTCGGAACTCCGCGCCTGCGCCGGCTGATCGGATGTAGCTCATCGCGCCGGCACAGCAACGAGGGGCTTTCATCCGGAGAACGCACTGGACGCGAATCCCGAGAGCGCAGCGGCCGCTTCCTCGAGTGTCCCGCGCAATCAGAGCGCGCGCTCATTCACACGGCTGACGCCAATAGAGGCGTTTCACTCGCATCACAAGGCCCACAGGAGAGAAGCTGCATTGTCAACGTAATATCCTGGCTTCACATTTCAATGTTATTAACAATACTCAATTCTAAGAATTTCTACAAATAATAAAAAAATATTCAAAAATGTATGAGTGATATAATAATCCAGTGACAATATGTGACCAAGACTATGATCCGGTACAGTCCATACTAATTCGCAATTCAATATTGATAATAACCTTAAGAGATTATAGATATCTTATAATTTTAATAAACTTATTAGAAGTAATAATCAAATATTTTGGATCGCTCACACCATAACAATAACAGTTTGAACCACAAAGAGAGACTTTTTCTCTAGTTTAATCTCGCTACTACATATAATTAAATTCGACAATAATATAGATAATCAAATTGATAAAATAAAATGAGAAACTGGTGGAAACATCTGAAATCTCTTGTTTGTGAAATATCAATCACCCTTTCTCCCTCCCCACCATCGTATGAACGCACGCACGCACGCACGCGCACACATACCTTTACCATGCAGTAATGATATCATGCGTGCGTCAAGCCCCTAAAAATTAAAAGAAGATCCCAAAAGATCATAAAAATTAAGACGTGCGGAACATAACGTCTTGTTCGAAAAACCTGTTTTAAGACGCTGGGACGAACATTTTTCGAGTTATGCCCGATCTTTGTTCAGAAGCACAAGACGAAGTGGATGTATTTTGCAGGGTTGCATGTACGTCTGACAGAATTTCGATGCATATACTTATATTTATAATGCGAAATATGTCATATTTTCGTTAAATTCTTTATTTTACATCACACAATGGAAATAATCTTCCTTGTAGTTATTATTCCACATTTGTAAAGAATGGTTTGACAGGAGAGCCACAAACATGCCTAACCACATAAATAGTGTAAATGAGATGATTTCTGAAACTGAAATTCTGGAAATGATTTATACTAAATGAGCTTATTTTACCAGCATCCTTATTTCTCGGCCTATTATTTTCTATTCAGTAAATATATGCATTCAAAATCCTCTTGAATATGGGGTAGTAAAAGAAAGTAACACTCCTTCAGTTTGATATGGTAATATCAATAAAACGGGGTAAGTATATTAGTTTTACATGCATTAGAATGATAATCTCAACCCTTTGCAGGCTGTGGGTGTAAGTTGTAATGAGCAACGCTTCGTTTTTCTCCAATATTTTAACCAAGAAATAATTAATTAAATTTAATATGCTTTCAATGGATTCGGTGAATAATTACATATTTTCAAATGTGTATTCATACCACATCATTATAATGGTATTAAAACCGTTTGTGTGGTTTATTTACAAAAAAATATTACTTCATATACCTTTTTGACCCATTCATGGAAGCCAATAAAATCGTTTTCTCGTGTTACTTCTTTCTATAATATCTTAATAATAATAATAATAATAATAATAATAATAATAATAATAATAATAATAATAATTTCGCTAGCTCACAACATCCCAAAGAAAAGAAGTGAAAAAATTCTAAAATATCAACCTCTGGCAAATGAGATAGAGGAAATGTGGAGCGACGTGGAAATGGTGACGATTGTACCAATAATTCTAGGCGCCACTGGTGAAATTCCTAAGTTCCTACATGAATCCCTAGCTGAACTGCAACTGAAGAAGGGGTTATACATCCAGATGCAAAAGATTGTCATACTGGACACATGTAACATCGTGAGGAAGTTTCTGAACATTGATGGTTGATCCAGTGCTGATTATGACAGTTGGAACGTGTATCTCTTGTTCATGGTAACCGAGATGCACGAGTGGAAACAAGTTAAATTGTGATGATAGTAATGATAATAATAATAATAATAATAATAATAATAATAATAATAATAATAATAATAATGATGATGATTTTGGATATTTTCATCTTTTTCATGTAAACAGCATGCGTGGTTCAGATTGGTGATAACTACTGTCTCCTACCTAAAGAATAAAAAAAAACAACTTTTTAATTTCTAACGTCATGACCGCAATAGTCGGTGCACTTTATTTACTTTCCTTTAAACAAACATTTTTTGTTACCTCTTTCATTGTTACTCCATCTAAATCGCAAAATAACCTACACATTAACAAAATACAAAATATTCTACACCTTGAAAATAAAAAATCTAAATATAAACACGCTCACGCCTATTTACATTATATTAATGTTTTAAAAACTCCTTCATAATTTGCATACATGCTATTATGGCCATTTACTTTTAAATCTAACTCGTTTCTGGCCTTGTCATAATTCCGAGAAAATAATTCCAAGTTTTCACTTCCCTGGAATGCATTGATACCAAACGTACGTCTCATCAGCTCTCGTTCCGTTGACACTCAGGAGTTTTTGTCTTTACGTTACTCCGCATCTCCATCTTCACTGTCACCCAGGCTCTCGTTGCATTCAATTCGGCATTTTAGAAAAACGAAATTCGCCACCCACGGATCAGCGATCTATTCACGCTGACTGCCACAACTTGTCTCCACGCCGTCTAAAATCATTCTCTTGGCTTTTTCCGCTTGCCAGCTAAAACGAAGACTAAACAACTGACATTACTTTCGCAAGTCGACTTCAGCAGACCGTTCTGTTTTTTACTGTTCATTTTAATGATCATGTCTCTCATTTGTACTACCTACAAAGTCTTTTATCAGTAGTCGTTGCAAAATTTGTTTGTTTTATCTTTGGTTAATCCTTTTACAACTAAATAATATTCCAGATCTTTCGATTTCGTCCTTTCAACAGTCTTTCATATTATATCTTTTTTACCATTTGGTTGCCAAAATACAATAGTTAAACGAATGTTTGTGTTTTTGCATGCGCCTATTTCTTAATTTGCGCCCGTCATTTTTTTTTTTCTGATGTGCCAATTTAAATAGAAACATCTTTTCTGGCATTTCCTTCATTTGTATGCCATTGTGTAACTTTCAGGATTAAATATTTATTTACTAACTTTTCTGTTGTATCCGGATGGATGCGTCTCGGTATATCATTTTTATGATACATCAGTTTTATTGGGAGGCAATTACAGGTGAATTTTTGTAAAAAAAAAGTAGGTCGATTAATTCCTCTTAGTTATCACATATCCCATAGAATAGAGTTTAGTTGTGGGAATTCTGATTGGATGTTGTTGACGTTCTTATAAGAAGAAATAAAAGAAGTCATCTTCGTCAACATATCAGCTTTATTAAGATAGCCGGCTTTCGACGGCTTTGCCGTCATCGCCAGTCTCGCTGCTGGCGGCAAAAGTCGAGCGACTGTGCTTTCTTCTTCGAATAGAGTTTAACTTCCAATATCTGAAATGTGAGTCAGTTAAAGAGCTGTAACAGTCTGTAAGTGAATGAGGCTCTATGCTTCCAATAGTTATTCAGTGATTAGTCATGTTAATGAAGGACAATCTGTATTTTGACTTATACTACAAAAGAACTCTTCATCGTTTAGGGTCGAGTTAACAACGTGCTCTTGCGATCTAACTTAAGGACACCTTTCCCGGAACGAAAAATGTGTAATACCTCTTGTTGGTGATGGTGAACATCCCAACACATCCCCGTGCCGGCTGAATCCGCTCCATTACCCGTATCCGCCGGAGGGAGGGCGTGTTGTGAGGGCGCCACGTAGTCAGCGCCGAGTGGCATCGCCGAGCACGCAGAGGAGCTTGTCGCCGGGCCACGGGGCGTGGACAGGCCGCAGGAACAGGGCACGCGGCGGACCGTTAATTAATCGATCGGCGGTGGGCGCGAGGTCCTTCCAGCGCCCGCTGGCAATGTGCCCGGCCAGGGCCCCCGGTTGGCGTCCGTCACGGCGAGGGAAGGGTCTGTTCGGACTCACTGCTTTGGATCCTACGATACGGTGCAGCTGACAATTGTCCCCGGTTTTTTGGAAGAAGAGTAAAACGTTTCAAATTGCTGAGCTAAAGGCGCAGTGATGTGGCAGGCCTTCAGCTTTTGTTCCACAGGCCTACGAGAGTTCCAGGTTAGGTCTCATTGCTCTCAGGGGAGAGGGATAAAAAATTAATTCAAGTAAAGTTCTAGAATTACAGGATTATATATTCATATTATGATACGAAGTAGTTACGGCATTACTATTATTACTAATATAACAATATTCTATTATTTTTATTTTTCACTGCCTGATTCGTGCAAGAAATCTTGCACGTGATCCTCCCTTCCACATCCGGATGCAGGAAAAAAATGTCAGTGAAGCCTATTTAATTGAATAAATACAAATGTAAATCTAACTTTCGCCGTTATTGTTCTCCCCACGATCACTATAACATCCGCGTAGCCCAAGAGTGTTCACATTTCCTCATTATCGTATCTGTACCAGAAACACGTATTTATTTTTTCTAAAACTCCCTTAAAGATGAAGCATGACAACGCATTCCCCTGTCTCAATCCCTGTGCGCTGCCGAAGGATCAGACATCCATCTGGTTATTTTCACTCCGCACTGTTCTTGTCGTATAGTTGCCTGTACCAGCCTGATAAGTTTCTTTACACGGTCTGTTGGCGCCTGCAGAGTTGGAGATGGTCTTGAGGAAGATCTGAAACGCGTAAGGCATTACGGAGAATATTTTGTCGTTAAGAACCGCTTCTTCTCGGATAATATAAATCTGATTGCAGTGGAAAAAGGATATAACTTTTAAACGGTCTCATTATTAAACTTTGGTGATTTGTATTCAGTTCTGTAATCGTCTATGATGGGATCCTATAAAATAAAGTCAAACATACAATGTCGCATGTGTAATTCCATCGCGAGGAAGTGAGACTAATAGTAAGATCATAAAACAACATTGCGCGGACATCCAAAGATCGGTGACTGACAAGAGTTTGCAATGTAGTTTTAAGTTCCTTATAGTATGAGATAGCCGTCGAATGTACCTTTAATAATAAAAAATAACCTCAGGAATCTCAAATATCATGACATCTATTTCTTTATGCTATTTTTGCCAACTGATATGTTCTTGTTTTTTGAGTGTATATATGTTGCTTATATTGTTTCAATACTTCAATATATTGCTTAATTTGACAGTAAAGTATGTCAGTTGGCTGTTGTTCCATTATTCCTACATTCTTGTGCGCATTATGTTAAAATATCATCACAAAACGTCATGTAATTGGATCAGTTCCGAAATTGAACCTTTGGGTATCCGATGTTGTCCGGTTAACTTAATCAACTGAATTCGTAGTAAAAGGAATATGGTTGAATAACAGAAGCCACAATACTATTAAGGTGATGCGCTGAAATTTTGCTTCTTTGACATTCAAATACAAGAGCGTTTCATTCTCATTTTCGATAGTGAATTATTAAGAGCAGAGAACCAGAAGCCACTTGTAAATTCTACTGTTCGGAAACTATAGCTCGCTCTCTGTGGTTTAGGGGCATAATGGATTTCTATTGTTTTTTATGTACGGAATTGGTTATAGTGTATGGTAATTGTAATGAAATATTACAATTGACATATTCCATTACAAAACATGTACACAATATTCAATTCATTATATAAAATACAACATCTCGACGTCTTTGTCGTCCTTTCCTACTGTACGACGAATAGCATTTCCACAAACGTTGATATTGCGGCTACTTTTGTGAATTCAAGTTTCTTTGTATTACATTTGCCAGGTTCTTAATTGTCGACGGAAAGCTTCTTAAGTTCTCATAAAGTAGTAAATGAGAAGGCTATAAAATAAAATATGCAACAGGTGGCCACTACTATAAACTGACGAAAAAGCTTTTTATCTTACCATTGTGTTCAAAATGCATCGTTTTGTCTTAATACAATTCTTTTTTTTTTAATAATTCATGAGAACTTGAGCTCTTTTTCTTGATTTCTTCTTGAACACTTTGTATATTTACAATGAGTTACTTGTAACTGTTATTCATTCGTTTAATAACTAATAATAAAAGCGCAAAATGTAAATGTTTTGGCACAGTCTATTTATGGTTATATTGTCATTTAACACTTTTTCATCTTTAGATGCGATCATGAAAAAACTTCACAATCAGGATGATTTTTAAAATGGGTAAATTAATGAATGTAATTGAACAGCAATGTTTAGGCTACATGTGCACTGAAATACACGCAAGTCACGTCCCTAAGTAAACAGTAGCCATTACATATTTATAAAGTGTCCTTTCTGCCAATACGCAAACAGCAATAGTAACATTAAATAGCAATGCATTTAAATGTATTTGATATGATGGTGAAAAAATGAACTGCTCTAAAGGATATTCCTTTACAACGGTCATCTCATGATTGATTAAACCTCGGTAAATGGTTTTCTTAGCTTTATTGCTATATCTGTGCCTAATAAGTTATCAAGATGTTCGCAAGACATGTACAGCACATGTCGTTACAGCTATTCACAAAAACATGGAGTTAAATGCGCTTGTTGCTTATCACCGACCCAGAACCAGAGTTCTTAGGGCCGGCCTTGGCAGCCGAACGGCCGTCGCTGCCTCGGAGCTAAAGGGCCGCGGACTCGAATTCCGCCTGGTGCATGGATATTTGTGTGTCCGCATGCGAGTTCTTCTACCGAAAGTTGCAACCCCCAATTTTACTTACAGTGGTCGCTGTATGAAATTAGTAGTTGAAAAGCGATCTTAAATAAGGAAGGGGGGAGTCCGTCGTTCCTTTCCATTTTAGCAACCATTTACCCAGCGACACCATTAGGCAACCCGCCACACACTTTCCAATTTATCTCTAAATTTACCTTTCATAAATGGTTAAGTATTTTGAGACCTAAGTAAAAACAAATAAATATGCATGACCTACTGATAAATACATTGCCCTTCTCCTTGTTCGCGCATTCGGGTAAATAACAGCCAGTGAGCAACTCTACGCGAAATGTAGTGTAACTCAGCACACGCGCTCGCACACGTAAGCGAGCGCACACTAAGACAAAAAGTATTCATAATAACCCACAAAGCCAGCTCCTGTTAGACTAACGTTCCACCGCTACACACAAACTAAAAATGCTCCGTCAAAAGCCTCGCCCTTCGCCGACCTGACAGCGGTTTCCCACCCCTCAAGGGCATGAAATCGCAGCCCTGCCGCCGCCACTCGGATGATACACGTGTGGCTCCGTCAACAGCGCACATGTTGAAATTTCGCTCATTAACTCCTGTGGGCGAGGGCGGGCGGGGGGTGTGCTGCGTAAAGTCAAACGAGGAAGCGGAGTTGTGGGGCAGCGGGGCAATGTTTGCCCCGCGCGGCGCCGCTGGCGGGAGGGCGAGGGAGGGAGGGAGGGAGGGAGCAAATGGAAGAGTTTGAAGCTGTTCTCGCTGATGGGCAGCCCGCGGCGATGCGCGGTGCGGTGCACTGGGAGAGAGACTTGGTTTGGTTTCGTTTCATTTTTTCGTGTTTCCGGGCGCGTCAACTGCTTTGGTTATAGTTCCCGCTAGTGTAGTGCATGTTTTCGCTCGGGAGATGGCGGTGGTCTTTCCCCGCTGGATGGCGAGATCCGGCGCCGACCTCCCGTCGGCTAGTGGGGTTTCCCCCTAATCAGAACTCTCCCACCAGCGGGGCACCGCCCCAGCCGGGACAAACTCTATGCTCCCGACCGGCCTCCCGAATATGTGGAATATGTGTAGTGCATATTAGTGTGTGTGTGTGTGTGTGTGTGTGTGTGTGTGTGTGTGTAAGGGGAGAGGATAGGACAAGAAAGGGAAAGGAAAGATCGGGCGCGGTCCGTGGCCCGTTTGGTAGTGTACTGCTCCGGCATTCGCCTGGTGTTGATGGGAAAAAACACGGAAAACTACCGATCAGAGCAGCCGGCCGCTAAAATTCTCCTCCAGACAGCGACTGAATTCGACCTAGCTGAAAAGCTAGTGTCGAAAACCCTGCCGCCGTGGGGAGTGGGAACCTAGGACTTCCCGGTCAGAGGCGCTGCAGTGACATCAGTTGATGCACTGAGCTACCGCTGCCGATTCCATCACGAGGCAATTTCCGGCGCGCTGTCACTAGTTATCTTTTCGTGTGGGATACTATAAATTATGGGTTCATGGATTAGGAAACGAGTTCAATTCAATCAAGAGGCCAGGGACAGATAGTCTCTGGTCATAATTTGGGTCAAGAAGAAACCCGTGGTTAAGCGTTTATGCAGCTTACCATTCGCCGCTTGGGTTGGTGTTCGATGCCCGCCTCATTCAAGTGGAGCACAAAGCGGATTAAATCATTCAACTGAATAGTTAGAGCTGGCTTCCATGATCCTGCGATTATTACCTACGTAAATTTAAAAGAATGTCTTAATGCATTTAAAATGTGTGAATAAATTAGTCAGGTAATAATATTTAAAATCCGTCATTTACCAGGGTGTATATTAAACTTTAGTCTTGTGTCATGGATATAGTCCGTTACAAAATTGAAAACCTCTCCTTTAGAGCTTTTTGTGGTAGATCAAAACTTTGCTCTCTCTTTCCATTTTGTCTTAGTCTCGTCCCATTTTTCAATCACTATGGACCCGCTTGATCTCGACTATACCTCTATTTGCGTATCCACGAAATATTAAAGGGCCATTACCTCAATACTGAATGAATTAGTTTAATAACTTACCCCTGCAAACGTTTATTTAAGATTTAGATGAATAAGATTTAGAAATTCAATGTGATCATGTTTTCCTTATTAAATACTTTTCTTGACTCACGCACATAACGCTGCACTCTGCTTGTGGTGTGGAACGCCCTTCGAGACAAATGATAATACTGCTAGGTATGAAATCTCTTTACTCTGATTCGCTATTTTAATCTGTTGAGCTCAGAAATTAGCTTCAATTATTCGTTTGAATATGCACAGTAATGAGCATGACTGGAAAATAGTATCAGTTTCCGCAACATTTCACGTTATTTTGCCCCATTTCCGATTAATGCAATACGTATTACCAACATTTCCACAATATTCCACAAGTGAAAGAGCTCATAAGTACTTAGCGTAGATCATACGCTTAAATACAAATAGCATCACTGGACATCGCAATTCCGAAAGCATTAATGAAAAAATGTTCGTTTTAAAAGACTCGGCACATTTTTAGAACAGAAATTAAGTGCCTTTTGAATCAATTAATCACAAAGTAAATCCTAGATATTATACAGCACTTGTTATAGAAGAGAAATGAAGCTATTTTAAAATAAAATACTTATCAACAATTAAAATAAAAAGAATCACTATATATTTTGGTTATTTGCGTGTAAAGCGGATTTAACGCTATTCTCTTGCAAATTTTTTTTTAATTTTTTTTTTTTAATTTGATTTTTACTAATAACCTTTCATGAAGTTGAATCTTGTTTTTTTATGCTGTTTAAAAGTGTTTATGATTAAATATTATTGTTTCTAGTTGCGATAATGGTACCTCAACGCCCTGTTGCAGCAAAATTTTCATTTTTCAATACGCACAGTAATTCGCAGTTCAATTTTGCAACAACAGCACATTCCTTTCCACTTTCAGATCGAAACGAAATATTATGATTGTGTCGTGAGTTACCGCCGTTGCACAGATCATTCATTAAACTAATGTGGCAGCAACGGAGCGGGCGGTCTGTCCGACAACTCCCATATCACAGCTTGCAGCGCTCCGCGAGTCGCCGCCACTGCTCTCACTGACAGTAATCCACACTCGCCGCCGCCGCCGCCCCGCCCCACCGCGCCCCCCCCCCCCCCACGCCGCCATCGTCTTTCCAACTAACGGCCACTCTACCCACCCTCACGTTCCTCACAGTGTCCTCTCCTGGCCGAACAACCCCGGGCCCCTCCCCCCCTCCCCCTCTTCCATCACCCTCGCGGCGGCCAACGACCCCCCCCCCATCGGGAGCAGAGACTGCACCGCCCCCTTTACGCGGTCGTGATCTACGTTTGAGATGGAGCGTGTCGCCAGACTTGCGCGAACGGCTTGCATGCCCTTCTGGAAAGACAGCGGGGATGTTCGAAATCTTGAGCTTTGAACGGGGTACTGGTGGGTCAAATTATGATTCCTTTTCTCTATTTAGAATATAAACTCGTCACTCGAACACTTCCCATGCGTATTGAAAGTAAGAAAAAGTTAATATACTTATTGGAAAATTAATTCTATTGGTTTAAATTAATTATTCTTGCTGAATGGGCACGTTATATTTTTCAATCTGATAATTATTATATTAAAATTAAGTTTTAATATAACTATTTTGTGTTGCTTCCTTTGATTTGTTACACCACGTTTCAGAAAGAACTTTTCATTCGGATAGCATAGACATGTTCCCAAAGTCCTCGAATATTCTTGAATATTAATCACTTTTGGGGAATTAGACAAAAACGGAAAAATGTTTAAGTAGCCATATGACACTCGTCTTATTAAGCAGCCGATTACAATCTCATTACATGTGTTTTCGGGCAATGACTAAATCATAGTTGTGGAAATTCTGATTCCGTGTTATTAACGTTCTCATGCGAATAAATAAAAGAGGTCATCTATGTCATACTATGATGACGAAGATGACCTCTTTTATTTATTCTTAAATCAGAGTTTTAAATAGTTATGTTTAGGATTATCTTTCAAAATGTTGCTTAAGTTATAAATTTAATATGTAATCCATAAAAAGAAAAAAACAATGTCTCCTTACAAATTTCTTCTGTTCATGACATGAAATACTAATTGATAGCAACTCTCCTCTAGAAAGTGAAACCGTAATCTTCCAGTCTGTGACTTCCAGTGATTAATCACCATGCATTATTATTATTATTATTATTATTATTATTATTATTTTTTTTTTTTTTATTATTGTTATTTTATTATTATTATTATTATTATTATTACTCGAGCTTCCAAGACTGAGTGCGGGAGCCGGGTATGGCAGTGCAGAAAACTCCAGAATTTACCCACTATCCTTCCAATCACTTCTTAACAACACTTGAGATATCTACCAAACTACGGCATTTGCTATATTGCTTATTACAATAAAATTGTAAGATGTTCAACATATAGTAGAGAAGAAAGGGTATGTATCGCGATGTCCATATGTAATGAATACAAAGAAGTTAAAATAAATAAAATAGAATAAACAAGAAAATAAAATTTGAAACTTAAAATATTACGTTTATTGTAAGTATTATGTAATGCAAGTTACAAGATTGCAATTGTATTATTTACACACACACAGTATACATATACTGGTATGATTTTGTAGGTCTTATTTGAGTAAGGTAATTTCCATAGCTGGCTATGTTGTACTTTTCAACCGAGTGGACTCGCTAATTTAGCCGAACTCCTGGCCGAACTATGTTGTTAGTGACTCTTCTGACCTCTTGGACGTGAACCCAGGTAGAATCTACAGTTAACGTATCGACTGCCTTTACAGTCCAGGTTTCCGTGTATTAAAAGTCCAATTCATTTGATTAGGTTGATATTTGCATTAGCTGTCGGTACCAGTTAAGCATGAGGAGGCTCATTTCTTATTATCCTATTCAAAATTGAGGTGGCCATCTTCATCATCATCATCATCATCATCATCATCATTCATTAGGGAAAAAATAGTAAATTTAAATAAGATCTCACAAATACTTTCAATATTAAACTGTTCAAGGCCAAGAATGTCGTATTAATCAGTGAGATAAATTAGGACAGAAAGGTTGTACAACGAAGTGAGAATGAGAAGGTTTCTACGACCATATTCATCATCATTCATTTGAAGAAAAAAAAACAACTAAAAACAACCGACACTTCATGTCCGTGGAATATTAATTCAGCAAATAAGGTTATTATTTATAAATTAATTAACAACAGATTAGTCATTTTCTAAAATAAATAGAGCTATTCACCAGCCAAATTCTCGTAGAGCGGTATATTTTCAGTCCACGAGAAAGAAATGGATGTGACCCTGAGATTGTAAATGTAACAGCGCCTGATTATGTAATCGCAATATTAACTGTATTAGCTCTGTCGTCAACAGAACGTTCGTTGAAAGGAGAGCCCGAAACGGGCCACGAATGCAGTCCATTCGCCACTTCCGAAATCAAAATTGAAAAACGCAGCCAATTCAGACGTAATTACTTCACCATTCCCATTAACGCAACGCCATGCAATAAAATTCAGCAACATTCGAAAATTCTCATATAACGTCCGTGCAAAGATATATTCGTGTCAGCTCAAATCACTGTCGCATAGAGCAATTTAACGAGTTATGTTGTAATAAACAGTAATTATGGAATAGTTAATTATCTACCGAATATAATTAAAGCTCATGTCATTACAAGCAATCAACAATCTTGTTGGTGAAATGTATCACAACGTCCGAAATTACATATTCTGTAAGTTTCGACATTGGAGGTAAATTTGAAGCCCTAAGCGTTGGCATAGCTATCCATATGCATCAGCTGAAGGAGCACCTTGAAAACGAAATTGTCTAAAAGATCATACGAAGAATAACTCACAAATATTAAATATGTTCCCTAATAATTTTTTATCAAATAATATTATGATACTTACTGTGATATGTAATATTGGTACATGGTATAGACTCGTCCTGAGGATAGGTGAATGAAGATTTCCAACGAAAATATTGGAATGGCATCCATCGAGAAGGAAGAGAGGAAGACCAACTCGTGAGTCGGAAACATACATCAATGAAGCTATAGAGAACAGAAGTTTCAGACCAGGGGATTGAGAAAACTGAGATCTATGAAGGTCGAAAATGGCAAGTTTTTGAACGGGAAATACCGATGATGAAGATTATGAAGACTATTCCACTCATGAAATTAAAATCAATAGTGTTTAACTACACATATAAAATGCCCCAATCAGGGCGGTGTATCTCAAAATCTTTATTGCTTTTCCTATCCATTTCTCCTTACCCTTCTTTCCTACTGGTCAATAATAAGCTGCGATTTATCTATCTTAAAAGGCGGTAGGTATCAGTGGCTGTGTTAACATGTATGTACTATAACAAAACCTCTTTGATTTTAACATGCTTTCAGTTATTTTCCATATTTGGCGCATTTTGGAACTCTGTTGAACGTAATTTCATTCGTGAAATAGTCCTTTTAAGTACCACTAGAGCTTTGGAAATAATCAGATAAATCCTCTCCTCGCTGCACGAGACGCGGACTTACTGTTGACAATTTCCAAAGCACTCGTGGTTTTACTTATCAACATTTCATAAGACTTAACGCGTCTTCACTCACAAAATGTCACGAAAGGTCTTCCTACTCTAGCAATAGTTTTAATAGACATAGATTTTCCTTGTTACTCCTAGTTCATTAAATTTGTCATTTTTTACTTTCTATTACTAAACTACATGGCGTATTACTAGAAATATTACGACACTATTAGGAGTCTTTATGTCTTACGGTCAGATAAAAAATCTCTTCCAAATAACAGCATTTCCGTGAATCTGATTGTTCCTTCAAATGCGATGATGAATGTCTTCAATTATTTCATTGTTACTCTGTGATATCTTGTGATATTTTTTTAAAAATGTATGTTATGTATCTATGGCTGTATTTAGTTAATACTGGCTCCCTACCCCTTTAATAAAATAAGCCTCACATTCTAATTATTAATGATATTATACTACACCACTTAGTTACTCTTATATCTCAGCAATCGGTTTTACAATTCATCTCTAATTATGAAAGACATTTGAAAAACTTCACTCTTTTTCTTAAGAAAATTCCCAATCAATCGTGATCAACCGTCAGTACCAATATATCAACAGACACTGTCCTTTAGTCTCGATTCTTCATAATCAATCACAACTGTAACAACCTGTGAATGCCGAAATAAATCAGTTTAGGACAACAGCAATTAATGTTTTTGTATAATATGTTCAGTGTTTTTACCAACGTCTCATCGGCTCAATTCTTCTGATAAAGGTCAACAGCTAATAAAGTCTTCCCACGAACGGGGACTGGTCGGGCGGGGGGGGGGCTGCTGAAAGAGCGCTGTGGGGAGAGGAGCTCCCCTCCTTCTGGGGACAGCCGAACGTGCCGTCGGTCGTCCACGGCCAGCTTCCTTATCGAATCTCAACGTCTCTTAATCCCTTTTCCTCAAATCGATTCCGCGACCATCAACCTCGCTGAGGCGGAGAGAGATCTCGGACCGGTCGCCGCAGGCATTCTGATTCACGACCCGCGTGGACAGCCTCCATTTCCTACAGCAGAATTCAATAGCTGGCAAGAGTTCATCTGTACACTTACCTCTAAAGTTTAATTTAACAAACCGCTTCTTGTCCATAAAAAGAACTTTCATGGCCCACGACAATAACTTTTATTAGCCCAGGCCTTAACTAATGAAAAGGAATTTGTGTAAAAACAAACTATTTATTAAATTCAATTCTTACATTTACATTATTAAACCATTTTTAATTTTATTCGTAAATAATAAAATTATATGCACATTTTTATTTGTCATTGCAATTATTGGAATTGTAATAGATTCCATTGCACTCTTATTTCTGCTGTTGTTTCAAGCGTCAGTATGCAATCGCGTGTTGACGCTGAAGAACCTTAAAAATAGAAGGTTACAGTGGCAGATGACACAGATGCCCTTTGTGAACCGTTAATTAAAATCAAATGAACAATTGAATAATTCCCAACAGTGTCGGTGTCACATTAAAGGGACGCTGATATTTTAAAGAGTGTCAATGTTGATCAAGGGGTCTATTGAGACTCGAGACCCGAATTTGCCTCGGTGACTGATCTGACTGATCACAATCAAGATCCCATTTATTACAAAAACATTAATGAATTGATGCATTTGTTTTCTGATATTTATTATGTTTTTCTGTGTATTTTCATTTAATAATAAATTCAAAATTTGGACCTCCTTGTTAATTTAATAATATTCACCTTAAACTATTGGTGCTACAGAATTGCACAGATTTTCCCTTACTAGTTACTTCTCTTTAGTCTGGGCTAGTTTTCGCGTTGTCTAACACTCTTCTAAGCTGCTACCTTTGAGCAGCTTAAAGACATGCTTTTTCACATTTCCTCGGTTTTTCAGTTCATTAGAAGTAGAATTTAAGTATGAATTTAAGAATATAATAGAAGAGAAATCTAATCCTTTTTGAAAATTTTCATTGAAAATTTGGAGTCTGTTTTGATTGATATTTTTGGTCACAACGCGAATGCTTTGAATTTTATGTTGTGGAGGAACTAGTGACGCTACATTGGTCATTAGACCTTCCTCCCCCTCGATGATGAGATCCGACCGATCTACAGCAAATGGGCGAACGGACCATTTGAACATTATCTTTTCTCGATGTTAGGGAAGAGTACCCCAAAGCATGTACTTATGTTGAAATTTCTAAATCTGTTTCATACAACATTACTAATTTCCCTTCCACGTACTAGATTACATCGTCTACACAAGAAAGCGAAATCAAACTTTTGTGCAAATTAAAATCTGTGATTTTGAGTTATTAAATTGCAAATAGGGTAGATATTTTACCGTACTACAAAGGAGAAATATAATCTGGGCACGTTTTCTTCGACTCCAAAATTCCAACCTCACTCTTTTACTATACGTAGGTCATTTAAGAATAAAAGTACTAACACAAATGTGGTTAGAAACGTTTGAAAATTATAAATTATCTGTGCCTAGAAATCCTACTTGCAACAATTTTGGCCAGATCTAAGGGGAAATATCAATTTTGAAGAAAATCGTCAGAACGGTTCAGACGGGCACAAACGACAGACGGAAGGACGAACAGATGTGTGGCCGTCGAGCATTTCTCGGTGTAAAGGTCCAACAAAATGCGGAATCTGACTGCACAACTTGTTAGGAATAGGATTTATCCAGGTTTTCTTTATCAGGATCCCATAATACATTTCTGTGATAAAAACCACTGCGGCATTACAATTCATTTACTTTACTATGGAAGGACTATGTAGTACAATGCATTCGCTTTACTACGTATTTCGACGAGAAAATAAAAGTACTATTTCTCACAAAATAATATAGATTTTTCACACAACACATTTTTCATTAGTTTCTTGCGTTGTCTTGAGAATATGATTCGGAATTACCGACGTGTGGCGTCTACTATTTTTTATCACGCTATGCGGGAATGATGTTTTGCACACGCTTCGCGTTTCGTACTCTTATTAGCTACATTGAAAGAGATAGCTCCTTCGTACACGGTGTTTGTGCTCGGCGTGTTGTAATTTTCACATAAGTGAATGTTAAAATAAAGATAATATGTCCTATTAATCATGTGGAGTTTAAGAAAGACATCGGAATAATGGACAACGCGAATGCTTTGAATTTTGTGTTGTGGAGGAACTAGTGACGCTACTCAGACTTTCTCTCACTAGTTGGTTTTCTAATCTCTTTAGTGTAGCTAGCTTTTCGGTATGCCCTAAGCAAATAAAAATTTTATATTTTACAGAAATGTAGTTTGAGTACTCTATCAAGCAAAGAGGCCGCTATACGTCGGCCGTAACATCATCTAACCCCATAAAGGCAGTTCTGCCAGCACTCTCCCCCTCTTTGATAGTCTGAAAGCACATTCACGAAGCAAAGCAGCTCTGTGATATAAGCTCAGAGGAACGGGCGTCACCCTGTTCGCAGCCTATCGTAAGCCCTCCCACGCAACAATTAAGCGATCACTGCGCCGCCCTCTTGCCGTCATACCCTCCACCATTGCCCCGTCTAGACCACCCGCGTTGCTTCATCATTCCTCCTCATAGCAGCCACTCAGCAACATTTATTATCCGCGGTATTCCAGGTAGAAATTCCTCCCACGCCGAGGCCTCATCCGCGAAGTGGATCATCATCCATCCTGTATCAAGTCACGTGTTTCGTCATCACCACCCCTGGCCCCCACTAGTCGTTACGTCGTTATTCACCGCTACATACCTGCTCCCGAGCAGCCGTATGCACCCTTACCAACGCGGTCTCCCGTGCTCCCACCATCTCCAGCCTGGCACACACTGCGCGCAGCGAGAGGGCCCTCCTAAAAGGCAATTGACGAGACAACTCCGCTCTCCGCTCGCAATAAACGGGAGATCAGACCTCGGCATTATCCATTCTGAGCGTAATTAACCGACCAGACCGCTACGTGCCCCTCAACCCACCCCGTTAACCCGCCGCTACCAAAGAAATTATTCCACGCCACACCGCAGTGCGGTTTTAGCATTAGTGTCACGAAAACGTAAACATTTTATTCACTATTACGTCATTGACTTTCACCCATAAAAGCGTTCCAGATATTTTCGCGTCCCTCTGGAGAGCATAACAGCGTTCCCGCGTGCTAAACCGCACGGCTTCGGCCGCCCCCGCCAGCGCTGGCGCGACGCGGCACCGCCAAACGAGATGCTTCACGCGGCAAGCGCAGGCGCAGGTGGGGGCCCCGCCGGGCACGCGCGACGCCCCCAGCGCACGGCGCAGTGCACGGAGGCGCCGTGCTGCGCTCGCGTGCGCCGTCCACGACGCGGAAGACAGGCAACTCTGCTACGCCCGAAAAACCCCGCGTAGCTCGTTCTGCGGTGGAATTGCTTCTTATATAAAAGAAATATTGAATTGAATTTGCCTTATTTTACGTGGCGAGACTCAGGCCATGAGAAGAAATAAAAGAAGTCATCTTCGTCAACATATCAGCTTTATTACGATAGCCGGCTTTCGACGGCTTTGCCGTCATCGTCAGTCTACAGAAAGATACAAACATTTTTTTTATAAATAAATACACAATAAGATAGGGAAAAAAATTAATTAAATTACAATTGATGGATAACTCTAAAATATTTAGTTACAGATAGATAAAATTTCAAAACGGTAAGGGGGGGATGCAACGGGAGGATTAGTAGCAGTTCAAATTAAACAAAAAAAATTGTATTGAATTGCAAAACTTCAAAATTACAAAACTACAATACTGATTAGAGAGAGTTTTGCCTCTTTGGTCCATCGATTTGATCTTTGAAATTGTATATCGCAACCAAGAATGTGTCCATTTTTAAAAGTATGACTACTTCTCGCAAATTCTGAGTACAATGGTAAAACCGTGTAAATAATTTACGACTCGGCCTTTCTTAAATGCCTAGTTAAATGCCAGCTTTATATTGGCAAACAGGTACCTGCTGCGTGAAGCTGCGCTGTCGTCGCCCCAGAGAGCGACGTTGACAATCGCAGCCACCAGCGCGTGTACCTTTGATTGCGGGAATGAAACCACGCTCCGCTGGAGCAATGAAAACGCTTTATACGTTAGTGGTATTTGAACGAAAATAATTTAACAAATGATTTGGGGATACAAATGCACTGCAACTATTGCACGAATGTTCTACATTTGTTGCGGTTTGCTATGACGATTCATTGACATTATGAAATGAAAATGCTGTAGTGACAGAGTGTTAATACTTCAACTGTATATTTCTTAATAATGCTTTTCTGAACTGCGTTCTAACTCCAGACTAACTCCATCTACAGTAAGTCAAGTGTTCTAAATATTATAAAAAAACGGAATATTAAATTAGAATTTCCAAGGAGATTTTTGAATATATATATATATATATATATATATATATATATATATATATATATATATATATATATATTAATGGATCTAAAACACACTCATAGTTTTTTAATAACACCATGTTGTTCTTGCTTTCGTTTAATTATCATTGTTTTTTCTTCTTATTGCCAAACATTCAATAATTTTGCGATGCTTTAAAATATCGACTGAAGAGGTTTTAAATACCATCGTATATTACATGTAGATGGCTAGACTCGACTCTTCGCTGGAACGCGAAACAAATTGGGAGAGTTGGTGGTGAGCGCATCGCCGTCGCCGTCGCCGCGGCGGCGACTGATTCGGGGCGGCGGCGGCGGTCGCGTCCATATGGTGGCGGAATGCAGAGCAGCGATCGGAACGTGCCAGCGGGAGGGCGGGGCGGTGCATCGAAATTCGTTTAGCAGCGACTCGCGCCGCGCGGTCGGGCAACGCACCCGACGCCCGTCGACACCCTGCCCTCGCCTCGCCTCTCCGCCCCCCACCCCACCCCACCCCCGCCTCACAGTTTCCGCCCAGTCCGCTCCGCCCCCCACCCCACCCCACCCCGCCTCACAGCGTCTGCCCACTCCGCTCCGCCCCGCTTCCCGGCGCTCGCCTCACCCTACGCCGGCTCATTCCCTACTGAGCCTTTTTCCTCCGCTCCGCTGCTGTTTCGCTCGGCGGACATCATCCCCGTCCTTCACCACCTCCTGCATTCCACCCCGCCCCTCCCTACTCCGTCCCGCCACGTCCCGCCCTGCCAAGACTCGCCCCGAACCATCCGGCTCCGCTTCGCCCCGTCACGTCCCGTTCCACACCACCCTTCCGCGCTCGCTACGCGTCGCGACGCTCGCCGCAAACGAGAACCACCCACCGCCCACGCGCTCAGCCAATTAGCACCTTCATCCGCCACCCTCCGCCACGCCCCGCCACCCAGTCACCCGCAGCGCGGTCGCTCACAAACGCGGTCGGAATTGCGACCGGGGAAAAGGTACCCGACCTGGAACGTTATCGAATATTCTGACCGACAGGTAAAAACAGAATCTAACGCTTTGTCGCATTAGATTACTGCGTGCAATCCGTGTTTCCGATAATTAGAAATAAATTCTGTGTTCCCGTCAGATGAACTGTGAATTCAAAATTATTTGCACGTGTCATGTACGTAGTTTAAAAGTTTTATTGAAAATAATTGTTCAGTTAAGGGTTACAATAGAGATCTTTTAGATAAGTATTAACATGGGGAGAGGCTATAGTTTTACCATGATTTTGTTGGTTTATGGAATATAAAATGTGCAAACTAATGTTTCTTTTTTAACTTCTGAATGTTAAATTATTAAGTATTTCTGTTCAACATCTGATTTATGGCTGACTTTACAGAGAACGATGTACAAAAATCAAAATATTGATTGAATTTTCAATAACTTAATAATTTCTTGGAATAAGTATTATATGGCTAATTATTATCAAAATGATTCAACTCGATGATCCAAACATGTTTATCATTTTCCAATCTTTTTTTGAAAAGCTTAAAGATTCACAGTATTTTTGGTTTGTGGATCCAGAGTGTAGACCAACAAATAACCAGGTGACAGGGCATTAAGAGAAGAAAACTGAAATACGCTGTTACGGGAAAAGATATTATAAAAAAGGGGAATATGAACTAATTACTAACTTTTGTTTTGTTTTACTTGAGCTTAATTGTATCAGTTAAGAGAAACGAAAATTCATGATTTTCTATTTGGAAAATATGATTTTTTAGAAAATTACAATCCAGTTGGCTGACTCACTCGCAACTCATGAGTTATTTAAAAAGAACTGAAAGATTACGCACTTCAAATCTGCTTTAGGGAGTAGTAAAATGATAGATTTTGTTTTCGTTTTATCTAAAGAAGAGTTTCCTTGTTTTGAAGGTCAAGCGTGGTTCATCAATTCGGAAATAAAATATCAGATCAGTATAAAACACACACACAAAACAATTTTTCTTCGTAAATGCCAAAATCATACGCGAGGTATTTTCGTTGAAAGAAGCCAAAATCTTGGTAAGCTCTGTTCATGGAAGACTTTTTTTAATTTTGAAGAAACACGGGAATTCGGAAGGCAACATTCGTTTGGCGTTGTATAAAAAGAGGTTTAGACCGTCTACACCAACCATAAATCCTTATTTAGGATATATATGATACAAGTCAGGCTTCTCCAGCCTCACCATGCCCAGCGAATGAGGGATGCCCGATAGCAGTACCTTGCCAATCCGCCTGGCTGCATTCATCACGGGGAATCCCCGGAGCCATGGGCGCTGCACTCGCGATATTAGCTCTCCGCCTCCCCCTTTCGATCAATGCCCGAAGCGCCCCTCCCACCACGTCTCCTCGCCGCTCACGCCCTACCCACCTCATATGGGTGAGAACCTCATCCCACCCACTCCTCCCGCCCACCGTGCCCCTTCCACCAGCCATCCCGCCCCCACCCTTTCCCGCTCCACCATGCCCCTTCGCTCCAGCTATTCCGCCCCCGCCCCCCCCCTCCCGCTCCACTATGCCCCTTCTCACCAGCCAACCCCGCCCCCGCCCCGCCCCCTCCATTCCCCACCGTGCCCCTTCTCTTCAGTCATCCCCGCCCTTCCAATCCATCCTCACCCCTCCCCGTCCCACCGCACCCCATCCCCCACGCCCCTTCGCTGGAACCATCCCCGCCTCCACCATGCCCCTTCGCTGGAACCATCCCCGCCCTTCCGCCCCGCCCCCTCCGCCTGCCGCTGTGGCTGCGGAAAAGCCCTGAGCCTCCGCTGACGTTATCCGCTCGGCCGCTCCGATACGGCTCTTTAAGGCGGACGCCGGAAAAGCCGCTTTCGTTCTCTTCCTGGTCAACTAAGAGCTGCGCAGATACGAAGCTGTATTCTTCCGTCCCTCAGCTTCAGCTACACACGAGGGACTGTGCGTTCAAATCACTCACTAACATATGAGCTTCGTTTCCATTAGGGTTAGAAAATATCAGTAATTTCATCCTATACACAAGAGCCACGTTTCGTTCTCAGCAATACAGCTGTCGTTACGTTAAGAAGACTGCGGTTGCAGAATTCACACATCTGAAAGGACCTCGATATTCTCAGTCATCATTCGCCCATTTCAAATTTTCATTTTACTACTGAGTTAGAATTTTAAAATGGCACTTTGATTGGGGGAAGGGTACTCAAATGCGCTTAAAAATGTGGACAGAAAAGCGTAAAAGAGAAATGATATTGAAATTTGTGATTCAATTTAAAATTGAAGGAAAACAACAGCTTTCTAACCAGTGATTGTTGTAATCAGTTCTGTCGCACACAGTTTGAAAATTGGAATGTTGATGGAAGCCAAACTTTGAATATTGTTCGAGTAATAACAGCGGAGTTGAAAATTGAGGCGGTTAATATTGATACAAAGTTGTATTAATAATCATATTCAAGAAAGACTGAGAAATATGCACACGTTCAATGCTTAAGTTTATATCCGTAATATCATTTTCTGCAGGGTTGACGCTGTGATAGAATCAGAGTTATTGTAAAACTGTTGTAACTATTAATTATAATGTAATTAAAGTGAAAAGTACTCATTATGTATCAGAATTGGCAATTATCAATCATATGTTCAAACTTTAATACTTTTCTGAGAGATTAATTGCAGGGGTCAATTCATCTTCATTTAATTGTGGGAGATCTTCCAGTATTAATATTCATTTCGAAGACTTTAAAAGTGTGTTTCTACGTTCGTTTTAATTTCATTAAAATGGATTTTTTTTAGAATAATCTACTAACCAGTGAATATTTAAATTATTTGGTCCATTACAAGATTCCGATGCAAATTGAATAATGAATACGACCTTGGAAGCAGGTGTTGCCCTATGGGTGCTGTGAGCAGTTCCCTTTCCCTTCAGCGGGGGCTGTACCGTCCTGGTCTGCGGCTGCGGGCAGCCATGTTCGCCGTGGGGTGGGGCCGGGCGGACAGCAGTGGCCGGGCAGGGCCAGGGGTGGGGTGGCGGAGCAGGACCGGGCCAGGGGTGGGGGCGGGGCGGGCCGGGAGGGGTGGGGTGGGGGCAAGGCGGGAGGGGTGGGGGCGAGGCGGGGCGGGGGCGGGCGGGCGGGGGAGGGGGGGGCGGGGCGCCGGGGCGGGCGGGGCGGGGCGGGGGCAGGGGCGGGCGGGGCGAGGCGGGCGAGGCGGGGCGGGAGGGGCGGGGCGGGCGAGGGCGGGCGGGCGAGGCGGGGTGCAGGGCGGGCGGGGCGGGAGCGGGGCAGGGGCGGGGGGGGGCGCGTTCGCCCCAGCTGCCGCGCGCACACGCGTCGCCGCCGCCAGAAGTTTGCCAGCGCGCCACCTGCGGGCGCTGCGGAAGCACGCCGCTCGGAGAGGAGACAACCTCCAGGGCGCCCGTGGGGCTCCGCTTCATTTCAAAGGGAAGCTCAAACTTCAGTGCTCACACAATGGCGGGAGTACCATAGGCCGAAAATGGCATGTTTTCAAGGCCTGAGGGTTCACATAATGCGTATACACAGTTTTGATGCTTTTGGAACATTGCGTCTATTTCTCTGAACAGATTTAACACTTACTCTTACATTCAAGACAAGGCAATAACGTAAAATTTGAAGTATAGGTTGGTATTGCGATCTATTTCATCACTACTTTTTCAAATGCCCCTTTGAAGGGATAAAATAGGGATTGAAGGGACATAACTGTATTTTTTGCTTTTCCGTGTACGGACGTATATACGGAGTAATATACGTGCTATAGAGAAAGTTATTTCAAAATTTTCTCAAAAAAAGCTCCAATTTTTTCTTTAAATTTCTTGTTGTCTCTAAATTTAAATATATTGTAAAATACAGCTATAAAGGTGGCCTACGTCCGATTTTCACTGTTAAATCCAAATTTTCGAAAATTGCAAAAGTTAGACATTGTTACACTACTTTCTACAACTACCAAATTGAAGATAGAAATGTTTCCCTCAGATGAAAGTTGTTCTCCATAATTAGTTCTTTAATTATGTTAACGCACATTTTTTATATATTGTTTTTAGTTTTCGTCCAATATTGAGTGAAATATGTCCGAAATTAAAGTGTCAAAAATGCGCAAATGGTGTCATTTCGCAAAAATGACACCATTTTTGTGTTATTTAAGGATGCATCAACACCTTAGTCATTAGCGACCACTATGGGAGTTAACGTTATGGTAACTGTGAAGATGAAACGTTATGGTGATGATATGGGGTGAAAGGATGAACACAAATACAAGCATGCCCACAAATACACTCGAACCCGCAACCCTTCAGTCCTAGATCACTACGACACTACTGCCTTAGCAATCTCCGCGTCCGGGCTGGCCATTTTTTTCTTTAAAACATTTCTATGGTGAGTGTTAAATGTATTGTATAAAATAACATTAACATCATTGCTCTCTATTTCTTTGTTTCTTCAAAAATTATAGAATTATAATTTTTTTGACATCACTCTCACGCCGTTAGTATTCATATTACGAGCAATTTGTACGCATGATTAAATTTATAAGTGCAGGTGTTAAATGATGTCTTATAAAATTTCTCGAAAACTCAAAACTTTTCAGTGAAAATGAGCTCAAAATTTTACAGTTTCAGAAATGCTTAAATGCCATCTTCTCAAAAACGGCTCAAAATTTTTTTTCAAATTTGCGTACATTATTGTAAACGAAAATGTCCCTTACTCTTCTATAAGATTTTTGAAGTAATGTTTCTGTTCTACCATTAGTAAACCGAAAAATGTTTTTAATAATGCACTCTGTGTGGCGGTAGATGGCAACTGACAGAAAGGACCAACGAAATTACAAAACTAACTAGTATGAGAAAGTGTGTGCCATTCTGGAGCATCACCAGTAGATTCAACGCCGCGGCGTGGATGTAGGCGAGCGGCCGCCGCGTGGTTGAGGCACGGAGAGTCGCGGAGTGGCGAGTGGCCAGACGGAGCATAGAGGGTACGGCAGAAACGGAAATAAAATTACTTCCATTTTTAACACTAAAAAATGAAATTAATTTCTTCTCCTCTCCAATAGATTGTTGAGATATTAAATAAATATCACAGCAACATACCTCAAATAATTATAATGCGCTAGCCATTGAACAACCTTCATTAATGTCTACAGAACTTTTCGTGTCCAAAAAAAACGATGTCGAACTATGAGATCAAATGGGAGCCGACAGACAATCCCAAAAATAATTTCCCAATTACAGTTGTAGCTGGAATTTTAATTACAATAATCATTGTGAAGTACATCTGAAACATACTCTAGCAGCACTCAACACATCATAAGTACCATCCTTCACCGAAAAGTGACTGGAAATTGTGAGGGCATCTTTACGCCATCCTTTCGAAGAAAGATTTGTCATTTCATTGTAAAAATGTGTTCCAAAATGACAGACCCAACAACATAAATGACCCAATATCTTTTTTTGACTAGACAACCAAAGTGCCTTTTTTAGAGACGACTGCAATTTAACTTTCAACTTTCTCGCTGTTCCTATTTCATTTTACTGTTATAGATATTATTGTTATTAGTTTTCTTTAGAAAAGAATTATCAAGAATATATTTTTCTCAGAAAGTCAATAATTATAGTATATGAAATATAAGTCACTGCTTTTCACTTAGCGAAACAACCTGGTGCACACACTTCGTGCACATTAATTAAAAAGCTAAAGCTATAAAGTAATCAAATAATGACGCTGAATTTTGTGAAAAAATTGATTCTTCGGCCGCCAACAAGAGGAGCGCTCATCGCAGCCTCTTGTGCAGCGCATGGGCTGCTCTGCATGGAGATCCGATCTCGTGCCGCGGG
Organism: Teleogryllus oceanicus; assembly: GCA_964035755.1. Taxonomy (NCBI): domain Eukaryota; kingdom Metazoa; phylum Arthropoda; class Insecta; order Orthoptera; family Gryllidae; genus Teleogryllus; species Teleogryllus oceanicus. The sequence goes on from CAXIVR010000003.1 coordinate 190,947,770, forward strand.
CGTCCGCTCTAACTAAAGGGCGCTAACGACGGGCAACGCGGCCCACGAGCGAACAATGGCGTCGGGTGACAAAGCGGCGGCGGCGGCGACAGACGGCGGCACACAGCCCACCCGCCCCACGCCCCCGCTCCCCGATCCTCCCATCAATCTCGTCCCCCTCCAACCGCCCCCTCCCCCTTGCCGGCCTTGCAGCGGTCAGGTAAAGCAGACGTCCAAATTACAAGCGGCGCCCCGGGCGCAAACAAAGCACGATTCGCCTCAGCCCAACGGTCATTTGCCAGCGCGGATCCACGTTTCTTCCCTGCGGAGGTAACGAAGGCTTCTGCCTTGAAGGCATCTAAGCTTAGCCCTGAAACGCCTTGGCGCGGGGGAGGAGGATGACGAGGTCGGCACCGCTGCAGACACTTAGCACTGTGTATTCTCGTGCTCAATCAAACTTTGCAGGAATCACTGACTTCCTCCTCTATTCCGTACCGATGATGACGATGACGATGACGATGACGATGATGACGACGACGACGCCGATGACGACGACAATAATAATAATAATAATAATAATAATAATAATAATAATAATAATAATAATAATAATAATAATAATAATAATGACATTGGCTGTGCCCGAACGTTTCTCTGATCGAGAAAACAGTTGGTCGTGGAAGGCGATGGATCGTTTAGCTGGGCACCGATACGGAACTCATTCGGCTCGTAATAGCTGAAGCGAGAGGATACGCTCGAGAATGCCTCGTCGCTGCTAGATGGCTGCTGTGGAGCGTTCGCTGGAGCAGCGACATGCAGCTAAGTTGCGAGGAAGTCCTCTACTGAGACGTTTTGCATAGTCAAGAGTATATGGCAATCTCTGTTTGGGCTAAGATCGCCAGTGTTTAGGTACCCTGATGATTCCACATGACAGTTCTGATAACACGTTCAGTGCGTGCGTCCAGAAATCGCGACTTCATGGGTTTTGCTTCAGCACAACGCTTCAATACACACGGCACTCGTTGATAGAATGTGTTTGCCTCCGACCTATCTTCGAGTGAATCTTTCTGTTGGAAATGATAAAATCACGTTGAAAGGGCAGTGCGATGAAGCAAAGCAACGCGGTGAAGTTGCTCAGTGTGATTCCACATAACAAAGCGCCTACAAATAATCGGAGAATCTCTAGATGAGCTGTGTTGATGCCCGACGTTTTTATTTTGAAAAATACTAAACGTATTGAATGATTTTGTTAAATACGTTATTTTTCTATACCTATTTAATCTCATTCATTTAAAGCCATACCTTAACGAAAATAATTTATATTTTCTTCCGTTTTCAAATGCCTGTCAGCCATTCCTAAAGTAAACTTGTCGTGTTTTGATAATTTGTGTTGATACTCGACTTACACTCATTAAACAAAACTATCAACCCATCTCGATCGATTTTACTAGTTTTTTAGGTCTAGATAAATCATGAATCATATGAGAATTATACATTGCTTTGATGGACTGCTATCAATACACGTTCATAAGTAGACATTTGCAATGGTAGTTCACTCTTCTTTTTTACACGGCTTGCAATCCGGCAACCATCCGTATATTAACCATGAAACTTTTTCGTTCCCCTGCCAAAGAGAATTATCATGTTATGTGCTCTACTTTGAATACAATTAGCAAAACAATGTTTGTTATAAGATTAAATGGCACTCAACACGATATATTCTACTTAAGAGAGAATCTACTCAGGAATCATCTATTTACGGGCTGTATTTCCTGAACGAGTGGTCAGATTTAGAATAAAAAATCTCTAAAACATAAGGCACATTTTAATCATGGATGATTCGCAGCATACATAGGTATCCAGGTCATATGAGACTTACAGCAGTGATCTTAAACTCAAGGCTATGTTTTCGGAATAAATCTCCCAAACGAGTGCTCGAATTTAAATTGTCAAATGTAAAGCCGTAAAAGAGATTAAATAATATATTATTGCAAATGGTCTCAAGAAACACTTTAATGATTAACTCAGAGTGAGCGAAGTCTGCATCGATCACTTACCCCTTTGGAATAGTTTGATATTCAATCCGCGGACCCCAGTAAAGGTAGCTGGTAGTGCTAGTCTTCTCCCTAAAATACTTTTACTGTTTCCTATCAAAAATATTTTTGAAATAATGAATTCATACATACAATTCTAATTTTAGCATTATTACCTCTTGCTAATATCAACTAAGTTCTATTCCAATTTTACATGCTCCAACTTATTATTTCTTGTATCATTTTGAAAAATTAAATGATATTGTATGTTTCTCCACTTTTTACGGCCTTCAATTACTGATTTGTTGTGTTACAACTGTTACTTTTAGACATTTATGCTGTAACACTTTGAACAGTTAAAATAAAATTGTGAAAAAACTGGTAGTATTTCTAAAAGGGAGATTAGATTCTACAATTGTATTCTTGACTGAATTTCTGATTAGATGAATATCAATTTTCAATTCCGTAAACCAAGATCTACCATGATCAAGAGATGCTTTTAATTGTTTTTCGTTTTGCTGCTAGCAATAATTTGGTGTCTTTGAATTTGATGTATTTTGGTTTTTTACTAGTTGAGAACCATTAACATTACGAAGTGAATATAAATCAAAAATTATTATTTATTTCTTTTTTCTTTGGAGACAAGAATGAAAAAAATGTTGACATTAGAAAATACAACTTTTACTAACTATTGAGCCCTCTTCTTTATTTTTATGATGTGCGGATGAGAGATTCTGAAAGTTGACAGCATGAATAAATGTCACGGAATTAAGCAGATGGGATTTTTCCAAGGAGATGACTCTAGTTTTTCTGAAGATAATCTAGAATGGAATAATTCATCAAGCTCTTATTTATTACAGGGCATATGTGCTGTAAAAATTCAGCAACACATATCAGTCCACGAAAGCTTTCGATAAATTATCGCTTATTTACTTACAAGGATCTCAGTCATCATCATCATCATCATCATCAGTTACTGAAAGACAGAAGTTTGATAAACTTTGTAGGATGATAGAAGACGCTCTAATAACAGCCAGAAAACTTTTTTCAAAGTCTTGCTTGTGCTTAGAAGACAATTTACAGAAAGTAATTATCTATGTTGCATTGTGGTGTATTCAGAAAGGAACATTTTGCGTAATGTTCACTAGTTTCAAGATTCTCTCACCCCCAAACGTAATTGGTGATGCAATGTTATAGCATAAAACCTGATTTATCTATGTTATCGTAGATGAATGCAACGCCTGAGGGGGCAGTTAAGCTAATTTATTGAACAGAGGCAGTTTATTGTTCAGAAGCTGTGTGTAACTGAGAATTCGAATTAAAAATGGAATACATACTAGACTAATAAGCATTTATAGTTGAGAATATATAGTCACGTAAAAAACACGGGAAAAGTGATCTAAAAATAGAAAAAATATTTGTGAAAAGTATAAATAAACTCTCAAATTTATATATGTCTACAACCAAAAAATAAAGAATAAATAAAAATGTGTCTCTATACATCGAAAGACCTATCAATTATTCTCTTGGCAACGTCTTCAATGAACCTGTTAAAAGTTATTGAAACACTAAAACTAGAAATTGGATTATAATAGTATGATAATCTGAGTTTAAAAACTGGAATATATTCCATAAATAGAGTATGTCATTATAGTCACAAATAAACCGAAAGAAGTTTTGTGATTTTTATGCTGTTTACCACAGGTATTTATTGTAGTTTTCATTACTAAAGTCTCTAATCCTCGCGACCTGTCTCTTTATGTTTCCTTTGCTTTAGAGATCTGAAAGGAATGGCTGATGCGTTTCTGCCTTCACGATTTCAAGTCATCAAGGAGTTGAAACGGTAATTCAATGTAATGGCTGACAGCAATTTATGCACATCACAATTTCCACCCATTCTTATTCTCTGATTCTGTATCTACGGGCACAGTAAAATCACAAAAATATTCTTAATTCAGGAAATGTTGCATTCACGATATATCGCAACACCCGTAATGTAACATTGAGGCTAATGCACCCTGTATGATATACAAGTTCAACGGACGGTACCTATTACAACAGACTAGTACATCTCAGCCACATTTCAGTTTGGCAGCAGTCATTGGCTCACCCAACTGGAGATCATTTTCTTCGAATTTATATCTTATAATTGTAAAGCAATCGTGGGAGTTTTATTCACGTTATAGCGAGATCAATGTAAAGAGAGCTACACGGAAGCATGCGTATACTTCCCACGTGATCATAGACGAAACAGCCACGTGCGGCCGCCCTGGGCTCACATTCATCTTTTCGTCCAAACCGAACTCCAATCGGTCATCTTCTCCATGACTAGCTTTGGTAATTTCTGAAGCCTTGGCATCACATGTCCTCCATGCTCTGTCTCAACTCCCGATGCCGTTGCTGTGGCAAAGCCAATATATCAGTAGGTCTTCGTAATCACCCTGCGATGAAGGTTAGTTTGCGCTGAATGGTTGGGGATGTGTTGAGGTGTGTGTGTGTGTGTGTGTGTGTGTGGTGTGGTGGTGGTGCGTGTGTGTGCGTGCGTGCGTGCGTGTGTGCGTGCGTGCGTGCGTGTGCGTGCGTGCATGCGTGTGTGTGCGCGTGGGGCGTGCGCGCGCGCGTGTGTGTGTGTGTGTGTGTGTGTGTGTGTGTAGAGTGTGTTACATTCATATTCAAATTAAACTATTTACAGAATTTGCTCATTACTTTTGAAAAAACTACTTGTAAAAAATTACTAAAAAAAATACTTTTCCTTTTCTTGCTATCATTAGGCTTTGCAGCTAGACTGGAATATACTCTGACCCATAAATACAGCTGATCAGAAAATACACCAGTTTCCTCGCAATGAAAACACCCTCATTGGCAGACAACACTCCCATCGTTACATTTCTACGCCGATGCCAAGTGGCGGATGTGGACATCCGTTAACTTGGCAGCCCTGAAGAGCGTTCCTTGACGCTCGCCGGGCTGCCCGCTCCCACGCCAGAGGGCGTCTTCGGGGCGATCGAGCACCGGGCGAGGGGCGCGCCAATAAAGCTTGTAACTCAATCGCGCTAACAGGGCCAGCGGGCGCCCGCCAGCGCGGTGCAAAGTTCACGAAGCGCTGAGCCGAGCGGTTTCGCCAGTGGGTGGCGGCGGAGGCGGAAAACTCGGTTACTGCGGGTACCGTGCCAGATAAGCGGCCATATATCCTCGCGCTGGCCGTTTCGAGAACTCCTCTGAGACTCGCTGCTATATGCAATGTATGTCTCGTCGTATGATTAGTTTTATCTCCATGCTTATAAGAGAAATATAGGCAATGTTCCGAATAATATTAACTATATATTAAATCGTAGGGAGATCGATATCCAGAGGACAATAAATTGATCTTCCGTCCAGTAACTACTAAAACCATTGTTCACATTGTGAACTAGCATACATTGGTCAAACTCGTAGGAGATTATGTGACCGGGTCAAGGAACACAAAAATAACATAAGACTTCCTTTTGAAAAACAAAATTCCCTAACAGCTCATCGCATCAACCATGACCACAGTATTGATTTTGATAACCCTTCCATATTAGCTATAGAACCCAACTGGAACTCCAGATTGATACTCGAATCACTTTTCATTAAAACAAACTCTTCCATGAATTCCAATTTAGAATGCAACCTCTTTTCAAAAAGCTATGACTCAATACTCTTTAAATTCAAAAATATATCCAATAGATATTCTGATCTTGTCATTACTGACAGTGTTCATGATGGAAGCCCTGTTCGCGAACAAAACCTTGGCGAAAAACCCGATACCAACAATGTGATTCCTGTACTCGAAATTCAACCTTCTCATTCAAATCCAAAGAAACCGCCATGTCCATATTTTTTACGCAACCGTTCTTCCGTTTCTCTTCACAATCCCCCCACCCAGCCTACCCGCCCCCCTCCCCTTCTTCCCATCATTCCCCCTCCCATTACTCACACACAACCTCGTCATTCCTGCCGTTACGACCTCCGTAGTAGGATCGCCCGCACCTCCAGCGACAGTAGGTGATTCCTTTTTTGTGAGTACTGGACTTTCTCATCTGTGCACTTGCCTTTTTTGTTTTTGTTTTTGTTTTGTTTTGTTTTGTTCTATTTACTTTTTAACATCATTTAACATTTTATTGTTTACCTCATATATAATGTGTTTTATATCTTTTACAATCCAACTAATTAGACACCTTCTAATATTTCTTTTAATGCCTGTTTTTAGACTTGACCTCAGAATGGAGTCAACCATCTTTGTTTTTACTAAAACCATACCCAGCTAATTTAAATTCGTATTTACTACTTCTGGCAATTCATAGATTTGCTTCCAGTTTGTAATTAAAATCACACTTACGTTTATAACTAATATTTTAATTGAATATTTATTGAAAAAGAATAGAATTTTGTAGGATATGGATCACGGGATCGGTCAATTAATGAAACACATTAGTTTGGTTGGTTTAGTAGAATTTTTATTACATCTTAAGTATTTCTAATATCATTCCAAGAAAACACATTAACACACCCAAAAGGGGTTAAATTTAATTAAAAAAAATCAACATTGGAAAATAATATTTGGATGGCATGCCATAATCTTCTTCTTTTACAACACTCCAGTCAGAATGAATGCTTATGTGCAATGAAATCAAAGATTTTCCGCGCACTCACTCACTAGCGCATTGTGAATTGAAGGTGTGTTTCCTTCAGGAACTATTGATGAAGAGTTAAACACACCCAAATAATTGGACTATGTTTCCCTTACATTCATCTTCTTATTCTTTATTTCCATTGAAACTTTTTTTAAAACGTTGATGGCTCATATCCCGATTAATTTTCATTAAAAGATAAATGTAATTTTCATGTTGAAAAATCAGAATTTGAGTCAAGAGCAAGTGTAATGCATTTGAAACATGTCATGATTTTTTTAAATTAAGAATAATTCGTACATTCTTGAAAGTATGTGTTAATTATTTCAGGAATATTTCAGGATTATGTAATTATTAAGCGACAATGTGCCACTTCAAAAATACGTTTTCGTTATCTATAAATTGTTCATTACCAGTGCGATACCTTAGTCAGATTCACCATGGGTACAGATTTCATTTGGAAACATTGTTTTCATTGCCAAGCAAGTTCAGGCCTAGTCTATAGACTATATAATTGCAATAGATTGCAAATTACCTTCGCCTAACAGCGTTGGAATATTAGTAAATGTCCAGTTCACCCACAATCTCAAAAGCCTTCTGCAACATCCATATGGAGTACCGTTATTTCTCCCATAAATACATTTTCTTCCGAATTTTTTAATTATTTTGAGGGCATGTTAGTCTATTGGATTTTACCTTTACTTTCAAGTCTGTCGGTAAGGAAATGTTCCCTAAGCGCGGGCCGGCGGCCGCTGCCCGGCGTGGGGCGGGGGCAGATTGGGCCGGGGCTGGAGCAGGGGGTGATTACGGCTGCGGCGAGCGACCGCGGAATGCTGCATGGGTAGAGCGACCCAGGGGACTGGGTTCGAGGCCGGGCGGCGGCGCCGTAATTGCACGAGAGCAGCGCGCGCGCTCCGACGGAGGGCACTTCCCCTGCAGCAGCCCCTTGGCCGGGCTGACCGAAAAATGTAGTCTGATGGAGGGGAGCGCAAGGGGTGGCGGCGAGAAGAGTTGAATTTTCTAATTAAAAGCGCGCGCACCTGGAACTTGATCTTCAACTTGGAAGGCAGCCTCGTGCTATGGAGGGGGGAGGAGGGCGCAACCCCGAGCCACGCTCTCCCCCGCTTTGGACCTGGACTCAGATTTTCTCCCGACGGCTGCCGCTTTCCTTGTATTAAACAATGACATGGGAACGAGGCCCTTATTAATTCCAGTTTCAAACTTTCTGCTGAATGGAGCTCTTTATAATCGCCTGTGTGATCGCAGAATGCATCTATAATGGTGTCTAGGCTCAAGATCATAAAAATATGCCTGTTGTAAATTGCGTCCGAGTACGTATTTAGGTAATATATATTGTTCATTCATTATAATCGGAGTGCATATTATTTCGTCTTGAACATGAGAATACGTCTTATCCCATAACAGTCCCGACTTTCCCGGTAATGTCGCTGGAAGCAATGCGTTCTAGAACGTTCTAAAACCGTAGTACGAATCACGCCTTCTTGAGAAGCAAAACCTTGCATCTAGATTTTCCTATACCGCTGCTTTCATGGGGCTTATGACTGCTATGGCATAGCAAACCCGACTCCATAATTTTCAACAGGGATGGAATTACTCAGCCTTCGGCGACGTCAATCTCAGCGTGGGTGAAATAGGTTTAGGTTCCACAAAGGACAGTTGTTTACTTAGCGGAGATTCCAGCAATTCGGTAATGACCGACGAGAGTAAATTTCAAAAACAGGTATCACGCTCAATTACGGCATTTGCTGAGAATTACTGGCAATATTTGCAATCCAAAAATCCTCTCCAAAGCAAAAACGTTTCTTGAAACCTTACTCCGACCTGATCTTATCACTTTATACTGAGACACGGCCAAAACTGGCAATGATAAAGATCTGTTCCAAATTCTGGCGCTTTCTAAATATCAGTGCACTAAAATCGAGAAATTGTTTCTATGTGTCTAAATAAATTACAAATTACCGAGTATTAAAAAACACTATTGATAACAGTATACCATTAAAACCAGAGTATTCATTTATGTTCCATTGATTACAAAAATTAATTTCATGAACTTGATAATGAATAGTTTTTTATGTAAGGCAACGAAACATCTAATTGGAAATAACAAATAATTTTCTATCTCATCCATCATTCACCCTAAGGCTGTTTAGAAAAGTAGCAACGTACTCGCAACATATCGCGTAAGAAAATATTCTCCGCAAAATGCACTGTAAAAATGTGACCCATTCTTAAAAAACGCAATAGATTTTGAAAAACTTGGTACAACAGCTTCTACTCAGATGAAATCTCTTCAATTATTAAAAATTGAGATTTTTGACGTACATATTTGTATACAATATTATTATTTTTAAATTTTTTGTGCAATTATTTTTTTAAATTTAATTTGTTTTAAATCGCTCTGCAACTACATGGTCATAAGCGATCAAAACGTTTTACAATTTTGCTTTATTTGAAAATACACACATTTAATTATAAAACAATAAATCATAACATTGTCTTTTAACAATTTAAAACACTTATCCGTGCGAGCCAAATGCATTTCTTGCCATTTTTTGTTTATTCTTGAAATTTCGAAAATGGAAAGACATGATGCAAGGAACATTCCTAAAAATGTGATAAAAAAGAGCTACTACTTATTCCCCTTAGAATCAATTATTCTAATTTCGCTCCAAATGTCAGTTGTCATTACACGATATGCCTCATCTGGGAACAATAAACAAAAAAGGGGGTATATTTTACATTTTCGTCTAAGATACACGGATAAATAACAGTGACTCAAATTAAAATGGCCAATTCGTAGTCTTGATAAAATAACTTGATGTTTTCATTTAAAGTTGAGGAGGGAAAGAGGAGATCTAGTACTGAATTCCTAACTAGACATAATTTTGAATATTTTGATTTCCATTGCAAATCCCGTAGTCGTAAAGTTGATAATAGAATAAGTGTTTTGAAGTCTTCAAGGGAACCAGATATGGAGTTATTGGGTAAAGGCAGTTAAGAAGCGTTCCAGCCTCTTCATTTCCCTTTATTCCTCGGTGGGAAGGGATCCATGTAAGAGTGACATTGCAATTATTTTGGGACAAGGATAGAAGACGTTCTTGGATTCCTTGATTAAAGTTTTTTATATTTTATTTTAAATAGCAGATTGACTGATAATGAATCTGTGAAGATAAACAAAATTGACGAAATTATATTCTGTAAAAAGACTTCTAATGCTTTAATAATTGCCCAAGCTTCACAGGAGCAAATGGAAAAGAAGTCTGGTAAACGAGTAAAATAAGTTGAGGTGATACGAAATTATAAAACCTCCAGTACCACCTTCTTGTTTTGAAGCATCTGTGAATTATTAATTTCGTTATGATGACATGCAAATATTTTCGAGAAAAATGTAAGAGAATCGATAAAGCAAACAATATTTTTAAAACGGGTCGATTCCAAGGAAACGTTTGTGAAACTCCAGTCTAACATTACCGCTCCATGTAGTTCGTATTCATGTGTCAGATGTAAAAAACCTGTAACCATTTGCCTTCAGATATTTGCATTGCATTTTTGTTAGCGTACACTTTCGTTTAGATATTTTCTATCAGAATTAAGTTGTAACACTATGGTACACATGTATACACACAATATTCAGTTTTTGTAATCGCTCACGATTTTTATTACTTCAAATTTTGCATATATATGTTCTTTGAAATGTTAATTAATACTTTATAGAAGGTCGACTAATTCAATGTTAATGGTGGACGAGCGCAAAGCCCCTTCATAATTCGAAAGCAAAGCCCCTTCATAATTCAAAACAATTCAAGAACACGCGACCTGCTCAGCATCCCAGCGCCTGGAGTGCCCTCGCTCAAAGAATACAGCACAGAGAGAGAGAGAGAGAGAGAGAGAGAGAGAGAGAGAGGAGAGAAATAGAGAGAGAGAAGGGCGAAGAACTCTCGAGAGAAAAAAGTGATCCAAATGGAAAAGTTTTCAAAGAATTTCACAACGAAGAAAATCATTGAATTAGCGGAAGTCGTAGGTACTCTCTGTGATAGCTGGATTTGCACCGCGGAAACAGAAAGGAGCATCCATTCACTCTTTCCTGTTTGCTGAGATGCTAAATTAAAAATAACTCCGCAAAATTTCAAAGTTGGGTTAATTCCGAACTAACTGTAAACAGACAAAAAGATGAAATGTATTTTATATTTCGACAAATCGGGCAGTACTGAAACTTAGGACGGATTTTTCGTGAAATTGTTTATGTCCTTTGAGAAAGGAATTAATTATCTTTTCTTTTAAAGGTGACATTTCCTATCATAAACTCGGTATGAAATTTAAAGAAAATACAATTCATGCAAAGAATGAACTTAGAGTCGCATCTTTGGCTTTGAATAATTTTACAACACATTGTTCTTCTTCACTTCCAGGATAGGTCTATGCCTGTTCCGGCTTCAAAGAATTCCTTCTTTTTAGCGATCTATCTGGATCTCTTCTGCCTTGAGGTCTATATTTAAATGCCTGCTTTGGAATGCGAGTTGTTGACGCTGCAAAATAACTTCATCAGAGTTTTGAGAGTGACAGATTCGGGTGATCGACAAGCGTCTTGCCACAAGGGGAAATTCTGCAAGAAAATTATTTAAGGACTATTAGTTTACCTCAATGTGGTCAATGTGACCTCGTCTACGCAAAAAGAATATCGTTTTCTGTCTTAATTCGGGCGTAATACAATTTCAGGCGAGTGTCCGCGCCAAAACACCTGTGCACAGAGTTTGCACTGCTGTAAGGTAGCCCCCGCTACCAACAGTCAAAAATCTAATGTGAATTACTAAGCCTTTTTACTGACGAGGCGATCTTTTGCGATACCGCTCGGTTGAAGGTTCTTCTCAAATAATTGACTGTCGCGACGTCTTATTTAGAAATGCATCCAATTCTCAGAAGTTCCAATTCTCAGAAATATCGACAATTTGAGAGTTCCCAGTAGCTGACGCAATCTCGCGAGCGTCTATGAAAGCAGTTTGTCCTTCCAAACAGTTTTAATACGAAAGACGTCTTTGGGACCTGACAGCCATTACTTTATATATCCTCATTAGAGTATCTCTGCGTGTTTTATCTTTAAGAGTTCACCGAATGGTTCCGCTTATATTCTAGTATTTATGTTTTTTTATCTATATCCACTTCTGTAAAGAACGTTGTGTTATAACAGAAATATTTACAATGGCTAACTCGTTTCGGCGTCGTATTTTCCAAAATTATTTTGGTGCGTATAAGACGTTTTCCCGCATATGGCATTGTTTTGGTCTTTTTTTTATCTTTAGACTATATCCTTTGCAAGTTTGGTTTAATTGGTGAATAGACCTCTGTAAGTCGTCCTGACGTTCGTGAATTATAATATGATCATCAGCGAGTAGAAGACTATTTAAATACACTCCATTTTTAAGCTTAATTCCTAGGATAATTGTGTCCCTCCATTCTCGAATGACATAATCTAAGTATGTTAAACAATGTTGGGGAAAGGCTACATCCTTGGCGAACGTATTGTTTTTATTTCTTTGAGTATTTTCCTTCTAGTTCTAAGATAACGGAGATATTCTGATACAGAGATTTAATCCTAATGATTAAGTGTCGTGGGTAGCATCTTTTTCCATAATTTCCCATAAAGTAGAACGTTTTAATGTATCAAAAGCTTTCTCATAATCTTTGAAAGCCAGATGGGTCTCTAGATTAAATTCCTACGTTTTTGTATTAGTTATCGGATGCTAAAAATATTATCTGTACAGGAGCGTTCTTTTCGAAAAGTATTTTGTTTTTTATTATTAAAATGTCAGAGAAATTAACAAGCCGTTTATTTAAAATTTTTGCTAATATTTTATAGCATGTGGATAATAAACTAATATTTCTATAGTTGCCACAGTCACTTCCTTTTCCCTTTTTAAAATAAGTAAATCACTTTTGCTTTTTGCCATTTTCAGAGACACTGCATTGCTTCCAACATAAATTTAATAGGTGGAGGAGTCTTAGTTATCAAACCCCCGTATTTAATTAGTTCGGCATTTATTTCATCAAGTCCAGGAGTTTACGAGTTTTTAGTCCCGTTATTGCTCTTTCTAATTCCTCCAAATCACTTACCGAAGCTGGTATAGGCATTCCACATTGGAGTTTTTCGTCTTCGGGGTTATACCATAAAGTTTGATAATATTCCACCCATTGACATTCTTTTATTATTTTCACATTAGCTGTGCCTTTTAATTCACTATTTATATGCCTAGACTTTATATGCCAGCTGTTGTCTGCCATGAATGTCGTTTTCTAATTGCGCTTATAAATTTTTCCCATGCTGATTGCTGAGCTTTTCTATTTTTTTGGCGATATTTATTTTAACTTAGCATACTCTCCATGTTTCATCGGTTTTCATTTGTAGATGCTTCGTATATGCTTTCTCTTTTGTGTTATGGCTTGTTCTATCTCTTCGTTCCATATTTTTAAATCTTTCCGCCGTTTCCTAAATTTTCTTGACTTCCCTAAAGCTTCTGAACCCGCGTCTTTAACTGTGGTCTTGATACTTGTCCATTATTATTCTAGATGGTCGCTAGTGATGGAATCTTCAATCTTCTGTACTACTCTCGTTTGACACAAATATTTTACGCTCCCTTGTCGCAGGAGATGGACCTTGAAGACTCGTGCCTTTTTCTGATTCTGATGGTGAATATTCGGATATTTCTTCTCCCACCTTACAAAGATTTCTGTATCTGATTTCAAGAAATGATGGTCTGAATTTCTGTCACTTCCCCTATATATTCCTGTATCTCTTACTTGACTTCCTAATTTCTTATTCACAATTATATAATCTATTATTGACCTCAGACCTCTTGCCGTCCATGTATACTTATAAATATCTTTTTTCAAATAATTTTTTTATCTTCGTTTGTTGAAGGTTGCATATTCTCTAAGCTCTCGTCCATTTCTATTCAAGTGATTCTCTCCAAAAGATATTCAACATTATTTGGGGTACAGGTATATTACCTAATCTGGCATTACAACACTTTAACACCCAAAAGTAGTATCAATCTGATTGTTTCTCGTGGAAAAAAAATCACATCTAAAGAAATTACGTTTGCTGAGAGTACGGGAAAAACATGAGAATTTGTCAGACTAAATCTTAAAGTGGTCTTGTAAATAGGTATTGTTTGTGCGAACAATTAATAACGACAATATCAGAGCTAATGAAATAAAACGAAATAATCTTCCAAAACAAATTTAACTCGTTAAACATGCTTTGGAATTCTTACTTAACATTTAACGATTAAATAACATGATCATGGCTAATTACATATTTAAGCAGGCATCATTTCTGTGCGTAAGTATACTCTACGTTTACGTCTTTACTATATTGCTGAAAATACTCTTGAATATTCTTGAATTATAATATTCTGTCACAAGACATCAAGCACGTCTCCAGGCTTCTTTCATATAAATAACATGATCATGGCTAATTACATATTTAAGCAGGCATCATTTCTGTGCGTAAGTATACTCAAATAAATACAAATAAAACAATAACCAATCAACCATCGCGGCGCCACTTGGTCATCAACGATGCGCGAGTTTGATTTCTTTATGAAACAATTACAAACCAAGCAACTCGTCTGTACCAATGTGTAAATTACTCGAGGGATTATAGCTTTTCAGCTAGGCCAAATTCAGTTGCCGTCTGGAGGAGAATTCTAGCGGCCGGCTGCTCTCATCGGTAGTTTTCCGTGGTTTCTCCGATCAACACCAGGCGAATGACGGGGCAGTACCCTACCAAACGGACCGCGCGCGATCAGTACTTCCTCTTCCTTGCCCTATCCTGACCCCTCAAACACACATATTAACATGCGCTACACTACCACATATTCCGGGAGATCGGTCGGGAGCTTAGAGCTTGTCCCGACTGGGGCGGTGCCCCGCTGGTGGGAGAGTCCTGGTTAGGGGGAAACCCCACTAGCCGACGGTAGGTCGGCACCGGATCTCGCCATCCAGCGGGGAAGATCACTGCCATCTTCCGAGAAAAAACATGTACTACACTAACAGGACGAATGATCAAAGCAGTTGACGCGCCCGGAAACACGAAAAAATCAATCAATCAATCGAGGGATTAGACTCCTTGGCTCCAAACGTCCCTTCGGAGGGATGTCTTTCTCTCAAAAGATTTAAATGTGATTTTACTTTTGATTGGAACTACCACTACGTATTATTACGAAGTGGTAGTAATAGTGCTATGTTAACGAAAGCAAGAAAAATTAAAGGACAAATATCTAAAGATCTTTTGATTAGGCAATCGTAATATACCTGAAGTGCCTTTTGGAGAGGAGGCCATTGAATGTTCAAAGACAGTTGTAAATCAAGTGATTATTAGGTATTTATTTAATTAAAAGATACTGTATTTTGCCGTATTGTATTACATTACTCCGTCAGAAACATCCCAACAACTAGAAGAACGTAAAAGGGAAATATATCAATTTTGCTATTTGAGGGGCTTACAATTTTATCCCAAGCGCCTAATACATTGCAAGCTGTTTAAAATAAACATTTCTGCCATTGGTTGGATGACAAAGTCAAGAAGAGATAATTGTACTTCCACACTGCGATACCTAGGCCAATTGCATTAGCAAAAATACATATTTTAAGCTGTGCACAGTAAACACGCTTCAGAGGGTAATAAAGAAACCCGTACTCATGCAAAATATCCGTTTTGGTACGCACAATCAGGTACAACATATGTAAACGAAAATATTTGTTTTATATATATTTGTGAGTTTTGTGGGTTTTATTGGTAATTATTGTTAGTAATTAAAACTCAAACAATGATGTCGCAGGACTTATAAGTAAAGCCGTCACGTAATTTGTTGCGTTGTGTGCAAACCAATATCCATGTCTTTAACATACTTAATGTTAATGAATGTCTTTCCTATCACACCGTATCCCGAATGTGTTTTCCTTCTCAAATAATTATTTTTTAATCTCCTGTATCTACCTTCAGTCTAAAATCTCTTTGGTTTACGATGTAATTTATTGATGTCTGGTATGAGATGTTTCACGATCTCTTAAATGATAGTGAAAACAAGGTTGGATCGCGTTTCGATATTTGCATTTCATGCTGTCTCTGTTTTTTAAGCGAAGTAATCCCCCTCCAGTTTACCAGAGCTCTTTAATCTCTGATTTCCACATCGAACTTGCTTCAGGCTAGTTTCCCTATACGAGTTGAGTATTTTGCCACAGAATCGATAAAACTCATTAAAAGTAGAACACCTATTTGGAGGCCGCGGGAAATCGGATTTTAACTCCGGATAAATTTACGGTACAGCCTCTGGTGGAATTTGGTAACCTCCAAACACTGCTGAGTGAACAAAGCTGAGTAGTTTGATTTAAGTCAATATTCGGTTTCGCCTCATTGTCCAGGAGCGGAGGATGGTATGTTCATCCAGCCTAAACACAGTACTAATCTGTGGGGTTTTGATATTTTTAGTGTAGCTTAAACATGAAGCGTTTTTACAATTTTAATGAAAATCTTCAGCTCAAACAAGAATTTATGTGAGGAGTACCCAATCTCAACCGATCTTAGACATAAATCATTACATTACAAGGATGCTTTTATATCTTGCGGAAAGCGCCGTAGATGTTCAAAGAAGGTAAGATCTTAAAATTCGTAAGTTTTCAGCTAAATAACATTATATAGAAATAAAAAATATTTTTACTGAAAATGTCAAGACAGTTCAGAAGACAATCGTTATATATCGTAAAGTCGTTTAATACACGATTTTTGGTCTTTAGTCGCTAAATAAGCGACTCCTCTCAGAATAAAACCGATATCCTCCAAATCGACAATTTTTGAGATGAGTCCTGTGTATTGAAAATATCATCTAAAGTACTATTCATTTTATAATTGCCCGATAAGGACAAAAATCAGATCTTTGGCTCGTGATCGCCAACACTTGGGCAGAGATAAGTTTCTAAAAGAATTAAAAATAAATTCTATTTCAACATAACGAGATGAGTCTACTGACAATTTTCACCTTCAAGAGCCTCCAACGCATCACCGACTCCCCTACCGCTTCCTTCTTTATTTCATTAGATTGTAGTTGTAATATTCTAGGTATGAGAAGAAACGAGTTCTTCTTTACTACATATATATTTCTGCCAGGGCAACGATCTTTAATTGGTCTATTATAACCACGTTTCAGCGCAATATTGAGTAGCCCGCAAATTATTTCGAAAATTTTATTTCAGTTCTTCAATTTTATCTTATCATTACTAATGAAACAGTTCTCACATGCATAAATTATAATAGAAGGTTCCATAGTTATTGTTAAGCAGGAAAGAATATGGTAATTATTTTTACTTAATATAAAGAAAACGTGAAAAAAGCGATTCTTGACGTTTGGTTCGACGAGGAGAGAAACATTACATTTACTATTCGAAAGGAAATCATTGGATTATCTCAAGAGTTTGGTCAAAGAATTGTTGGTAAAAATTCAATAACGACAAAGCCTCCAACAGAAGGCAGAAATGTACAGACATTTAGTAGTAAATAATACATACATACCTACACACTTCGGCCACCATTGATATGATATATGTCAGTGTAGTGGATACCATTTGGAAAGGTTGTAATAAATTATATTTTTAAATAAAAACTATTTTCGATTTTGATAATCACGTTAATTTCTCAATATTAAACTATTATACTAAGTACCGTAAAACTAGTTATGCAAAGCACACTTTTACCAACGAACAAAACATCACTTTCTCGCATTATTTTTAAGTTTTGTAATTTCCAAAAATTCTGAAATTTTCAGAATTAATCTTCACCCTGGATTCAGTTTCGTGAATCCACAGAATTCCCTTGAATCCAGAGAATTCAACGAAAATTAAACCTGCGTCGTTTTTAGCGTCCTTTACGCTAAGGACAAAATTTAATAAAAGAATGTGGAGCCATTTTTGAGAATATTTTTAAAATGTAACTAGGCTGCATGTAAAGTACTCCCAAAATTTAAAGTATTAAGTTCCAAACTCACAGAGTTCGTTCAGAGAGACCTTTTGCCGTCAGTTGTTTTTTCGGTATCAAGCACCCACAAAACGAGGATTCTGTCTACAGTCTCGTGTATAGTAATTTATGACACACTGGAACAAGCTTCATCCACTTTTTCTTTACTATATCCTGACAATAAGGGATTTTCT